>CAUYUJ010015884.1:200399-250399 GCA_963575745.1 Prorocentrum cordatum | reverse complement strand
CCTGCAAGACCCGTTTCGTCCCTGAGACCCGACGGCGCGCAGGAAAACGAAGCATCGCGGAAAACCACGGCCGTCGCCTGGAGCCCGCGCCTAGGTCCTGTGACCCTGGAGGCCCCAGCCTCTCTCCGAGTCGCCACCTGACTCCCCCGATGTCCGCCGATCTGATGGTCTCTTCCCCGGAGGGCAGTCGCCGGGGAGGAGGGAGGAGGGAGGAGGGAGGAGGGAGGAGGGAGGAGGAGGGAGGAGGGAGGAGGGAGGGAGGGAGGAGGGAGGAGGGAGGGAGGAGGGAGGAGGGAGGAGGAGGAGGGAGGAGGAGGAGGGAGGAGGGAGGAGGGAGGAGGAGGAGGGAGGAGGGAGGAGGAGGGAGGAGGGAGGAGGAGGGAGGAGGAGGGAGGAGGGAGGAGGGAGGTCTCTGTCGCCGGTCCGCGGCCCCGGAGCTCTGGGCCGCTTCTTCCCCGGGGGGGCAAGTCTTCGTCGCGGACCTGGGGGCCCAGGTCCCGGCCACACCTCCCCCCCGGGGTCCCGTGGTGCTGGTCTGCGAGCCCGATCTGCGGGCTCCGGGGGCCAAGGTCACAAGGAAACAGCACCAAGATCGGAGAGACTCGCACTACGTAGCGTGCTGACGCGGGGAGCTCAACACGTAGACTGAGAACGCAGGCCTGACGCGATGCGTTCGCAAAGCGTGGACACAAAAACGTTGAGCTAGCACGCAACGTATTGACGCGGGCGTGTTGCGCACGGTACGTGTTGCATTACATGTCAAGACGGGCGTATCGAGGCAATTCAGCATCTTGAAACCCTTGCGGCACACGCATTCGAAAACAATTCGAGGAGAACTTCCTGGACAGCCTACAAGCTCCAGCAGCCTGCAGCGGGGATTTTAGGGAAACCAAGGAGACCTCCGTCGGGGACGCAGTGACCTGGGTCAATGCAAACCCGGGTCAGCCAGGCTTCGCAGGATGCTGCAAGATCCTGCGCGATCCTGTGCGCTAGCCCAGGTCAATGCAACCCTGGCTCTGTAAGATCCTGCGAGATCGGGAGCTCTGGCTGACCCCAGCTTGCATTGACCCCGTCCCGAGGCCCCCGGCGCCAAGCCTACTCCCTTGCTGGCCGGCTTCGAGTCCGGAGCCCTCCTAGCTCTCTCCGAGGAGCGGTCCAGGAACGTCGGCGGAGACCTGGAGCCGCACCGTCCTGGGGCCCAGGAGGACCCCGTGGGGCCAAGGGGGGCCGGGTGGCGTGGCGGAGCCCGCGGTGGCTAGTGCAACTCCAGGCCCAGCCCGCCCAGCAGGTGCACGAGGAGCAATGCGCCGAGGGCTCCTGCAGGCCCAGACCCCATCAAGTCATGAGAAAATCACGGCAGGCTGTTCTATATTTTCATTCCCCTGGGGGCCCTTACGGGGCCTCGGGACCGTCAGCATCAATCCACCGGATGAAACACTGGTCCTGAGGAATGAGTCGACGAGGCTTCTGGGGGTCGACGCTGTGACAAAATCATGACGTCGGGGGTGGGGGCTGCGGCGGCTCGCCCGTTTGGCCCCACCCTGACATCAGGTCCGCCGTGCTCTGGGCGCTGCCGCAAGTAGGGCGGAAGTTCCCGCCCTGCTTTTCAAGCTCCGTTGGGGCCGATGTTCGCCCTCCTGGGCCGTCGATGTTGCCGCCAGACCTTCGCGGAAATGCCCGCCCTCCTCTCCTGACGGGAAGACTTCCGCCCTACTCTTCCGCATCATCTGGGGTGCATTCCCGATACATTTCTGAACAGGAAAATCAACCAACACACGGCGAATCCAGCCAAAGGAGGGGAATTCGAACCAGGGAAGGCCCCCCCCCAGGTTGCAAAGGGGGGAGGGCTGGACCCGGGCGGGGGCCCCTGTCAAAGGGGGGGGTCGAACCAAGGGGAAGCCCCCCCTGTGTTGCGTGGGTGGGATTCGAACTGGGGGCGACCCTCCCCTCCCCCCATTTGCAAGGGGGGGTTCGAACTGGGGCCCCCTCCCTTCTCCCCTGTGCGCGTCATCGTCGTCTTCGCTGGTCGGCGACGGCGTCGTCGTCGCCGCCGTCGCCGTCGCCGTCGCCGTCACCAGTCACCGTCGTCCTCCTCGTCGTCGTCGTCGTCGTGGTCGTCGTCACCCGTCGCCGTCGCCGTCGCCGTCGCCGCCGTCGCCGTCGTCGGCTTCGACGTTGCCGTCGCCGTTGCCGTTGCCGTCGCCGTCGCCGCCGTCGTCGTCGTCGTCGTCGTCGTCGTCGTTGCCGTCGTCGACGTCGTCGTCGTCGTCGCTGCCCAACGGCGCCGGCGCCGGCGCTGACGCTCGCCGTCGTCTGGTGCACGGTGGGGCGCCCGGTTCGAACCCCCCCCTGCAACTGGGGGGGGGGGGCATATGCGCGTAGTCGCAGTCGTCGCCGTCGCCGTCGCCGTCGCCGCCGCCGCCGCCGCCGTCGCCGTCGCCGTCGCCGCCGCCGCCGCCGTCGCCATCGCCGTCGCCGTCGCCGTCGCCATCGCCGTCGCCATCACCGTCTCCGTCGTCGTCGTCGTCGCCGTCGCCGTCGCCGTCGCCGTCGCCATCGCCATCGCCGTCGTCGTCGCCGTCGCCGTCCCCGTCTCCGTCGTCGTCGTCGTCGTCGTCGTCGTCGTCGTCGTCGCCGTCTTCGTCGTCTTCGTCGCCGTCGTCGTCGTCGTCGTCGTCGTCGTCGTCGTCTTCGTCATCGTCGCCGTCGTCGTCGTCGTCGTCGTCGTCGTCGTCGTCGTCGTCTTCGTCGTCGCTACCCAGCGCTCGCCGTCGTCGGTTGCAGTGGGGGCTGGGGCCCCCCTCGGCGACGCTGCCCAACAGCGCCGACGCCGGCGCTGGCGGTCGCCGTCGTCGGTTTCAAGGAGGCGGGGCCCCCTCCCGGTTCCACCCTCGGGCCACCGCATGCTCAAACTGCGGATGATTCGTAGCCGGCTTGCTGCAACTTCCGCCCAGTCCAGACAATTTGATGCAGAAAAGACGTTAGACTGCCCACTTCTTGCTTTGAGAGGCCCCTGCGATGCAAGACCTGCCGGGGGCGACCGACAAGTCGACTATGGCCCTGGCATCAAAACCTAATTTCTGGCCTTCATCTTGCTTCCCAGCAAAGCTCGCCCGCTGGACCCTTGTTTCCAAGCGCGGGGTACATCTCCCACTCGATCCGCCGGAAGGAGAGGATCGCAGCTGCGAGAGGCCCGCGCACGCTTCCCCAATTTGTTAGGGGAGTTCGCCAAAAATAGGGGGCTGCGAAAAAACGCAGGCGAGACACGGGGAAATCGTTGTGCACGGATCTATCTACGCTGGCACGTCATGCCATCTGGGCTCACAGGAGAGCCAGGGCCGGCCGGCCCTTGGCGCCAAGTCAGATCTTCAAATAGGGCCAATGAAATAGTCCGCGATCGGCTGTCACCTCTGGAGCCAGCGATGGACAATATGAACAACTGAAGCAATTCTGCCTCATCGAACCCTGTGACTTCCACACCATGGGTGCCCCCAGAGTCCAGGCCCGTGGAAAAAAGGTTGCGCATGCTGGTTCTGGCTCTCCGTAGAGTAGCTAGGCGCCGCTTGTGTTATCTAAGCTTACCCGTGCACGCATGCAGAGTCGGGCGGAGGAAAGCGAGGAGTCTGAGGAACATGAGGAGAATAATGGCGTACAGTAGAAGGAGGAGGAGGAGAAACGCGACGAGGGAGAATAGCAGCAGTATGATGCGGAGGATTCGTATGAGGATGTGGACGAGGAGGAATGAGATGAGGAGGTGCAGGATGACGAGGAGACAACGAATCGAGTACAGGAGGAGGAGGAGGAGAAGGAGGAGGAGGAGGAGGAGGGCAAGAAGGGCCAGGAGGGTCGGGATGAAGAGGATAAGAAGGAAGAGGAGGAAGATGAGGAGGAGGAGAAGGAGGAGGAGCGGGAGGAAGAGAGTAGGAGGAGGACGAGGAGGATGAGGGGACGTAGTGGAAGGGGGAGGGCGAGGGCGAGAAGGAGAATGATGCGGATGCGGAGGAGGAGGACGAGGACGACGACGGCGATGACGGAAAGCTCGATGACGGCGCAGAAGGTGCAGGAGGCCACGCGAACACTTAGGAGCCACCGTGGCTAAAAAACGCTGTTTGGGGATACTGGGCTCTGGCTGTACTTGTTCCACAACGTGGACCCCAGAACCAGCTTTTCACTCCGAGACGCTTCTTGACGGTCCCCAGGCCTGCCAAGGCCCCCCCAGACGCCGAACATGTTCTCAACAATCGCCTGTCGTGATGGTTGCGCAACGTTGGCGGCGCCCACAACGGGGTGGCGCGAGGTGGGTGCGCTTCTATGAAGGCGGCGGGCTTCTTAGAAGGCGGGTGGTTTCTTAGAAGGGCCTGGCAGCTTCCTGGAAGCCAGGAGGGCTTCTAAGACGCCGCCTGCTTTCTTGGAAGCCCCTCCGCCTTCTCAGAAGGCCACCAATCTCATGGCACCCCCTGGAGGGAGCCGCCAACAAGAAAAGCTGGGGGCTGGTCCGGTGAGGGTGAAGGCGGCCATCGCGCCCCCCGCGAAGCCCTGCTGCTCCGCGGGCACCCTGTCGGGCACGAGGCCAGCCTGCCCAATGGGGGCAGGCGCTCAGGAGGGCGTCGCGGGGCCCACTGCCGTGGTCTCATACGTCCGGCGTCTTGGCTTTTAGAATCACGGGCCCTTGACCTTTCGACCGCTCCCCCAAGCCCAGTTTTTCATCCCGAGTCGTTTATTGACGGCCCCGAGCCCCAGGAAGGGTCCCGAGAGGCTGAAAACTATGAAAACCCTCCGTCTCGATTTTTTCAAGACGCCGGATGTCTGTGGTCTGTTTCGTCTCGGAAGATACGTACATCCCTGACTGTGGCGACCACCGTGCCCCCCTGGGGAAGCTCCTGGATTCATCTGTTCTGCCTCCCTAGCACGATCCGGCTCCTGCTCCCGAGGGTCTGAGCTGTGCCCATCGGTGCGATCGCACCCTGGGCCGGGCACGGGAGTCCCAGATATGGTATAACACCCTCAGAGCGAGGAGGGAGGGAGGGAGGGAGGGAGGAGAGAGGGCTGAAAAGGTGCTGTGAGCTTTAGGCCAGCGCTGACGCTGGAGGACCGGCGCACATTCGAGCGGGGTGATCAATCTCAGCATACATTGCGCAAGTATTTCGGAGGGAGTCCTGTCTGCAGCATTCCTTCCCTGCCTTTCCATCTTCAGCAGGAGGGAGGAAGCGAGCAGGGATGTAGAGGAAGGAGAGGGGATGGGGGGAGGGCGAGGGAGTGACTGAGGGAGGGAGGCAGGGGAGGGGAAGGGAGGGAGGGCCCTGACACTCCCCCTTGACAGTTCTTCCAACTGACGGATTGCGCTGCTGCGCGCACTTTACGTCACCTGCTTGGTACGGGGACGGAAAACGCGTGTACTTTGTGAGGGCGCGAGGTCGCTGGCTTAGTGCTAACGGATCGCGACGCTACGCGCGCTTTCCAACAGATGGGACGGGTCCTGCCAACCCCCACACCCTCCCCTGCTGTTTCTCCCAACTAACCGCGCGCATTCCGTCATCTGGGGCCCCAATGGCCAATCCCCTCACAATCCCCTCCGATATTTCTCCCAACTACAAGATCGCGACGCTACGCGCGCTTTCCGTCATCCGCCGCCGCCTGTGGTCTCGCCACAGGGGTGCACAGCGTGCCGGACGTCTGGGAGGCTTCGGTTCTTTTCCAACAAGCTCCCACTGGGGCTTCGCGCAACCCGCCGGCCACCTGGAAAGCGCCAAAAGCTTGTTCTCCGTTCGCGCCATCGCCTCCAAGACGGCAAAGATGGTCAACAAGATGGCCCAAAGAGACTCCAAGACGGCCAAGATGGCCTCCAAGATGGCCTGAGAGGTCCAAGAAACCTCCAAGTCCGCCCAACCGAGAAGCCCCCAAGAGGCCTCCAAGACAGCCCAAGAGGCCTCCACGAGGTCCTCCAGGAAGGCCTGAAGAGGCCCAAATCATTGATTTCCCCCAGAAATGTTTGACCAGTTGCGGCATTTGTTTCAAAACTGCCTTCCAAAGACCCAAGAGGGCCCAAGAGGCCCCCAAGATTGCCCAAAGATCACCCAAGAGGCTCCCAAGATGGCCCCAGGACGGCCCATAAGACTCCCAAGACGGCCCCAAGACGGCCCCAAGCCTCCAAGAGAGGCTCCCAAGACGGCTTTGACGTCAGACGGGCCAGGAACGCCCCAAAACAGCCAAACAGGCCCCAAAGAAGCCCCCGAAAGGTCACCAAGAGGCCCAAGGTGGCGCCCACAAGGCCTCCTAGAGGCCTCCATGAACCTCCCAGGAGGCCCCAGTAATGAATCAAGAAGCTCCCAAGATTCTTCTGCGGCTCACTCGTGGGGATTTCGCACTGTGGGCCCTGGCCCGAAACGGGCTCCTGACCCCAGATTCAAAGAAGCTGGTCGCCGTCTCAACCACAATCTTGTCGGGCGGGTGATGGAGGGTGGCCTAAATGGGGGGCGAGGAAAAAGGCCCTCGAGGGACAGTTTAGGGCCCCTTTTGGAGCCAGCAGGGGCCCAAACGGGGCCCTAAAGTGTTCCTTCAGGGCCCTTTTCTTCACCCCTCATCGAGGTCAGCCCCCATTACCGCCCGCCCGACCTGGTCTATGCAGAAGAGTCGCGCTTCTCTGCCACTCTCCCGCCACCATCCCGCGCGAGAGCCCTCCCTGTGCCGCCGCTGCGGCTGCCGCCCCTCGCCCTCGGGGGTCGCGCCTGCGCCGTGAGGATCACGTTCCAGGAGATCTGCTGCAGCAGGAAGATCAGCATGAACGAGACGCGCCACCTGAGCTGATGGGCCCAGTGTCCACCACCACAACAACCATGTGTAGGAGAGGAGGAGGAGAGGGAAGAGGAGGAGGAGGAGAAGGAGGAGGAGGAGGAGGAGGAGGACCACCTCGTCCTCCCTTCTCCCCCGTCCTACATGTGGCAGTGGTGGTGGAACCATTGCCCATCATGAGCGCCCCGCTCGGCCGCCGCTCGGCCGCCGCGAAGGCTCTCCTCTGTGCCGTCTCCGCGTGCACCGCCCGGGGAGCTCTGCCGCCCTGGGGCTCCCGCGGGGGGCCCCCGGGGGTCTCCGGCGATGGATCTCCCACAGGCGGTGCTTCTGGGGGCGCACGTGCCCACCACCGAGCGCCTTGCAATCACAGCCCAGATCTCGACAGCGACCGCGGCAGTGCGGAGCGGATCGCGCCGTCGACCTCGAACGGCCGCGCGAGCAGGCCAGGCACAGCGGGACAGACGATCGCGACAACACGCTCCTCCCGTCAGCCGATCCGCAACCCCGTTCTCTCCCTCTCCCCGTCCCGTTCCTCCATTTCCCCGTTCAGGGATGAAGCTCCATGGCCCGTTGCTTGCTGTGGCTCGACTCTGTATTGGCAAGGCGTACGTTCTGAGCGCTGAGTCCGACCTAAATCCTTCTGTCGATCCAGGTGGAATGTGTTGTTGCGTACGTAGGTCGGAAACTAAAACCAGCAACACGAGAAGACCATGGAACCTTATTCGAAAACGAATCTGCCTTTTTCACAGGCGCCACCTGCTTGTGGCACCCGAAATGCACAGTGCGACCCACATTGAACTAGCGAGTCTCAGCCCTAATGGGATCGATTAGTATAACAGAGAGAGGACGCCCTGGTTGCACCGCACACGCACGAGCACGCGCGCGAGCCCACGCATAAACAAGCGCGCTCACACACACACACACACACACACGAAACAGCACACTGCACACATGGACACGCATACATTCATACACACACATAGGCACACACACACACACTGCAAAGGCAACATGGGGCAGCGGCAAGCTTGCAAGAGGTCATCTCTCAGACTATGTGTTGTCAGCTTTTCCCAACCATCCTGTGGTGTTGGGTCCTCGTTTTGAAGAGACAGTGCTCCGCGTCTCCTTCCTCTCCTCCCTCCTCCCCCGCACCGCACCCATTTCGGCAGACCCCTCACGCGCTTCGTGGCCCCATTGGGAGCCCCACCGAAGGCCCCAGTGGGAAAGTTCGCATGGCGGCCTCGGGCCAGATCTGCAGACCCCTGACGAGGATCGTGGCCCCATAGAGAGCCCCACCGAAGGCCCCAGTGGGAAAGTTCGTATGGCGGCCGCGGGCCAGTTCGGCAGACCCCTCACGAGGATCGCGGCCCCAGTGGGAAAGTTCGCATGGCGGCCTCGGGCCAGTTCGGCGCACCCCTCACGAGGATCGTGGCCCCAGAGGGAGCCCCACCGAAGGCCCCAGTGGGAAAGTTCGCATGGCGGCCTCGGGCCAGTTCGGCGCACCCCTCACGAGGATCGTGGGCCCAGAGGGAGCCTCATCGAACATGATAGTCACGACTGCGGTACTCACAGCTGCAGATGGTTGGGTCCTTAGCCAGGCAAATTTTAGTGGGCGATGGAGAGCTCAGAAGTGCAAAGCACAACGACTAATGATATCAGTGAAATTGTGAACGCACGCAGTCTGAAACCAAACAGACTAGTCCTGTTCCCAACAGCCAGAAATCACCAACCAAATTCATTGTGAACACGAAGATCAACTCAGCCGTTCGCCTTGCGCAGCGCGACTGCGCTTGAAGTCGATACAGCAATAATCCAAAGTGGTACCAACTTGTAGGTGCGTCGAAAAGTCAAGCGGCGCACGATGAATGGTCTGCCGAGTGTCATGTTGGCTCGACGATGGCGGAACTCACAGCTCAGTATGCCAGCGTGCCATGGATTCTGCGACTGAGCTGCTGAGTGCGACTTCTCGGATGAGGAAAATGTACACGTTGAACAACGGTGAGTAACAATGTGGCGCGTGCTGCGCGAAAGCGCTGGAACGAGCGAACCACCTACGCGGCCGATCGCCTGGTGTCGCCTGAAGAATGTCCAGGGGTGACCCACCTCAATCGCATCCCTAATGGAGAAAGCAATTCATGACAATAACCTCATGCCCGTGAGAATAAACACTAGGGGATAATACAGTTCGGGGTTCAGGGAGAGATAATAAAAGTAGCCCAGCAGACCTCAGCATAATCTCGAAGTAAGAGATGATCAAGAGGAGACCAAGCAGAGCACGTTTTGAGACATCCTTGGCGTTTAGTTTTCATAGAAATATCCTCAACAATGGCTTATCTCTCATGAAAATTGTGTTTTGTAAGTGCTCGTGTAGGGTAGCTCATGTGCCTCAATTTCCATGGATAATCAACCCCAGAGATAACAAAAGTTCAGGCGAGCGTGGGGACAGAGAGTAATATAAAAGAAGAAGAATACAGTAGAAGAATACTAAGAAATAAGAAGAAGAGGAGAAAAAGAAGAGGACGAAGAAAGGAAAAATCCAAAAATCCAAATCTATCAATTTTAATTTACAAACGCTTTATGAACATTGATTTTTTTAAGTGCTCGTGTAGGGTAGCTCATGTGCTTCATTTTCAATGGATAATCAACCCCAGGGATAAAAAAAGTTCAGGCGAGCGTGACGACATATAGAAATATAAAAGAAGAAGAGGAAAGTAGAAGAATAATAAGAACATTGCTCGTTTCGTTTGAGTCTGCCTCCCAAAATTATTGGTTTCGCTTGACACATCCTGAAAAAGTGTGATCGCTTCGCTTGATGTTGCTATATCAACATCGCTTGATGTTGCTATCTCAACATAGCGTTTCGAGGTGATAATGAAGTTCGGCCTCAGCGCTCGCCGCCCAATTTGAATTTGGTATAGGGCGACGATAATCAACTCTAAACACTGAAGGGGGGGTCCCTTTATTATCATCGGCATGCGGTTATACGTTTCATATCTCCTAGGCACGGCCATCTGTGAAGCAACCGCAGACCCGACTACGTGCGTCAATGAAGCCAGCGATCAAGATGGCTACGGATCCGCAAACTTCTCGGGCGACGCTACAGGATCAGGCCGTAATTATTTGAGACCTCTCGTCTTCGGTGGCCCCCGACGTCCCCAACGTGCCCCCACCGAGTTCCCCCGCCCAGGATTGGTTAGTAAGGGCCCCGTGAGGATAATTTTTGTTCCCGGAACCTTTCGTCGTGTTTTTGTTCACGATGCGAGGTGGCCTGGGTCTACCGATTGGCACGTTTGAGAATGTGGGCGGACAAACACGGGGAAGATGGGACCGTGGTCAACACCGACAACGGCCGCCTTTTGAGCAGGCGATATTTGACCCACGTGGACAACGTCCGCGGCGACAACGGCAGCGGGCCCCTGCTCAGAAGAGACACGGACTGCTGCTGGCTGATCCTAGCTTCGATCCTCGCCTCGATCCCCCCCTCCGTCCCCATGTCGGTCCTCCTGATCCGATCGGCAGCTCTCTCCCCCCTGAGCCCAGGTTCCGCCAGCATAGAGGAACAATGATGACAGCGTGCTGAATGAGAGTGGCAGACTTGAGCCTCTGAGTACGCCAGGACTGTCTATACCCCTGCGGGCGAGATCGCACACAACCGCCTTGCACAGCACCCCAAGGGTGCCCAACGACCCCCTGCGCACAAGCCGCCTTGCAGATGCTGTGCGAACATATTTTTTCATGAGATGTGACACCTCTGCTAGAACAGAAGTGCAATCAACACTTTCGGAGTCACTCGCGGAATTCCTGGATCGGCGCTCTGCCCACCCTCCCTGGCGCGCACAGCGCGACAGGAGCGGCGACGGACGCGCCGCCAAGCAATTCCAGAAACGATCCGACGAATCCGTGCGGGCCTCAGGAAGCTCATGTTTACTCATGTGCTTCGGGGGGAAGGATAGGGGTGACTGGCTCAGCGGGGGAAGCACTGACTTGGAATCGGCGATGCACCCTCGATAGATGGGCGATGGGCCCTCGCGAATCCGCACGCTCCTGGGCGGGGTTGGGCATCCCCGCCCCGATTGGCAGTGGGGGTCGATGTTTCCCGCCCCTCACCCCCTCTCCCAGGCCAGCCCTCCCCCTGACGTTGCCCCAAATGGCAGGATCATCCCCCGACCCCCACAATGCTCCGATCTTTGGCATGAAACAGACGGGTCCCGAGGGAAACGGGTCCTGGAACCCGGGGGGCCTCCTCCGAGACCAGGGGCCCCTCGGGGCCCCTCGGGAGCTCGAAAACCCGCAGCTCCAAAAGCCTGAGCCGTTTCCGGGAACATCCCGCGGCCCCTCGGGAGCTCGAGAACTGCCAGCCAAAGACCGCAGGGCACGCTCCCAGACCTCTCATGTCTGGATTTGCTTGACCTGCGTGGGCCCCCAAAAAGGTCTGGACCCCTCCCGGGGGCTGGCTTTCCACTCCAAGCCGTTTTTTGTTTACCGTGCTGGGGCCCCGGTGAGCCTGGATACATCGGAAATCGCCCACATCCTCGCATCTCATCGCGTTCCACGAGAGGGTTCGAGAGAGGGCCGCAGAAGAGTCCCACAAGGGGGACGGGGAGCAGTGGACCGTCCTTGGCAGCCTTGTCGCTGGAGATTCCCTCGCATTTGTTTCAGGAGTGGTGCTCTCGCCGCCATGCCAGTTTCATCACTGGTCCGGACGGCCACGATCACTTGTACAACTACACTAAGGTGGTCATGACTGTGCGATACGTCAAGTCAGGTAAATATAATTGGTAATATGTTGTTTGGTCGCATGCTGACATACTGAAAGCGCAAGCGCGCGCAAACGCGCACGCGCACGCGCACGCGCTTAGGACCAAAATATTGGTAGTGGAACTTTTGATCGCGTGTTGCACGCGCACGCGCACACGCGCGCACACGTACACGCGCTCAGGCCCTGTTCATATTTGAAAGCCCCAAGCGGGGTGAAGCTCCAGCGCCTAATTTTTACGAGGGGAGGTGGTTCCAACAGCTCAGGACGACAAAAACGATGGGCTCCAGTACTCAATTTGTACGAGGCGCAACGGTTCCAGCAGCCCACGGCGTGGGTTCCAACAATCAGTTCCCACTAGGGAAAATAAGCCTGGCAAACTATACGTGCAAGCAAGGTTGGCTGTCGTCTGAAAAGACAGCTAGAACGACCCGCGCCCAAACCACGAACCCAACAATCCGTCAAACATTTCACAAACAAATATTCACCGAACTACCTGACTGTAGGAATGTCTCGGAATACCTCGGAATGCTTGTTTTCATTTGCCAACCTCCTTCTCCTCGACCCGCCTCTTCGCCTTTGCTGCCATTCGGGTGCTTTGCTTGCTGGGGTTTGTTTTCACGACGCGAGGGGGTCGGGGATACTCGGGCCTCTCCCCCCGGTCCCCCAGGGCCCCCCGATCTGCGGCGGGCGCGCGCCGAGCGCGCAACCGCAGCCGGGAGCACAGTCGGAGACCGCCTGCCGAAGCGGAGAAGAGGAGGCACGATGATGAGAAGGAGGAGGAGGAGGAGGAGGAGGACGGGGACAACAAAGGAGGGAGAGGAGGAGGAAGAGGAGGAGGAGGAGGAGGAGGAGGAGGAGGAGGAGGAGGAGGAGGAGGAGGAGGAGGAGGAGGAGGAGGAAGAGGAGGAGGAGGAGGAAGAGGAGAAAAGAAAAGGAAACAGGAGAAAGGAGACCGGAGGAGGAGGAGGAGGAGGAGGAGGAGGAGGAGGAGGAGCAGGAGGAGGAACAAATTCTCCTCACCCTGCCGGGGCCGGCTCCCAAAGCGGCGCCCACGCGCACTGCCGAGCACGGCTGCGTCCCAAAGAGTGGGACCCAGGAGGGACCTCGGAGGGCGCGCGCCCCACGCCTGCGGGGAAGGGCCCGATCCCAGGAGGTCCAAGGACCAGAGGGCCCGAGGCCCAGGAACCGAGACCAGATGCCCCATGGAGACGAACGCCCCCAAGCCCAAGGGACCCAAGAAACCCGTGACCCAAAAGCCCCAGAGGTACGCGAGCCAGCCGGGGCTCCGAAAAGTGCCGAGCCAGCTGCAAAATGCCAAGACTCGGCCAGTGCGTCGAAAAGTGTTAGGCCATTGAGGGCGGTCCGCGACTTCGCACGAACCCGCCAGATGGTGCAAATGAGGCTCCTTTTCGATCTGCTCCGCCTGTTCAATCTGATCCTTGTCTCCGTCCGCGAACTTGTTCTGCAACCTATCATCCTGCAGGATAGCATGAGAATCGGAGCAGATGGCCCCGAGCCACGGGTCAACCTCGAGCTGCGGGTCGAGCTTCACCTTGCCACCGGCTTCGAATTTACCCTGCGGCTGCGCAGGAAGGCGCTTTCATCATGATGGGGCAGACGAGGCCCTCAGGAGCATCAAGGCACACCTGCTGCAACTCCACCTGGGGCTCGCAAACGACATTCTCGCCGTGCTCTGTTGTCGTCGCCACGTCGATCAACCGGTCCTCGAGCTCGCCCTCGACGCCTTGAACTTAACCCCGCTCAGGGTCATCAGCTCCGCCGTGCCGCAGCTGTTCATAAGGAAGCGAAGGATGACATAAACATGGAAACTCGAAGGTCCGCGCGGACCTCCGAGTCTTGGTGTTTATAACATTCTTCGTTCCCTCAGTTCATATCGCTGAGAGCATCGGTGTCGCTCTTCCAAGGCACGGGAAAGAGGGTGCAGGCGGGAGCAGCAGGCCGTCACCGCCCGCGCCCAGGCACGTTGCCATTGTGATGGGGTCGCCGTTGCTCGCAAGCTCGATCGGCGTGTCCAGCGCCGCCTTCCCGATCGTCGTCTGGTCGCCGTAGCCCGCGTGGAGCCGCTCGTTCGGCGTCCTCGCGAAGAACTTGTCGATATCCTCCTCGGAGCCGTGCGCGAACATGTCCTGCAGCTTTAACTCCAGCGGGGTGGTGCGCAGAGCAAAGGTGGCGATGTCCTCAAGCATCGCCTTTCGATCTTTTGATCCGACCCATCCTCGAACTCGCCCTGCGGCTCCGTGTCCTGCAGGGTGTTGCGCATGGCGGGGTTGCCGCATCCCTCCAACACCTGGTCCGTGTTGGCGTTGACGTCGGGCTCCTGCGCCTCGACCTTCTAAGCTCCCATATGCCCCCCATACTGCGCGACGGAGTTCTCAGCCACGTCCGTGCTCGCCGACGAGAGGAGAGTTCTCCTCCTGCTCGGTCTCCTCGAACGTCGCCTTGAGCATCTCCTTGTTGCCGCTGTCGGCATTCTCCTCCCCGACGTTGGACGTGTCGAGGCCCACGGCCCACGGTGCAGACTGCAACCCGCGACGGTGGTGCGGTGCCTGCAAAAAGCCCCCCCCCCGTCACCTTCGCCCAGGCACGGGCTGAGGCCGTCGACCTTGGCTTCGGTCCACTCGAGCTTCGCCTCGCACCGCTCAATCGAGCCGTGGCGAGGCGGGAGGAGGCAAGGAGCTCAGCGAGGTGCTGCGCCTGCTAGTTCAGGGCGTCGGCGGCCCCAAACCCTCTGTGGCCTCCAGCCGTACGGTCAGGCCGTCGATCATGCGCACGTGCTGCTCGCACTTGGCGACCGCCGAGCCCTCGAAAAGAAGCGGCATACCTAGGTCGGGCATGCCATGCAGGGAGGTGTCGTACATGACTCCATCGGCGCTGTCGTAGTCGAACTTGTCCTGCAGATTCTCCTCCTGCAGGATCGGCGTGACGCCGCCGTCCGAGTGCTCGATCGGCGTAGTGCCAGCGGTCGCATCAGCGAAGTCACCACGCAACTGCCTCACGAGCTTCGCAAACTTCGCTGTGGTGATGTGAGTATTAACGTGGAACGCGAGAGGAGCCTTGCCCACCTTAGCGGAGCGCGCTGCGACCGTGAACCCTTCGGCATCAACATCGCACGGCACGCAGAACAGCTGCAAGCATTGGCCATGGAGGTCTGTGCGATGACAGCGGAGGTAGACACCGCAGCACAAACGTGAGAACCCGACAGGAGGAGGAGGAGGAGGAGGAGGAGGAGGAGGAAGAAGAAAGCAGGAGGAGGAGGAGGAGGAGGAGGAGGAGGAGGAGGAGGAGGGGGAGGAGCAGGAGGAGGAGGAGGAGGAGGAGGAGGAGGAGGAGGAGGAGGGGGAGGAGCAGGAGGAGGGGGAGGAGGAGGAGAAGGAGGAGGAGGAGGAGGAGGAGGATGAGGAGGAGGAGGAGGAACACCGCGAGGAGCACAAGGCGGAGAAAGGGCACGCAAAGGCGGGGGCTCGGGGCGCTGTGCCGAACAGGGCCGCTTGACCTGACCCGGGGCCTCCCCGGCCTCGCGCACCGCGCCCCGCGCGGTGCGTGGTCTGAGCTCGGGCGTGCTCACGTCGTGAACAAATATCACGGCGGAGGACGACGTCAAGGAGGATAAGGGCTCAGACCTCCAACGCTTTCGAAATGCAGGCTGGACTCGGCTCGAAACGCAGGCCTGAAGGCCCACACAAGATGAGTCCAGGGGCGCTGAGAGTCCCAAACATCTGGCGTCTCGATTTTGTCGAGGCACGGCCCTGCGATCTCTACCACTCCCCCGCTGTTTCGCTACTGCGGCCTCTGGGGGGCGTGATGCAATCGAGGCGCTCGGGGCCCGTGGAGGAGGGAGGGATCGGGGGAAAACGGAGGAGGGAGGGGGGACGCGGACAGAGGAGGCGAAAGAATGGAGGAGGGGAACGTAGTGAACGAGGGTCCCCGACTCCCGACGTCGTGTCTTTTTCGCAGTGCACCCCCAGAGGTTTGGACCCCTTACTGGGGACGGATGTTTCGTCCCGAACATTTTTTCACGGTCCTAGGCCCAGAGACGGTCCCGAGAGACCGACAACTGTCAAACACCAGCTGTGGCGATGTTTTCATCACGCGAGGGGGTCTGGCGAGGGGGGTGCCGCTTCCTCGGACGCCCCCCCCCCCAGACAGCCGCAAACGGCTGCATCGCATGCCGCACGGTGCCCTGTCGGCCAGCAACGCCTTGCGGAGAGCGGCCGTCGGCCGGGTGCTCCCAGAGGCCGGGAGCTGCCTTGGCCCCAGATCTCCTCGGACTTTTTAATGTTTGTGATGCTCTTTCGCAACGTGGAGTCCCCAGAAGTACCACCGGCCCTCGGGACGCATGTGGTACGACGGTTCTCCCCTCTTCCAAAGCCCCTTCGTTCCCTAATTATTCGGGGATGGGTTCACCAACGAGGGTCTGCGGAAAGGCGTAAGCCTCTGGAGTAACGATGATTTTCTTCCCCCTTCCTGGGCCCCCTCATCCTCTATTCGGATACGTAGGGGCTTATCATCACTGATTCAAATACGTGTGCGCACCCTCCCCCTTCATACCGGCCTCTCAGCAGGGCCAATGCGACCACGCCTCACCATCCCTGTCAACAAATCAATGCAACACGCACATATATGCACTTTGCAGCCGCATCTTGATCATGTCCGGGCGCCCCGCGATCACCTTGCATTGATTTGTTTGTCAGGGAGGGGGCCAAAGACCGCGCCAAGAAGGTCCCAAGACCCCCACAAAGAGTCCCAAGAAGGCCGCAAGACCCTCCGAAACAGCCCCGCGAGACCGTCCCAAGAGAACCCCAAAAAGACCCCAAGATAGCTTCAAAGGAACCCTCGGAGAGACTCTCTCAACAGGCAATCCGCGAATGCCTCCGATGATTCGGCACCTCTCTGCCTCCCAGGTTGTGGGCCAGGCCCCGCGTCGGGCCATCGCTCTGGCCAGTTGCTCCAGATTCGAGCTAGCACAGAACTCAAGTCCAATCCAATCCATCCTCCTCGTCGTCCTCCTCCTCCTTCTCCTGCGGGCCCAAGTAACGGTAACGCTTGGGCGCGGTGGGGCACGTCGGGGCGGGGCTTGCGCTGCGATCTCCGTAGTATGCGCGAACACCAGCATGGGGGAGGGGATGTCCAGGGCCCCCCCCATGTACCGTCGTTACCCGTTGCTCGGGGTGCGGGGTGGGTAAAGTGAGGGTTGGTCTGGGTAACAACTGTTACTGGAGACCTCCCAAATGGGGTCCGAGCAGACGAGGTCGGACGATCGGGCTGAATCGGCGATAAATCGACGATACATCGGCGATGCATCGGCGCCGTCGGCGTGGAACAAATTGGCTACACATCAAGCCGCTTCGCAAGTGCATCGGCGTTGCGGCGCGATCCAGCTACTTCGACCCCACTTGGGAGGCTTAGAGTTACGCACCAGAGTCCAACAAAAACAATCTCCTGGATGCCGAAAAATCGCCAAAATCGCTACGCCGTGTTTTTTTCGCAGCGCGGGGGGGAGTCTCGGGGCTCTCCTGCCCGAGGGCTGGGCGCTTGGTCGAGAGGCTGGCGGAGGACAAGTGCAGATCGGCTACGCGAAAGAGTGAGCCTAAGAGGGAAGGACCTTTATAGTGCGCGACTCAACAGGGGACGCAGGGTGGCCAATCCTGGGCGCGCAAGCCGCTGCTATCGCTTCGCGCTCAACGATCGGGGGACCCCATGGGGCCCGCACCGAAGGTCACTCCGGCGAAAGGTCACTCTTACGTCTAGTCGAGCAGACGAGGGCCGGCGGGGGGAAAGCTGGCAAGGGGCTGTACGGGCGGACGCGTGTGATGAGTGGCACGAGCGGGGTAGCGGCACAAGCGACGGGAGGAAAACGGGAAGACGACGGGGACGGGAGAGATCCATAACAAATCTGGGTTGGTCTCGCGCGCGCCGGCGGAGGGGCACGAGGTCCGGGAAAAGGAGAAATCCACCGACGACGACGACGAGGAGGACAAACAACGACGGCGAGGAGGAACGACGGACAAATGAACGCAGCAACGAGAACGACGACGCCGACTACGATGGGAAGGGGGGAGTAGCAGGAGAAAGAGGAGGGAGGAGGAGGAGGAGAAGGAGGATGAGGAGGAAAGCAGGAGGAGGATGAGGAGGAGGACCAGAGTCAACCCAAGAGGCGCCAACGAGGCTAACACCCTCCCGTCCCAAGTCCCCCTTCATCAGCCCCTTCAAGGAGTATGATTCGCTTGGCGGAGCGCCTCTCTTGAAAGACGAAGGCCCCAGGGGCCCGCAGTTGAAGCAGAGCCTCGATTGGAGCGAAACCGCTCCACCATTTTCAAAAGGACCCACCCTCCATGCGTGTAACTGTGAAACAAAAATCGACGGGTGTGCGTGGCGCGGAAAATGGCATTCATGTTGAAAACGACCCCCCTTCCATCCGTGCAACTATACACATCAAACGATCGAGATGATGAGCTGTGAAGAAGCGTCAGGCGAAACGCCCAGCCCGTCCTCATCACGCGTCTGGCGGTGCAGTGAGTTACTCACTCAGGACAGAAGGATGTCCTCTTGACGTGAAAACGGCGATGAGGACTTCGCGAGACAGCATCGGCGCCGCCGAACGTACGGCGTCTGGACGAGCCGTTCGCAGTTACGGGGAGGAGATATGTATTCATGTTGAGTGGGGCCCGCGCGCGCAGAGAAATGATGGGAATGCGCGAAACAACGCAGGACCCATCCTGGAAAAATGATAATCGACCCCCCCCTCCCGGTAGAATCTTGATGCGGGCGGGTTGTGGTTGCGGGGTCCGCGGATCCGATTTCCAATTCCCCATTTCAACCTCATCATATGAAATGACAGCGGGGTAGAAATCGGATCCATATGAAACAAACATGACGGACATCGGATCCACAACATCCGAAATTTGATCCGTGCTGGCGGAAATCTGATCCACCGAAACACAAACCAAAACCAAACTTATCCGCGAAAACCTAATTGGACCAGACGGCGGTTATCTCACATGAGTCGGCTCAAGACTTCATGCCGTCGTTCCGGGCCCAAGAAAAAAACATACTTTCTTCCTGGGGATGTATTTATAAGGAACAGAGATGAAGAAAGAGGAGGAGAGGTGTCGGAGGGCCCACCAGTCAGGAAAACAATGCCGAGCAACGCCATGAACATGCACGGCCTCGGAAGCTGGGAGACTGCATCGGAAATCCTTCTTTCCTCCCTCCCTCATACTCCTGCGCCTGCTTCTGCTGCCGCCCCCTCCTCCTCCTCCTCCTCCTCCTCCTTCTCCTCCTCCTCCTCCTCCTCCTCCTCCTCCTCCCCCTCCTCCTCCTCCTCCCCCTCCTCCTCGTCCTCTTCCTGATCCAACCCCTTCAGGCTCGCCAACTCCTGTTGCTCCTCCTCCTCCTCCTCCTCCTCTGCTCCATCTGCTGTTGCACTTCTTTCATCCACGACGATTATTGCGCCTCCCTGCTCCTGCGTCTTCTCCTGATCTGACCCTTGCTCCTTTCGGCACCTCCTCCTCCTTCTCCTCCTCGTAATCATCCAATTGCGCCTCCTCCTCCCTTTCCTCCTCCTCCTCCCACGTCAATCTCCATCCCTTCTCTTCGTAGATAGCTCCTCGCTGTCGCATCCCGAGGCAGCTCCACAAGGATGGGCTGGACGCACCCTGAGACTTCCTCACCATTGATGAGCCGACACTTATAAGTTGCAAGAGCTTCACGGATGGAGAGCGGCCCGTTTCCAAACTGTGGCTATCGCCACAAAGCCGCGTGCATTCGTGTCAAAGGCTTGAAAGATGTTCACGGATGGAGCCATGCCCGTTTTCAACATGTGGTTCTCGCCTTCGCGCCGCGCGCATTATTCTTACAAGATTGCAGAAACTTCGCGGTTTTCAGAATGTGGCTCTCGCCTTGACGCCGCGCACATTCGTGTCAAAAGCTTGCAAGATACTCACGGGTGTAGGACGGCCTTTTTCAACATGCGGCTCTCGCTTCAGCGCCGCGCGCATTCATCTTAAAAGTTGCAAGAGCTTCACGGATGGAGAGCGGCCCGTTTCCAAACTGTGGCTCTCGCCTCAAAGCCGCGCGCATTGGTGTCAAAAGCTTGCAATACTTTCACGGGTGGAGGGCGGCTTCTTTTCAAAATGTGGCTCTCTCCTTAGCGCCGCGCACAATCATCTTAAGAGTTTAAGGATTGCCATGGTTCACGTCTGGTGTTTTAGCACGATGTCGGAATGCCAGGGCGCAACAGTCAATTTGATCCGCGGTGCTGAAGTCCTAGGAACGGTGTTCTGGCACGATTCAGGATCCTCAAGACGCAACAGTAACGGTGAATCGCGGCTTTGATGTTCCAGGAATGGCGTTCTGGTATACTTCATGATTTTCAAATGGTTGGCTTCGAACGGGGCACTGCCCTCAGTGAAAATGAATCCGTGCAGGGGCCTATGAAGAGGGAGCATGGAGGGAGGGTGTATTGCAATACCGTTGATGAATCTTCGGTTTGCACTGATCCTCGTCCTCCTCCTTTTTTCCCTTCTCCTGCTCTTCTTCCGCTTCCCCAGCCAAGACGCCACATATTGGCTGTGTACCCTCGCGTCGTGCCCCAGGGGGCTGCTTGGAGCGATCCCAGCGCCCCCAAGCAGGTACGGAGGACAGGAAGGCTGAGGAGGAGAACGACCATGAGGAGGCGGGTAACAATGATAGCTAGAATTGGGAGCGAAGGGTGGCGGGGAACAGGAGGCGGGGGAAGGAGAAGGAGGGAGGGGAAGAGCGGACGCTTGAAGAGGAACAGCAGGGGCAGGAATCAGGGAGGGGGAGGAGGCGGTGAAGGAGAAGGGACAATACTGGCGGGGCCCAGGCCATACACAACTGCGCATTATATGCCTTTGCTTCGCTCTCGCCCGTGCTTTGTCGGAGCAAATGTCGAGCACAGTCTGTCAGGACGCTGTTCCCTTCGACGCCACGCATTCGCATCGCATCACTACCAGACCCTCTCATGGTGAGGGGGAAGGGGAGGGGCGATGGAGGGGATGGAGGGAGAGGGAGGCTCTCCCTGTTCATTGCTGCCCCCACCCCCTCGCCCCTCACTTTGGGGCGACCAGGGGTGTGAACTGGATGCGGCCCCGAGAAAATCGGTCAAGAGATGGGACGAAGCCACGTCCGCACAAAATCGGTTCCCGGATCCCTCCCGGGGTCCATCTGGTGCACTTTTTAACGTGGAACCGTTTTCGACGGTCCCGAAGCCCGAAAACGAGGCCAAAAAAGGCGCGCAAAACTCTTCGAACCCAGCACCTCGAACCAGACCTCAGACCCCCAGCCAACTCCAGGTTCCCTCTGTTCACTGCTGCCCCCACCCCCTCGCCCCTCAATGGTGCTTGCGACTGGCTCCCGCACTGCGGGCCCTGCGCAGAAGAAATTCGGACTCCCCTCGGTGCAGGAGGGTCGGCGTGGCGATATGGCCGGTCGGGCCCCCCACCGTGCGCCTCCCCAGAGGTTCAAGTTCCCCATGGGTCCGCGGGGCTGCTTGGGGTTCCGCGGGGCTCCCTTTCAGGGAACAGGAAATGACATAAGCAAAAACTGTTGGAGGTTCGTGCGACCTCCGAAAGTGTATGTTTTGCCACTTTCTGTTCGCCGACCGTTGCTTCGCGTTGATTTGTGCTACTCTGCTGTGCGTCGCCTCGTGATGCCCCGCCTCTGTCTGCTCTGCCGTGCCGTGATACGCTCAGCAGCACATGTACAGCAACGTGATGCAGTAGTTTGCACGGCCACGGTGAGGACATTTTTTTAACTCTTCGAGCGGGCGCGAACACCCGCGTGGTCATGCCACGAATTCACGGGCGCGGCCGCGCGCCCGCGCGAACGGCGCGGGGCGGCGGCGGGCCCCGCGGCGACCGAGGAGGGGGCGTTCACCTGCGCGGGCCTCTCGTCCTCGCCGCGCGCGGGGCCGCAGCGCCGAGCGCCCGCGCGCGGCCCCGCTCCCCGCGCGCCCGGGCTGCCTCGCGCCCTCGGGCGCGAGCGTCCGCCGCCGACGCGAAGCCGTGCGCGCGGAGGACGCCCTCCAGGGCGGGCACGAAGAGCTCCTGCACGCCCTCGCGCTCCACGGGCTGCACCGCCGCCGCGGCCGAGGACGCCGAAGCACTCGTCGACGCCGCAGCCGCTCCGCCCGCAGGGCCAGCCACGCCAGCTGCGCGGCCCACTGTATGCTGCGCTGCCGCAGGCCTTGGCGAGTCGCCAGGGCCGTCAGCGCGCGCCGCCGCCAGGAGCTCGTCCGCCTGGGGGATGGGCCCGTCGAAGTCGTCCATCTTGAGCGACCTCCACCAGCGCAGCTTCTCCTCTTTAGTAGGCGTCTTGAGCATCGCGATCGGCGGCTTTTCCTTGCCTGGCAATCGCAACTTGCCGAAGTCCGTCCTGGCCTGAGCTCGCGACCCTTGGCTCGATGTGTGATCACCACCAACGCACGGCTTGGCCAGGCCCCTGTGCGCGTACCTCGGCTGGTGGCAGTACATGAAGCAGCGCGTGCACACCAGGATGGCCTCGTTCGGCTTGCTCACCACGTTGGTCTGCACCAGGTTGTGGCCGTGCGCTACCCATGGCTCGGTTCCAGCCGCGGGAGCAGGAGAAGGGCGTCCCTCCTCCAGCTGGACGCGCTGAGAGGACGCTGCGGACGACTTGGCCTCCGCTCTGCGCCGAACCTCTCTCGCAAACACCTCGCTCGCTACCTCAGCGCGTGGAGTGCCAGCCTCGCCTGCCACCGCAGCGATGGGGGCGGCTGGGGCGGAGCCGGCCCTCTGCGCAGCCGCTGGGCGCTTGCGGACAGGCCCAGCCGCGCCGCCCGCGGCGCCTGCGGTGAGGACTTTTTTATAAAAAAAAATCCTATCACCCTGGGGCTTGTCATGCACGGACAAATTCAGAAGCCGACTTACGGCCCCGCAAACAGTGCTTGCGCGAGCCCGCAGCCCGCCAGGACCAGACCCCGAAGCGCGGCAACCATCACTCCGCGCTCTGCCCGACCACAGGCCTGGGGTCCACCATCCTGGCCACTCTGGCGGCCCTGCCACGCTCCTGAGCCTCAGCAGCGCTGGCAAAGCCGAAGGAGCCCAGGGCTCCCTCGAGCCCTGGGCGAAACAGTCTCACTGGGGCAGGCGGGGCGGGTGCCCGTTCCCGCACCTCAAGGGGCTCCACTGCGGGGGCTCTGGAGCCGACAGGGGCCCCTGCCCCTAGGTCATCCCTGCCCTCAGTGCCCGCAACCGTGCCGAGCGCCACGGCCCACCTGGCACGGGTGGCCGCTGTGGGTCGAGCCAACTGGTCAATCGGCTGCTTGAGTTTTCCAAGCAATAGCGATTTCGCGAAATCGTTACGCGCCTGCGCCCTGGAGCCCTTTTTGGCCTTGGGGTCGCCTGCGCGCTGGGCCCCGCTACAGGCCTTGGCTAGGCCTCGGTGGCAGTACCGAGGTTTCATGCAATACATCCAGCACGCCACACAGACCAGAAACTCAGGGCCATCACTGCCAGAAACGCGGGATTCCCGAAGCCGGTGGCCGTTGACCTCCCAGACCCCCGACTCGCCAGGGTCGGGGGACACCAAGAGAGGCCCTGGGGTCCCCACCTGGCCAGCAGGGCCCGATGGGGGCTCTCAGAGGCGGGTCGGCAGCCACAGCGGCAGGGGAGGCCCCAGAGGAAGGAGTGGGCGGGGGGTTCAACACAGCCGACGCTGGCGGGCTCTGTGCGCCTGCGGCCGAGGGCGTTCCCCGCTGCGCCTTCTCAGCGCGGCGTCTCTGGACAGCACGGAGCAGGGCCGCCGACGCGCTCGACGCGTCTGCGGCTGGATCACTGGGCTCTACGGGCCCGTCGCCTGCCTCCTTCCTCATGCGGACCTTCGTGTCGTCATTATCCTGGGCCTGGGCTCCCTGGCAGGCCGCAGCTGCCGCCGCCAACGCAGCGGCCGCCCCCGCGGCCTCCAAGCCGCCAGAGCCGCGGGCCGCCGACTCCTCGGCCTCCAGCAGCTGCTCCAGGTCGGGCGTCGAGGCGAAGGGGTCCAGGTCCACGAGGTCCAGAGAGGTGAGCGGCCAGGCGTCCCTGAGCCCCGACTCGGTGATGTGCACCTCGAGGGCCGCCGCGCACCTGGCAACCTCCTTCGCCCGAGCTAGGCAGCCCTCCAACATCAGGGCGTCCTGCTCAGCGATGGCGTGGAAGGCCGCTCCCTCCTTTGCCCTGGTGTCGGCGCGCCTGTTGCCCAGGAGCTCGAAGAGGGTGAGCTCCCCGTCACGCACCGCGGCATCAGAGCGGTGGGCGGGCACGTGGCGCATGGTTACGCCCTCCGATGCATCACCCACCCTGGCCCACGCGTGGGCGCGCAGGGAGCTGGGGCCGCAGGCCTTGGTCAGGTTGGAAGCCGCCTTCACCGTGCTCAAGCAGTCGCTGAGCAGCGTGAGGTTCCCGATGATGTCGGCGAGGCCGATGGCGGCGGCGTAGTCCCCCCCTGCCTTGGCCGTCTGCGACGGGAGGTCGCTGGGGGGCGCGGCTCCCCATGCCTCGGCTAGGAGCCTCCCCTCGGGCCCGCGCGCGATGACGGCCCACCCCGCGCTCCTGACGTGATTCAGGCACGAGCCGTCGGTGAAGACGAAGGACCCGTCTGGCACCACCAAGATGCCGTCCCCCCACCCGCAGGATCTCCACGCCCAGCTGTCATCCCAGACTGGCCTGGCAACGAGGAGGCTGATGCCGGCGAAGAGCCCCTGGCTGAAGAGCTCGTCGAAGGGGGGGCCCATGCGGTGGGCCTGCTCCGCTGCCTGCCGCACCTGGCACGGGCAATAGTCCCGCCTCCAGGGCGCCCATGCTGGACACTCGTGGTGCCTGTGATGCATCGTCCCAGGGGCGGCGCCGCAGAGCCTGCACAGCGGGTCGATCTCTCGCCCATGCCTTGCCAGTCGGGCCTGGGGCCAGCTGGCCAAGGACGCCAAGCGTCTCAAACAGCCTTTGTGGTGAGCCGTCCAGGTTTCCGATTCCTTGGCGCCAAGGAGCTGGTTGATCGGCGTCCACCACGGCGGCAGTCGCCACTGCCAGAAGGTCTCGGGCCTGCTGGCGTACTCCTCGAGCGACGCCGCCTGACGCGTGTCCTCCTCGACCCTGGCTGCGAGGAAGGCGGGCGAGAACCTCGTGACCTCGAACTCGATGCCCGACCTGTCGGTCAGGAAACGTCCTCCAGCGCTGAGGCCCCAGCCGACCCGCCCCAGCGTGAGCACCAGCGCCGAGACGGGGTCGCGCACCGCGGCCCACGGCCTCTGCAGCGAGGCCAGTCGTCTGCTGTCCCTGAGGCAGGCCTGCACCGCGGCAGGGGAGGCCTGGCCTGACCAGCTCATGGACACGAACGCCTGGACTGCCAGGCCCGTCGCAATCACCAGCGGATCCTGCCTCCAGCCCTGGGGGGCGCACTGCAGGCAGAAGGTCGGCGCCGCGCCCGTCGGCAGGTTGCAGGCGGCTTTCGCCGCCGATACCCTGAGCGCCCTCATGCGCCCTGGCGGGATTCCGTTGATGGCCGAGCCCCACAGGGCCTTTGCGGTGGGGCCTGCCCTCTGGAACTTGGCCTGCCTCATCCCTGCGCCGAAGATCCTGGTGAGGTTGTTGCCCTGCCTCAAGGCCGCCAGCTCCCTGGCCACCTGCGTCTCGACCCTGCGGTGGCCGCCCGCCGTCGCATCGCCTCCAAGGTCGCGGTGGCCAGAGACGAAGGCTTCGTCGGCGAGGACCCAGCCGGCGTGCTGCTGCAAAGCTCTCTTCAGACTCACCGAGGAGGCCAGTGCCTTGGTCTTTCTCCAGTTGATGGGGAGACGCTTTTCGCCCAGCATGGTGGCAACTCCCTTCGCGAACCTGGCGATCTGCTCGACGACCAGCCTGCGCGTGCCGATGCCGTGGCCCGAGATGTCGTCGATCACGTTGACCACCCTTCCGATCGGCAGCATCTTCCTCGACTTCAGCAGGAGGTCGTACAACATGACCCTCGCCATCGTAGTCGCGCAGGAGCATCCAGCGATGACGGTGTCGTCGATGACCAGCTGCTCGCTGAGGGCTAGGTCGGCCCTGGCCCTGCGGGGGCCTGAGTACAGCACGCACAGCGCCTGGATCAACCCCGTGTTGAAGTCGCAGCCCCTCGCCGCGTCGAGGAGCAGCCCGTGGTTGATCTGCTCGTAGAACTTGCTGATGTCGAAGTAGACCGACGCAGCCTCGAAGTTCTTCTCGCGCGCCAGGCCGAGCAGTAGGTTGTGAATGTAGGCCGCCCTGTCGCAGCTGGTGTCAGGGTCCGCCCCCCCAGTACTCGGGGAGCTTGTGGTCCCGCTCCCAGCCCGCGCAGTATTTGCGCCTGATGCGGCTCCATATGCGCAGCCAACTGCAGAGGGGCCCGATCGGGCGGCGGCCCCCGTCGGGCTTCCCCAAGAAGACTATGATCGTGGTGAACAGCTCCGACGGCTTGGGGTGCCGTTCCCAAGCTGTCAAGATCGCTGCCAGCCTGTCCGCGCACTCCCTGCCTAGGCTGAGGATGAGCCCGGGGTGGAAGGCGTCCCATCCCAGCGCTGTCTTCCTGGGAAAGGACCTCGCCGCTGCCGGCGCATCCTCCGCCGCGACGGCGTCAAGACCCAAGGGCTCGTCCCAGTTCTCGGGGCGGACGCTGGCGGAGCCCTCTTTGTGCCAGAGCGCCCTCCACTCCTCAAGGATCCTGCCCGGGGCCTGCTGCCCGACCAGCGGGGCTGGAGGGGCCTCCCCCTCGACAGGGCCGAGAATGGAGCAGGTCTCGAGGTTGGCCTGCTTGCTGATCGCGTGGGCGCCCTTGCCGTTCCCGCTGAGGGCCTCGGTCATGAAGTCCTTCCAGCGCTGCCTGGCTAGCTTCGCGTCCTCCCTGCGCTTGACCTCCAAGGCGGCGCCAATGGCCTGGGGGAAGATGCTGCCCAGCTGCGACCTGTCCGCGATCTCCGCCAGCAACGCCGACATGTTGGTGCCGCCGAACATCTCGCAGCCTTCTGCCTCGAACTTGGGGGCCAAGTCAAGGGCGGCCGCCTGCAGTCGCTTGACGTGCTTGTGGTGCCTGGGCGAGGGGTGGGGCACCGCCGCCGCGGATGCCAGCTGAGTGGCCAGGCGCCCCAAGGTAATCCAGCAGCGCGTTAGCGGGCTGGTCCTGCGCAACTCCTCCGAGCGCAGGAGGTGGATGAGCTGCTTGGGCACCCTCTTGGGCCCCTGCGCCCTGCCACGGTACTTGGCGCCGTCCTTGATGCCGAAGAGGTGTATCAGGCGCTCTTCCGTCTGGTCGAAGAACTCCTTGATCGCCTCGTTTGGGCTCTCGTTCTCGTCCAGGAGCGGCGCCTTCCAGTCCGTCAGGGAGTCCTCCTCCTCTGGTTCTGGCTGGATCCCCTCCCGCTTAGCCCCTGGCAGCTCGAACGGCTTGGGACCCTTCTGCACCCAGACACCTGCCTGGCTGCACAGCTTCATGAAGGTGAGCCTGACAGGGGTGTGCTCAAAGGCGCCGCGGCCGCTTGCCTGCAGCCCAGAGCGCGTCAAGGGCGTCGCGCAGCTTGCGCTTTGCCTCCTCTCGCTGCTCGGGGGCCGCTTCACGGAGGGCTGCTGAGGCTGCGGCATACTCCTCATGCTTCGCCTCCCAGCCTTATCCTCCCAGCAGTTCCATGTCGATGTCGTCTGATTCTGGCACTGGCGTGTGCTCGCCGCCTGCGTCTGCCGCCCCAGCAGCAGCACCAGAATGAGCAGCAGCATCCCTGGCAGCGGCCGCTGCCTTCTTGCTGTCGCTGGCTGCGGTCTGCAAGCGGGCGAGGACCGCGAGGGCGTCCTTGGCCTCCTGGCTGGCTGCGACGTCCTCGTCCAAACCCGCTGCGACCACCTGGATCGGGTCAGGGAACTCGCTGGCCTGGAGCTTGACCAGCTTGGCCTCCCCCTCGGTGAGCTTCTGGTTCTCTTCTTCGATCGAGACCTTGAGCTCCTGGAGCTCCTTGTCGAGCGCGGCCTGCTGCTCCAAGATGGCGGCCTCACGGGTCTCGAGCTTCTTGATCTTGTCACGCATGGCTTTGACCCGCCAGCGCTGAGTCTGAGCAGAAGGCTGCTTGCTCTCGAGCGTTTTCGACTCCGCCGCCTTTTCTGCCGCCTCAACCGCGCTGGTGTCGAGCCCCTCCTTCGCCAAGAAGGTGACCACGTCCTTGTAGGAGGTGCCAGAACTCTCCACGGCAGCCTTCCTGGGCGGGGGCTTGCGTTCTTTCCAGGGCTTCGACTGCGGCGGGGCCTCGCCCTTGAGCTCTGCCACCTGCTTCTGCAGCTTCTGCAACTGCTCCAGTAGCTGACCCTGTCCTGGCGGACCCTGCGCCCAGGCCCCGCGCGGGCGAGACGTGCTGGGTGCTGGTCCTTCGGCTGCTGCTGCCGAGCGTTTGGCTGCCTGCACCACCTTGGTGGAAGCCGCCTTCCAGCACTGGCGGCAGCGGATCCTGGACGCCCAGTTCCCATCACAGCCGCAGGAGCAGGACCAGAGAGGTGTCTGCTTCGCGCCTGGGATGATGCCAGCAGGGTCCAGATGTGACGGCGCCATGGCCCGCGGGCTGCCGCGGGGGGAGCCGTCGTCGTGAGTTGGCTCGTGCCCACTACGCCGCTTCGAAGTAAGTGGGCACAAACGCGAGCTGTCGCCAGCTCAGGTAGATCAGCTTGCGCCGAAACGGCTGCGGTGAGGACATTGAATAATAAACCATTGGATAAGGAATCCAGGGCTTGGAAGCCGTTATAACAACTTCAATCGTGGAGTGGCCATGGGAATCACTACTACCCTCATCAGATGAGGAATCCTTCAGGGTCTGAAACCTCCTGCATATTCCTTAACGAGCGACCCAATCGTATGGCATGTACCGCTACGCATTGCCATAGCGTGGCATTGCATGCTATTGTATACCATATGATGCTGCCAACTCCCAGTGCAATGTTATGTTCTACTTTGCTATGCGATGCATGCGTGGACGCAAGTATATGGTCTATTACAGTGCTATGCCACTGGATACGATGCTGCTGACCCATGTAATGCAATTGCATGCGCGGCTATGTGATGCTACGCTATGCACTGCAACGGTACGCGGCCAGCCCTTTCGACCAGATCTCTCTTTCGGAGCTCGCGCCGCGCGTCGTGGTCGTGTCTCGGATTGTATGAAGGGGGGCGATCCGAGGGGGGGGAGGAGCGAATCAGCTCACGCATCTGGTTTCCCCAGGGAGCTCTGGCGCCGCAGGCAGTACGAACCCAGCTGCGGGCATCATCAGATCTTGTACGCCCCCCCTTCCACCCCCCCCCCTCCTCCTCCGACCCAGGTGATCCCGGTCGTCTTGCTTTCGGGCTGCCAGAACTCGGACCTCTTGCGGCCGCCAGGGAGCATGCGGGCGCCCCACGAGCACCCCCCCTGGCGAGGCGCACACAACTGCCAAAACAAAAAAACATCACCAGGCCGGACAACCGCCGAAAAACGACGGCGTTGCCCTCGATCCTCGACTTAGGTCGGCCCTGTCCTCCTACAGCCGGATTGTGAAAGAAAAACACATCATGCACAAACAAACATCAAACTGAATACAAAGAGCACGAAATATCGTCAACAAACTTGTTTAGAACTATTCTTGAGTATTCCTCCTGTAGAGGGTCATGCCCGATTTGATCCTCGACCGTCGGCGATCGAAGCTTGGGGGCCTTGAACCAAAAACGTGGCCCCCCTCGGAAGGCGTTCTAACCTCGAGCGCCGCCGGGCGGCCTCCGCCGCCGCCGCCGCCCAGGCAGGCGGCGAGCTTGCTCGCAGGAGGGCGGCGAAAGCGGGGGGAAGGGCGCTCTTCTCGGGTGCGCCGAGGGTCTTGATTTCAAGAGACAGCAAGCCACGATCCAACGAGGTAGCGCGCGAGGCTACCTCCGAAGGAGGTCCTCACGCCCCGAAAGCGGGGCGATGAGAGCCTCGCCTGCATCGCCGAAGCATGCACAGAACCTGCTACATAAGGACGTCGTGCTATGCGCAGCGTGGTGTATGCCGGACCACGCAACGAAGATGCACACAACACCAGGCCGGAAAGCGGGGGGTCAGGAAAGATGGGTTCAGTGCATCCTCGGCGCGAGGCGTGCCGCGGGCGAACGGGGACCAGGGTCTGGTGGACGTGCTGAAAAAAGACGACACGTAAGACTACTAACCATCATTATGAAATAAAGAAGGGACCACAACATCTAAGAGATTTCGTGGTCCTGGCCACGATACATCCACACCACCTAGCCCTCACCCTTCGACGCCTGGTGGTTTTCGAAGCATAGCCGTGGCCTCCGGCTGTTCGGGACGACTCAGGTACCCTGGAAAACTCTCGACGAGGCGCAGCCGCCAGAAATCACCCCGAGGGGAGGAAACATGGCAAGATCCAGCGAAGACTCCCCCCTTTCCTTTCTTGTGAGAGGGTCAACTCAGGGGGAAAACCATCGACCTGGAATCCGCGATACATCGCCAAACCATCGGCGATAACCCCCGACGGCGAAACTGCACGTACCTGGACACGGTGGGGAATCGGGCCCACATCGGCGATGAAAGGGCGACTGGGGGTCGATGTGCCCCCCCTGGGCCGACATGGCCCTGGGGGCCGGCCTCAAGTTCTCGTGCCACGGCTCGGGCCTCTGGCGGCTGTCCGACTCGATTCCGACAGCGCCGGAATGTCGCCGACGAGGCGCAGCTGATGGAAACCGCGCCAGGCACCCGCGACAAATTGAAAACTCGGGGGGCGCCCCCGACCTCCGATCGAAACCTCGGGCGCGGCGCGCGGCGCCGCGCCAGCGACGCCGCGGAGCCACCGCGCACAGCCTCCGCCCGCGCGCGGCCGCGGCAGCCCCCGAGGGTGCGGCCTCCGGCGCCCGAACCTGGACCGGTAAGAGTCCGACCATTTGCCTCGCGCGCGGGGAATGCCCCCTCATGCTTGTCTTCTCCTCCTCCTTTTTCCTTTTCCCCTCCCCCTCCTCCCCCTCCTCCTCCTGCTCTTCCTCCTCCTCTTCCTCCTCCCCCTCCTCCTCCTCCTTGTCCTCGTCGTCCTTGTCCTCCTCCTCCTCCTCCTCCTCCTCCTCCTCCTCCTCCTCCTACTTCTGCAAAAAGAGAGCAGGTCAGAACTCGAACGCAGCGCAGATATCCACCCCCTCAGAGCTTCAGGTGGGCCGCAGCGAAGATGTAAAGTAGCAGCAAGAAAGTGGCGAGCAACTCCCTGGCGCCCAAGCGTCCCGCCAGCGGCAGCGCTGGCACCCTTCTCGTCCTCCTCCTCCTCCTCCTGTTCCTTTTCTTCCTCCTCTTCCTCCTCCTCCTCCTCCTCCTCCTCCTACTCCCTCCTCGTCCTACTCCCTCCTCGTCCTCCTCATCATCCTCAGTTGGGCGAAAGGGGCCTCGGGCGAAGAGGGCCAGGCGAAGAGGGACTCGGGCGAAGAGGGCCTGTCCCGTTTTGGCCAGGCCTGTGGCGCTGGAGCCAAGCGATGTTGAAAAGGCGCATAGTTCAGCTCTGTGCCCACCCCGTCCCGCACACAGGGGCTTCGCTGATCCCCTCCGCCGATTTTTGGTGGGGGGAGGTGGGTGTGCGGGCCGCGTCCCCCTGACGCCGCGCGTTTTGAGCCAGGGGTGGTGGAATTTTCCATGGGGAGCCACTGGGTTCAACAAAATGCTTCCCCGCCCGCCCTCGTCGCACACATGGTTGCCAATCATGGTGGCCTCCAATGTGGTCGAGTGACGTTGCCTTCTGGTGGCTCATGCCCCTCCCGTCCCGCTGCCGAGGTGGCGAGGGAGGATGAAGAGTGGAAGATCTCCAGATTTGAATTCCCAATGGCAGGAGCCCGGCTAGGGCTAGGGCGCATAACGAATCATCAACTTACAAACATATAGGCTATCGTTGTATCATTGGCCACGGTGCGATGATAACCAAATACGATCGGAAACCAACTTTACAAAAAAAACACGAAAGAAAGTCGCCTAGACCATAACTTCGTAAGGGCATCTGCGGCTTCACATGTACCCAAGAAGCCTAAAGTGCACCCCTCTGTGAGCAGAGACTGGCGCAAGAAGCCAACTCGACCGTCGAAGAGCAGACGTTGCCTCAAAAGAACCCGCATGGACATGCATGGTACTATCACGCCCGGCGTGTCCGGTGACACGTGTCCACAAACTCCACGCTCCACGATCACTGTCGTCGCGCCGTCCGCCGTCGAAGCGGCCAATATCGGCCAATCACGGTGACGGCCCGTGCGTTGTCCAACTTTTCCACGGCAGGTCGTAGAGCTCGGAACCGCCTGTCTGCTGCAGGAGCGCCTTCGTCGACAATGGCTTCCATGCTCTTGCTATGCTCCTGGTATAAGTGGTGCGCCCGACCTTGTCCGTCACCCCACGGTCTTGCCGCTCCTCGCGCCCACGCTTCATGCAGCAGGCGCTAGCTGCGGATCAGCGAGGGGATCTGTACATACCCGCGTATGCACCACTGCCCGTTGAGCCACCGCACCACCGTCTCGCTCTCGCAATCCCCTGCCACCAACATCTCGGTGACATACTCGTGTTAGGTCGGGCATGTCCTCGTGCAGGCGGATTTTTGAAGAAAAATACAAACCGAGTCAAACAATAATCAAACATAGTAAACAAACACAGAAGCATCGCCACCAAGCTATGTTTTACCATTCTTGAATATTCCTCCCGTAGAGGGACATGCCCGACCTAATACTCGTGCTTCACTTCGTTGCTGCCCCAGCGCGACTTCCGGTAGGAGGAGGAGGATGAGGAGGAGGAGGAGGAGCAGGAGGAGGAGGAGGAGGAGCAGGAGCAGGAGGAAGAGGAACGCTCGACCACTTGTATTGTGGGGCAGCTCCAGGCTGCGGCGGAAAAATCGAGCAACTGTTTGGCATTTTGGCAGTCGCGGCTTTAAGAGGTGAAGGAGGAGGAAGAGGATGAGATTTTTTTTCAAAAAAAATCCCCCCCCCCGCAGGGCCCGTAGCGAGCCCCGTCCGTCCGTGTGCAGGGTTTGGGGCGTCACCAGGGGCACCCGCACGGGGCACCCACCTGGCCGTGCCGACCCCCAAAAGGGCCAGACCACCGAAGCGCCCTCCCCTGAGCCCCGTTCGCGGAGGTGTGCAGCATCACCAGGGGCGCCCCCACGAGGCACCCACCTGGCCGTGCCGACCCGTAAAAAGGGCCAGACCACCGAAGCCACTCCCTCCCTAGCACACACTCAACCTCAGAGATCAGCAGCCAGATCCGCATCCAGAATCATCTTCTCCACCATCATGCCGTCCCACTGCGGAGTACTAGCGGGGTTGCCACACTCGTAGACGATCATCGGGTCCGCCTCTGTACGCTCATCGTCGGGGTACACCTCCAAGCAGACAGCGCCCTCGCGAATGCCAGATATCTTCGCGACACGCCCAATCCAGGGGCCGCCAAGGAGAGTGACGAACCGACCCACGAACAACTCCAAGGGCCAAGCGTGTTGCTGGCAGAGCTCCGCGAGCGGCAACCGCCGGCGCCAGCTCACGAACTCCTCCTCATGCCATACAATCTCACGTATAATCCGCCCGGGGGCTGCGCCAGCACCAGAGGACAGCACCTGCGAACCGAAACTCCGCTCGAGCGTATTCTGGAAGTTCTTTTGCGCGTCCGCCAAGGGCTTGAGAAGTTCCGCAAGTAAAGCCTCAACGTCTCCACCGCCAGCTCCATCACGAAGGAGAGCACGACCATCCCAGCCATGACTGCCAGTACTCTCATTAGCAGCAACCACAGGAGCCCCACGATGAGGAATATCGAAGGCAACGCGCAAGGCGTCGTCCTCAGGGTACCCGTCGACGTCCATCTCGTACATCATGGAGTCCACTATGTCGCTGTCGGCCTGGTAATCGCATGGAGCAGGAAGGGCAGGAAGAGCAGCACAGCCACTAGTAGGCACACGCGACGCCGCCCTCGTCCGAGATGCAATAGCCCATGCCGTGATCACAATGTGCATCATCATCCGAAGGCTCTCGAAGAGCTTGGCCTCGGCCACCTGGCAAGGCACTGAAAGCGCAGGGAAAGCAGGTACCAGTGGAAGTGCATCCGCCTGAGCACCCATGCCACCGTCAACATCATCCACAGGTCTGTCAGCACGCTGCTTGCGAGGCATCTTCGGGGGCCTGCCACTGGCTCCGCTGCCACCGCGGCGCACCGTCCCGCCACCGAGCCAGGGGTCGCCACCAGCAAACCACGGATCTTGACCTCGGACATCTACATCGCCAGGACCTCCATCGTCATCCCCCTCCTCGTCATCACAACCGCCAGGAGAGCCCCCACCAGCAGGTGGGCCAGGAGGACTACCTCCAGCTTCAGGAGGAACCCGCCGAAAAGATATCGAGATGTGCGATTCGCCAGCCGACGTACAATGGCCATGATCAACAACCACTGCATGCGGAAGAGAATCCAATAGTGAAGCCACCAGTTGGAGGGCGAAGGAGTTGAGCATGAGCGAGTCGAACACTGGCAACAACACCACGTTGACGATCACCTTGTCGCAGTGTGAGTTCACCCGCAGCCGGCACTGCCTCCCGAGGGCCAGCTGGTCCGAGGGCCATCGCAGCCGAGCAGCGCACACCATCAGCGCCTGAGGGGGGAACGGGCCGCGGGAAGGCGAGGGGGGAGGGTGGAGCGGGGGCGCACGGGCGCCCCAGTGGCCCTATGCCCAGCACGTGCTCGAGCGACGGGCTAAGGAGGAGGAAGAGGAGGAGGAGGAGGAGGAGGAGGAGATGGAGGAGGAGGAGGAGGACGATGACGACGCCGACGCCGCCGCCGTTGCTGACGCCGGCGACGACGGTACCCCCCGCAGAGCGTCGCGGCGGTGCCCGCGGCAGGTCCAACCAGCTGCGCCAGGCCGCAGCAGACCGCCATGCTGCCGAGGCCCAGCGAGGCCTGGTCCGGGAACAGGCGCTCGGCCTCAAGGGGCGCGACCAGCAGCCTGTGGGCGAGGGGGGTGATACATGGAAACCAACCAGTAAAGATGTAAGCTTTCAGAGCTCTGCGTGGATTTCCTGGATCGGTGCTAGGACCCTGTGGCAGCGCCTCCGGCGCCGTCCCTGGCTTGCTCCGCGTGCCAGGGAGGGATGTGCAGCGCCGATCCAAAAATCCGCGCGGATCTCCGACGACTTATTTTTGTTTTATTCTTCGAGGGGAGAAACCTGAGATCCAGGCGCTATGTTTTTCTTGCACTGGGCATTGCATCCAATTTCGGGCCCTGGGACCATCACAAATCGATCTGGATCGAAAAATACAACGGAAAGATTGGGTCGATGGCTCCTGCCAGAACCGTTGCACCACAGAGGAGGAACGAGGAGGGAGCAGGGAGGGAGGAGCAGGGAGGGAGGAGCATGGAGAGAGGAGGTGGTAAAGGGAGGGAGGGAGGGAGGGGGGGGGATAAAGACAGACACGCCGGGCCTCGAGGGGCGCGTCCTCCTGCCAACTTGGATGTGGCCTCCTCCTACCAACTTGGATGTGGCTTCCCATCTGACGTGGCCGGCCTAATCCGAGGCGGCTGCTACCATAAGAACGCCAGATAAGGAACGACGGGGCTCTTCTTGTCACGGCGAACCTCGGCACCGAATCATTCCCCAGACCCAGATCACAGGAACAGCACGAAAACAAGAGCACTCCAAAAACCAGAAGTAGTCCCTATTTCAACGTCTTGACCGTACTGCTCCTCCTCTTTCTTCCTCCCCCTCCTCCAGGTATCAGCCGTGCTGCTGTTCCTCCTCCTCCTCCTCCTCCTCCTTCGCGTTCGCCTCCTGCTTTTAGCGCTCCCGCAGACCGCCTTGCTGCTGCTGCTCCTCCTCTGACCGTGGAGAGACCTGAGACACGGCTCCCTCCCCCTACCTCGACTAGGGCTCGCTGCGTACCCTCGATGGCGTCTGCGTGTGCGTGTGCGTGTGAGTGTGAGCGGGCGTGTGCGTGTGCGTGTGCGTGTGCGTGTGCGTGTGCGTGTGCTTGTGCGTGTGCGTGTGCGTGTGCGTGTGCGTGCGGTGTGTGTGTGTGTGTGTGTGTTTGTGTGTGTGCGTGCGTGCGTGCGTGCGTGCGTGCGTGCGGGTGTGCGTGTGCATGTGCGTGTGCGTGTGCGTGTGCGTGCGTGTGTGGGTTTGTGTGTGTGTGAGTGTACGTGTGTTTGCCCGACCTTCACTACGCCGCGCCGCCGCGCGCGTACGCCAGAAAGAGAGAGAGAGAGAGAGAGAGAGAGCGTGCGTGCGTGTGTTTATGATTGTCGGTACTTTGTCTTGTTCGTCCCTTACACTTCTTGCGAAGCAGTAATTCGCTCCCACCGACGCATCGGGCCGACCATGCTTGATCCTTTGCTTACGTCATAGCTCCATCGAGCCTTTCGGGGAGCACTCGACAGGACAATCCTGTTGTGAGATCGATCGTGGGATTTGTTGTGAGATCGATGGTGAGATCGCTCGTGCGATCTGTAGTGGGGGATCGGCCGTGAGATCGATTGTGAGATCGGCCGTGAGATCGATTGTGAGATCGATCATCGTGAAATCGATGTTGAGATCGGTTGTGAGATCGATTGAGAAGCCGATAGTGGGAACTGTTGTGAGATCGATAGTGAATTTGAATGTGAAACAATAGTGATTTCGATTGTCAGATCGATGAAATTGATTAGAAGATCGATAGTGTGATCTGTTGTGAGATCGATCGAGAGATCGGTTGTGGGACCGATCGTGGGATCTATTATGAGATCGATGATACGATCGCTCGTGAGATCTAGTGGGATCGCCCGTGAGATCGATACTTCTATTGATTGTGAGATCGAATGTGAGATCGATTGAGAGATCGATGGTGAGATCAATCGTGAGATCGATGGTGAGACCGATAGTGAGAACTGCTGTGAAATCAATACTGATGCCGAATATGATGTCGATAGCGACTTCGATTGTCAGATAGAGAGTTCGTTTGTCAGATCGATGGTGGGATCGATTGGGAGATCCATAGTGGAACATGTTGTGAGATCGATCGTGAGATCGCTTGTGAGATCGATAATGAGTTCGATGGTCAAATCGATAGTGGCATCGATTGCGATATTGATAGTGAGATCTGTTGTGATATATATATATATAACGAGATCGATTGTGAGATTGATCGTGAGATCTGTGGTGAGATCGAAGACTTGATCGATGTAAGAGCGATTTAATGAGACGTTGGTCTCCCCCCGCCCCCGAGCCTCCATGTGACCCCAAGGGTGGTCGCAGAGGTAGGGTACCCTCCTTGAAGCGACCTCGATCTCATACGTCATCCAACTGTACAACCACCCCGCATACCTGTCCATACTGGCCCCGCCCCGGGCAATGCCAAAGGGGGGTCGCCGAAAGGGGGTCGCCATCCGCTCGAGGGCGGCCCCGTAGGATTAGGTCGGGCATGTCCCCTTACAGGCGGACTTTGGACGAGAGAAGGAACATAGTCAAAAGAGACAAACACAAGTCAAAACATAATAGAATCACCAAGGCGACGTACACAACCCTTGCGCAATGCGGGGCATACATACATCAGGATTGCTACAACGGGGGCGACGACGTAACATGGACGCATGTGATTTTGCGAGCAGCAATCGGAAGGCTCGCAGGCCCCCGATGAACATCTAAGGGCTACGTAATAACAAATCACCCCCGTCGGCTGTGCCATGCGCCCGTTGCACCCAATGTATCCCGCAGCAGCTCTTGAGAGCCCCCCAGGGACGGCGAGGTCTCGCTCAGATCCCCGCGGTGCCGCACTCCGCAGGACCCACCAGCAGCACTCGAAAGTGGCGACAATGTCGCAGATCGCAGACCCCCAGGGACGGTGAGGTCCCGCTCAGATTCCCGCGGTGCCTCGCTCCGCAGGACCCACCAGGAACCCTCGAAAATGGCGACAGTGTCGCCGATCACAGCCCCCCAGGGACGGTGAGGTCCCGCTCAGATCCCCGCGGGGCCTCACTCCGCAGGATTCACCAGCAGCCCTCGAAAATGGCGACCGTGTCGCAAATCGCAGCCCCCCCAAGGACGGCGAGGTCGCGCTCAGATCCCCGCGGTGCCGCACTCTGCAGGACCCACCAGCAGCCCTCGAAAGTGGCGACAATGTCGCAGATCGCAGCCCCCCAGGGACGGCGAGGTCCCGCTCAGATCCCCTCGGTGCCTCACTCCCAAGGACCCACCAGCAGCCATCGAAGTTGGCGACAATGTCGCAGATCACAGCCCCCCAGGGACGGCGAGGTGCCTCACTCCGCAGGACCCACCAGCAGCCCTCGAAGGTGGCGACAATGTCGCGGATCGCAGCCCCCCTATGGGCGGCGAGGTCCCGCTCAGATCCCCGCGGTGCCGCACTCCGCAGGACCCACCAACAACCCTCGAAAGTGGCGACAATGTCGCCGATCGCAGCCCCCCAAGGACGGCGAGGTCCCGCTCAGATCCCCGCGGTGCCTCACTCCCGCAGGACCCACAAGAAGCCCTCGGAAGTGACGACAATGTCGCAGATCGCAGCCCCCCAGGGACGGCGAGGTCCCGCTCAGATCCCCGCGGTGCCTCACTCCGCAGGACCCACCCACAGCAGTCGAAAGTGGTGACAATGTCGCAGATCGCAGCCCCCCAGGGACGGCGAGGTCCCGCTCAGATCCCCGCGGGGCCTCACTCCGCAGGACCAACCAGCAGCCCTCGAAAGTGGCGACAATGTCGCAGATCGCAGCCTCCCAGGGACGGTGAGGTCCCGCTCAGATCCCCGCGGGGCCTCACTCCGCAGGACCCACCAGCAGCCCTCAAAAGTGGCGACAATGTCGCAAATCGCAGCCCCCCAGGGACGGCGAGGTCCCGCTCAGATCCCCGCGGTGCCGCACTCCGCAGGACCCACCAGCAGCCCTCGAAAGTGGCGACAATGTCGCAGATCGCAGCCCCCCAAGGACGGCGAGGTATCGCTCAGATCTCCGCGGTGCCTCACTCCGCAGGACTCACCAGCAGCCCTCGAATGTGACGACAGTGTCACAGATCGCGGCTCCCCAAGGACGCCGAGGTCCCGCTCAGATCCCCGCGGTGCCTCGCTCCGCAGGACCCACCAGCAGCTCTCGAAAGTGGCGACAATGTCGCAGATCGCAGCCCCCCAGGGTCGGCGAGGTCCCGCTCAGATCCCCGCGGTGCCTCACTCTGCAGGACCCACCAGCACACCTCGAAAGTGGCGACAATGTCGCAGATCGCAGCCCCCCAAAGATGGCGAGGTCCGCACAAAGCAAGAGAAGAGGGAGACGGGAGGCGGGAGCAGAGAGGCGGGAGAAGGACTGGAGACCGCAGTGCTCTATTCAAAACGTATACCCGACAAAGGAGGGTTGGGACAAATCGTCGCCTGACTATTTGTTGACTATTTCTGAATATTCTTCCTGTCGAGGGACACGCCTGACTTAACCTTAGGACCCCAAACGCCTATAACCTGCTCAACGGCCCCTCGACCGCTAATCCTCGACCTCTTCGCCCTTTAACCCTCGACGTTTTATCCTCGAACATCGGTCCTCGACCTTTAATCCTCAACATCCTCGACCTTTAACCCTCGACCTTTAATCCTAGAACATCGGCCCTCGACCTCGACCTTTAATCCTCAACCTCTTCGACCTTTAATCCTCGACCTTTAATCTTCGAACATCGGCCCTCGACCTCGACTCCTCGACCTTCAATCCCCAACCTCCTCGACCTTTTACATCGGTCCTCAGCAGCTGGCGACTCCTTTAGTGCTTAATTACTCCTCTGGGCATTGCTCTGATGGCCTGCTGAGGCCAGCCAGGAACACATTCTTGGGAATGTCTGTGAGCAGGCCACAACCTTGCCAATGGAAACTGCGAGATGGTGGATGCTTTCCCTCTCCCGACGTGTTGCTCCCGAAGTCCCCAGGACCTCCCGAATGTCCCCGGAAGTCTCTGGAAATCTCCACGGGTGAATTCTCCGGAGACCCCTGGGGGTCACCACAAGTCTCCGGAAGCTTCGGGGGGTCGCTGGAAACCACAAAAAAACAGACATCCGACGACATGACTTTTCAACGCGCGGCCCCAGGAGGTCCCCGCCCGTTCTCCTGGGGTAATTTTCCGTCCCGGGTCCATTATTGACAGTCTCCAGGCCCGATGCAGGGCCCTGGAGGCCGAAATGAAGGAACAGCGTCTGGATTGAACACATCAGATCGTCGGAGGTCTGGGAATGGGGAATGGGCTCCACATGCGCCAAGAACCTGAATCCTGGAGCTTCAATCCTCCTCTTCCTCCGCCCCCCCAAGGAGGCCCCTGATCGGCGAGCATGAAGCCGTATGCCAGGCTCAGCGACGTGCAGCCGCAGACCCGCACATAGGCGAGGCGCTCCTGCCCGCTCATAATGGGGAGGGGCCTTGTCCTCATCACACTCATTTCATCTCCCTGCTCCCTCCTCCGCACACCCTCCTCCTCCTCCTCCTCCTCCTCCTCCTCCTCCTCCTCATCTTCCTCTCCTCCTCTGCGTCTTTAGCCCCTCCTTAGCCCTCTTCTTCTCCTCGTCTTCTCCATGTCCACCTTCTCCTCCTCCTCCTCCTCCTCCTCCTCGCCCTCAGCACTCTCCGCTGTCTCCTACCTCCTTGTTCACGTCGGCGCTCTTCTCCTTCTCCTGCAACCTGCTGCTTCTCTTCCCGTTCCACCCTTCCTTCCTTCCTTCCTTCCTTCCTTCCTTCCTTCCTTCCTTCCTTCCTTCCTTCCTTCATTATGGTCTTTCTTTCTCCTGTACTGCTTTGCGTGTCCCCCATTCTTCCTCCCCTGCCCCAATTTTCTATCCCAACCCGTGCTTCGCAAAAGTCAGCGTCGTGAGCGCAACGTTTCGCCCCTCATTCTCTTCCTTTTCCACTCCAGCGACCGCGTTGTTCGCACCCCCGGCCTGGTGATGTGGAGGAGGGCTCCTGACACTGAGGGCATCCGCGTCTACAGTGTAGGCATCACGCATCGAGCGCGTACGTCACGCTAGGCCTCACTTGCGCCTGTGAAGGCTCGAATTCTGAACTCTGCGCCTGCCTCCCCTCGGCCCTGCCATGCCATGAACGCTTCTGGCGCCCTCCGCCCCTGCCATCACGATGAGGCGTGCCTGTGGCCCCAGCTTGCCCTTGCGGGTCTGCTGTGGCGGCCACCTGCTAGTTATGTCGCTCAGAGACGGCAGAACGAGAGCCGGGAACCCGGCGGGGGGGATCATCGACATGGATAATCGGCGAAACATCGATGATAGGTCGGCGGCAGGCCCCTGATAGCGAAGTCGCACGCTCCTGGGCGCGCGGGCTATCGGGACTGCATCGGCGATGAATGGGCGATAGGGGGTCGATGCGTCCTCCCCTGAGCCAACGGCCGGGAACTCTTACTTGGCGTGTCGCCGCGGCGGCCTCGGCGACACACTGTGCCCTTCGAGTGGACAGCGTGTCGCTCAGCTCCGCGGGGCTGGAGTCCTCGAAAACTCGGAACGCTGATGCCTGGGGACAGGGCCGTGGCTAGCGTGTCGCGCCGAGGCGTGGTGGGCCAGAACTGTCGGAGCGACACGCTAAGCAAAGGTCTACCCCCCTAACGCTTAACGGTGCCCCTTGCTTTCGGATCATAGCTCGGCTTCCTGGCGGCCGTTCGGACAAGTATGGCACCCCTGGAGCGCCCTCGACGAGGCGCAACTTATGAAAACTGCCCCTGGCCTCGGAAACGCTCGAACACGATCTAAAACTGCCGAAACCTGCCCAAACTCATGGAAACTCCACCCCTTGAGCCCATCCTCCCCTAACTTGAGGCCTCCCCAGTGGGGTCCGAGTAGATGGGGTCGGAGGCTTGCACCGAATCGCCGATGCATCGGCGACGTCGAGGGTCCTTCGGAAACGTAAGCATAGGGAAATCCGCCGACCCTGTCGGCGTGTGTGAGGGGCTTTTCCGTTCGAGCCGTCATCTCCGTCATTCTTTGTACTCGTCGTCTCTGTCCTTCCCTTTCCCTGGGAGACCTCTTCCCCTGGGCTCCAGCCAAGCCGACCTTGAGCAACCTCGTAATTGAGTCGAAGGGAAGCCCCTTCCCTTTGATCCCTCCCCCGCCGGGAGGGGGGGGGGGGTAGCGACCCCCCCCCCGGGTCAGATACGACGCCCCCCCCTGGGACTCCTCTTCCCCTGGGCTCCAGCCAAGCCGACCTTGAGCAACCTCGTAATTGAGTCGAAGGGAAGCCCCTTCCCTTTGATCCCTCCCCCGCCGGGAGGGGGGGGGGGTAGCGACCCCCCCCCCGGGTCAGATACGACGCCCCCCCCTGGGACTCCTCTTCCCCTGGGCTCCAGCCAAGCCGACCTTGAGCAACCTCGTAATTGAGTCGAAGGGAAGCCCCTTCCCTTTGATCCCTCCCCCGCCGGGAGGGGGGGGGGGGGTAGCGACCCCCCCCCCGGGTCAGATACGACGCCCCCCCCTGGGACTCCTCTTCCCCTGGGCTCCAGCCAAGCCGACCTTGAGCAACCTCGTAATTGAGTCGAAGGGAAGCCCCTTCCCTTTCATTCCTCCCCCGCCGGGAGGGGGGGGGGGGTAGCGGGGGGGGTAGCGACCCCCCCCCGAGTCAGATACGACGCCCCCCCCCCGTACCGACCTTGAGCAACGTCGTCATTGAGTCGAAGGGAAGCCCCTTCCCTTTCCCTTCCCCGACGGGGGGGGGAGAGGAGGTCCCGGGGGGGGTCCCGGGGGAGTCCCGGGGAAGTCCCGGGTCAGATACGACACCTCCCTCCCCCACCTTCTCGTCCTTCTCCCCGTTCCCCCAAACCATCCCACAGCCCGTGCCTCTTGCTGCGCATTGCGAACAGGGTCGGCGGCACCGGCCGTCAGGCCTTCGCAATCGAGTCGCATCGAGTCGCATCGCGCATCGGCGATGCATCAGCGATGTGGCGCGATCCTCCGACCCCCCTCTGCTTTGGCCCTACATCGGAGGCCTAGGGAGGAGACGAGAGCCTGGCCCAACGATCAGATGTCTGTGAGTTTTCGAATGCTGCAGCCCTCGACAAGATCAGCTTCGAGCATGGTTGACGCGCCAATTCTGACAGGGGATCTGCGGGTTTTTCGAATGGACCATTTGGTGCCCAACCCTAGGACATACGATGAGGGCGTCCATCCTTGATGGAGGTGGGACCGAAAAGCCCCCTTGTGGTGCATCCCCGGGCTTCCTTCCTTGTCTACGCGGCCTGATTTTTCGTTGAATCGTCGGGGGGTGGGGGCGAGAAATCGCCTGCGAAATGACGCCCACTTCAATATCGCTGCAGAGCGGAACGCGGCCTGTGCGGCGAATCGGAAGTTCTGGACTCCCGCAGCAGCCGCCCGTGCCCAACACCTCCCCGCGGTCGGGAGCGGGTGGCGACGACGACAACGACAACGACGGCGGCGGCGGCGGCGGCGACGCCGCGAAGACCCTGCGGCTGCGGGACGGCGCCACCGGCGGCCGGGCGAGCCCCCCACTCCTGGCTCGACGTCGCCTCCGAGTGCCGCGGGCTGGGCATCGCCGCCCTCTGGCAGCAGGCCAGCCGGGCCTCGCTGCGCCGAGGATAAAGAGGGGAAGGAGCACTCGAAAGAGAAAGAGGAGAAGGCGGAGGAGGAGGAGGAGGAGGAGGGTAAGGAGGAGGAGGAGGAGGAGAAAGAGGAGGAGGAGGAGGACGAGGAGGAGGAGGAGGAGGAGGAGGAGATCCGTTGCCATTTTGGCTCAAGTCCGCAGTGTTTTGCCACAGGACCTGACCTCACTGGCGCGTGGGAGTGACGGCCCCCATAGTCACGCCTCGTCGTCCTGTCAGACGAGGGTTTTTGGCACTCTCGTGTTCTCAGGCCCGTCAGGCTCGAATGTCCCTGCACCGGCATGGCGGCGGCTCTTTCGACAACTGGCAGAGTCAGCACAAGCGGTGCGGTTGCCGCTTCAACTTCCTCTCGCGCACGCACTGCCGAGCGCGCGGCCGCCCCGCGCCCTCGGGCCCAGCGCCTTCGGCGGCGGGCCCGCGCACCCTCGGCGCATGGCTGCAAGGGCCGCCCCAGGCAGGCGGCGGCGGCCAGCGAGGCGGCGGCACTGGTGGCGGCGAGGGTGCCTCCTCCCAGGGCAAGGTTTCCTTCCTGGACACCGCGGCCATCGAGATCTACGCGAAGCTCGAGGCCGCGGACTGCGCGGCGGTCTCTGCTGAGTGGACGCCCAAGCTGGTTGCCAAGGTGGTCGCGCACCGCGCACTACTGGCTGGGGAGCCGCGCGCCGAGGCGCGTTCGGCCAGGATCGAGCAGGACGTCTTGGCGGACAAGCGCGACAAGGCCCAGCGGGCCTATGATCGTGCTCAGGCGGCGGCGCCCAAGGCGGCGGCGACAGCAGCGGCTGCCAAGCAGGAGCTCGACGAGGCCAAGGGACGCCGCGCGGAGGCCGCAGCGCGGGCAGCCAAGGCCTACCAAGGCATAGCTTCGAGCACCAGCCCTGCACCCGCGCTCTCGGCGCTGGCGGACGGGCTCAGGGCAGGCCCCAGGCTGGCGGCTTTCGAGCAACAGCTGCAGTCGCTGGTGCCCACCTTGCAGGATCTATCGAAGCCGCCCGAGCCCGACGTCACCATTGCCGATGGCGATGCAGGCGGTCCGCCTGTGGCTGCTCCGGGCGGCGCTGCGTCTCCTGCTGCTGCTGCCGTGCCTGCAGCCGCCGTTGCTCCAGCCACTCCCGCCGTGGCCCGCGAACGCGAAACTGGCGCTATGGCGCAGGCTGAGGCCGAGGCGCAGCGCGCCGCCGGCGCCGCCGCCGCGGATGCCGCCGCGGTGCGAGCAAGAGCCCAGCAGTCGCACGCCGAGCTCCTGCGCTGGATCGAGCAGCAGCGCGAGGGGCAAGAAGCTCACGACGCACCTGAGCAGCAGGGAGTCAAGCACGAGTTGGTTAAGGGCATCTTCGATCAGCTCGTGGAGGCTGTTAAGAAGAAGGCTTGTGTGGATGGCGTGGTTGAAGCGGATATTTAACCTAAGTTTGGTCACTGCCAACGTCTCAGGGCGCAGCGGCTTGGAGGCTGCCCTCATGCGTGATCGCATCCGTGGTGCACGCGCCGTCGCTGTGCAGGAGCATCGCATGTTGCGCGGTCAGTGTGGCACTTGGGAGCACAAGCTCTGCGCCTTAGGTTGGAAAACCGCCTTCGCTGCCGCCGCTGCCGCTGCGAGCGGCGGCACCGCAGGCGGACTGCTGCAGTGTGTCCCAGCCGAATCAGGGCTGGCCGAGGTCGAGTGTGTTGACAGTTTGTTGCGTAACGGCAGAGTGAGAATCCTGCATAGTCATGGGCTCACGCCCTTGGGGTTCTTGTGGGCCAATGTGTATTTGCACCATTCTGAAGGGCTTTCCAAGAAAAGCTTGAGTATCCTCGCAGATGTTGGACGGGTTGTCCTGTCTGTCGGTTCACCTTGTGTGATTTGTGGTGGTTTTCAGATACCACCTGAAGAGCTTGAGGGCAGTCTGTGGGTCGAAGCGATCGACGGGGTCTGTCTCTTCCCGTCTGCCGCCACCTGCACTAATGCCTATGCCTCTGCCTCTGCTGGGCGCGTCATTGACTATTTCGTTGTCTCGCAGTCGCTCGCGCACAATGCCACTCTAGAGATCGCTTCTGATGCTGGCACGGCGCCTCACTTTCCTGTTGTGCTCGCGCTACCGTCGCCACCGCAGGCTTGGCTCGAATATCGCACCGTGCAAGTACCTCGTCGTTTTCCCTCAGATGCCCCCATCGCGCGCAGGAGAGCGGACCCCACTCCGCGTTGGACGCACTGAACTCAGCAGATGAGGGGCACCTCGTTAAATGAGAAGTGGCAGCTGTGGGTCACCAGCGCTGAATTTGATTTAGCCGACATGCATGACCTCACTCCTGCAGCGAGTCCCGAATATTTTGGCAGAGCGCAGCCATTGCGGTTTGCGCAGCGCAGGCCGCTATTCCCACAAGCGCTAGCTTTCCCTGTCCTCAGTCCCGCCGCTCTGTGTTGGCGCCTGCTCGCTCGCTGTTTCGAAGGCCTAGCTCGCTGGCAGCCGCCCAACGTAAGGGCAGGCACCGTGCGACTAGGACGCAGTGCCCAGGCGAAGCTCATGTCTAGCGGTGTGTCGTCGGAAGAAGCTGAGCCATGGGCGCTGCTGCTTCAGCTGGCCTTCTCGCTGCCGTGTGCGCTGGCATTTGCCGCGGCGGAGGTCACTGGTGCTCGGGCCGTTTCTGCATTCAAAGAAGCCGAGCGCGGCAAGCAAGCTGGTTGGGGCGATTGGGTGCGACGGCGCTCCATCGACGGCGCTGCTGCGCTGCGCGCCGTTTCGAAACCTGCTGTTCCCTGGCGCGCCAGCTCTTTTACAGCTAGCAAGCCCTGCGCGCTTCAGGAGGAGGGGTGGGGCTCTGGGGCGGGAGTGGGTTGGGTGGTGGAATGTTGGACATACCCCTGGCCAAATCAGCTGGCCGTCGGATCTAGGCCCACTCTTTGCGAGGCCCACGCTAGAAGAGCTCAAGACCTGCGTGCGTTAGCTCCCTCGCCGCTCAGGCTGCGGGTTCAACCGGCCCTGCCCTCGGCAGCTGCTTGCGTTATCTGATGAGGCACTCGAAGTCTTCCTCGACATCCTCGTCGAGGTTGAACTGTCCTGCACCTGGCATGCCATCTGGACCGCGATAGTTCTTCTCTCGAAGCGCGATGGTGGCGTTCGCCCCATCGCGCTCATCCACATGTTAGCGCGCGTCCAAGGACGGCTGAGGAAGCCGCTTGTAGCAGAGTGACAGCAGCAGCATGATCGCAGTTTTTGGTGGTCCACGGCTGGGCGGTCGTCGGACAAGTTGGTCTGGATCCAAGCTAACAACGCCGAGTGGGGTCGCGCGCGAGGTTTTTCAAGCGCTCTCATCCTCCTCGACCTGGCCAAGGCCTTTGAGCATATAAGACATGATGTTATTTTACAGGCGGCGCTGCGCACAGGGTTCCTGTGCGGCAGCCCAGGCTCTTGGTCGAGCTACACCGTTGCCTTCGCAAGCTCGCCCTTGGCGGCGCTGCGTCTACTCCTGCGCACGCCTTGCAAGCCGTTCTTCCAGGCTACCATTTTTCAACATTGATGCTGCTGGTGCCTCCGGCACCCCTTGATGCAGTGCAGGTCTCCTTTCCCCGCGCGCACAGTGGCAGCGTGGTCGGTGATTTTGGGCTGCAGAGGCTCGGGCGCGAAAAGCATGTGGTGCTCGAACTGTCTGGGGCCACGCGCAAGCTGCGCGTGCAACTGAACAAGGTCAATCTGCCTGTTGCCGTGAACAAATCTCGTGTTGTGGCCTCCTCAGCCAGCCTCCGTGAGAGCCTCGAGGCCAAGCTCCGCTCCGTCAGACTCAAGGGCGCTCGCACTGAGAGGAATATGGTGTTCGATTGTGCCGCTGGAGAAGTGTGCAAGCAGCATGCGCGTGCCAGCCGCAAGCAGCCTGCGTGCCTTTCCTTCGTTTGCATGCGGATGCAAAGTTTTCGGCGCTACAGGCGCTGATCCCAGACGAGCGCGCATGCAACAAGCGCGGGTGCAAACGCGCAATTTAGATGGTAAGTCGGCCACTCTGGTGCTTATGCTCAGTGAGCGCCGTGATATTGAGTTTGCTTTCGAGCTGCAATGCGCGCCGTTGCTTCAGCTAGCCACCGCAGTTTGGAAGCGATGACAGCCGCGTGCGATGCTCGCGCAAGGGTTACAATATGCGGTTGGCAAGCTTCGTGGTAATGGCACCCCTTGGGCAAGTGTCCGAGGCCCCTTTTCTGCCTGCGCAGCCACGGCGCTGCGCCTCGGCATAGACATGCAAGATTTTGCTTGGCGACGCTCCACTGCGAGCGAGATCTCTGCGCAGCTGTGAGGAGCGCGCGCTGCCAGTAAGTGGCCCAATGGTGTAGTGCGACAGCGGTTATGGAAAACATGGTCTCCAGAAAGGGCATCCCTGAGCTCTCTCTCTCTCTCTTTCTCTCTCTCTCTCTCTCTCTCTCTGGTGCAACCTTCAGCCTCTGCGCGACCTGCTAGCCTCAGCGGCCCTGCGAGCTGACGAGAAGGCTTATACTCGGAGCGTTGTGCGCGGAGGGCGGTGGCCTCAGCACAGAGAATGGACGGCGCCAGACACGGCCGAGCCTCGCTCTCAGTTGTGTCACGAGGCCCCTTGCACGCTGGTCTTTCTCCGCGCTCCGAAAAGAAAGAAAGCAATGTGCATGCAGACGGCTGGGCCCACTTGTCGCCTCGAGGGCCCGTGTTCCCCCTGAGCTCCGCAAGACCCACAAGGCCAAGGCCCTGGTCCTTGCTAGCTGGGCTCGCTGGGTTGCCCGCATCGGCCCGCGCATGTGTGACCTCGATTGTGAGCATGTCTAAAAGAAGCAGCGTGTTGCTCGAGGCAAAGAGGATACAGATTGCCCCGTGCTTGGCCTAATTGTTGAGCAACCGTTGCCCGTTGCACCGCGCAGTCTCTCACGAGCCGATTTGGCCTCTGTGCGCGTGCAGCTCGCCGACGAGAGAGCGCACGTGATGCATCCCTTCGCCGTTGTTGGGGACGGGGGGCGGAGGCTGTGGTGTACTGTGTGTGTGGTGTGTGGGCTGGGAGGGGTCAAGATCTCTACGAGCCTGTCTCTTAGCTGCCGAGGTCCTCCTGCAACTGGCACCTGGGGTGCCCGTGTGTTTGCTGGCCTCACCCGCTCGCCTGCCAGGTTCCATGTCAACCGAGTCTGGCGGTACTGAGTCGAACCTTTGCGCACCGCCTCGGTCATCAGGGCTGGGGTGGTGCAGCCCACCTGATGGGTCGCACTGTTTCGGGAGGTGCCACCCACCTCTGGCTATGGCCATGCGGTGGCGCAGGTGGCATGTGGCGCGGGCGAACTCGTTCGCGTTCAGGCTGGGTCGACGAGGAGGAGGAGGAGGAGGAGGAGGAGGAGGAGGAGGAGGAGGAGGAGGAAGGGGAACAGGAGGAGGAGGAGCAGATGCTACAATGGACGAAGGTAAGAAACGGAAGAGGATTACAAGGAGGAGGAGGGGGATAAATAAGAGATGGAGGAGGAAGAGATGGACAAGGATAACGAGGGGGAGAGGAGAAAGAGGAGGAGGACCAAGAGGAGGAGTAGGAGGAGGAGGAGAAGACACGAATAAAGAGGAGGAATCTAACAAAAATCTGATCGGACAAGAACGGGACGCGCCGCTGTAGTCTAATGGGCGTATTGGGCGAAGAAGGAAAGGAAGGCGAGGACAACGAGGAGTCGATGACGACGACGACGACGACGTGGCGAACGTGAGGATAGCGAGGAAGGAGCATGAGGACAACGAGGAGAAAAAAAAAAACAAGGACGAGGACGAAGAGAACGAGGGCGAGTACGAGGAGGAATGCGGAGGGCGATGATGACGACGACGACGACGACGACGACGACGACAGAGGACAGTACGAGGCAATTGGAAAAAGACGTTGCTCCTGGCGCCGCGCGGGGTTCTCTTGGGGCCTGTTCGGGGCTTCTTGGGGGCCCCTTGGGTCCTTTTATGGGCTTCTGAGGTCTTCTTGGGCTGTCTGGGCGCGTCGTGGGGTTCTGTGGGAGCTTTCTTAGGCCGTCTCGGCGCTGGGGGCCTCCTGGGGCGCTCCCGTGAGTCTCTTGGGGCCTTCTTGGCCCTTCTCGGGCCGTCTTGGGGTTCTTGTGAGCTGTCTGGGTGGCTTCTAAAGCGCTCTTGGGGGTCTCTTGGGGTCTTCTTGGGGCGCTCTTGGGCTCTCCGGGGCGTCTTTTGGGCCTCCCTTGGGCCGTTGGAAAGCCCTCCAAGAGCGATTCGAACACGACGTCGATGCGGAGTCCCCTCTTGGGCCGATGTTTGGAGGACGTCTCGAGCGAAACTGCCATTCTTCAGAAACCTTTCCTGACATGAACGGGAAACGCGTGAAAGGGAAGAGTTGCGCAAGAACTTGCAGCATCATCGCGATCAAATGTAGTACAGGCGAGCTCTCCGAACGCTCACAAGGGATACGTATGGACACGCGCCCCCCGAACGTTCACAAGCATATTCCTGAGTATCCTCACCACTCCTCCGCATGAGGAAGACGACGGCGAAGACGACGACCGGGGAAGAAGGGATAGGAGGAGGAGGCGGAGGAGGGGAGGAGGAGGAGGAGGAGGAGGAGGAGGAGGAGGAGGAGGAGGAGGAGCAGAAGAAGAGGTGAGGAGGAAGAGGAGGAGGACGAGGAAGAGGAGGAACAGGAGCAGGAGGAGGAGGAAAAGGAGGAAGAACAGGAGGAGGAAGAGTTGGAGGAGAAAGAGGAGGAAGAGGAAGAGGAGAAGACCGACGAGGAGGAGGACGAGGAGGAGGAAGGAGAAGTAGGAAGAAGGCGAGGAGGAGGAGGAAGATGAGGAAGAGGACGAGGAGGAGGAGGAGGAGGAAGAGGAGGAAGAAGAACAGACGGAGGAGGATGAGGAGGAGGAGGAGGAGGAGAAGGAGAAGGAGAAG
>CAUYUJ010015884.1:185399-195399 GCA_963575745.1 Prorocentrum cordatum | reverse complement strand
ACAAACGGTCCACGCCAAGGGCGCTTCCCGTCATCCGCCAATCCGGCGTGAAGCCTGAAGCTAGATCCGGAGTGTACGAAGTCTAAGCTGAAGCTCTGTTTCAGCATGAGCTTTAGCTCTACTTGGGAGGGGGGGGGACCTCATTAACTGTCGAATTCAGTGCTCGGCACCTCCCCTCTCCCGCCGCCAGCCCCCCCCCCCTCCCCTCGATTTCGGCCCCCCCCCTCGGAGTTTTGTTCTGCAAGGGTGAGGGCGGGAGAGGGGGGGGGGGGGGGCGCTCTGCAGAAGGGGGGGGCCTCTCAGGCGGGAGCGGGAGCTGCAGGGAAAGGCGGGAGGGTCCGCTTTGCAGATGGGCGCTCTGCAAGGGGAGAGGGGGGGGGGAGAGGGGGGGGGGACAGGAGAGAGGGGGGGGGGACAGGAGAGAGGGGGGGGGACAGGAGAGAGGGGGGGGGGGACAGGAGAGGGGGGGGGTGGGGGGACGGAGAGAGGGGGTGGGATAGGAAGAGGAGGGGGGGTGGGAGAGGGAGGAGAGGGGGGGGGGCATCATCACCATCTCCATCACCATCACCATCACCATCGTCACATCACTATCATCATCATCATCATCATCAGCATCATCATCATCAACATCATCATCATCATCGTCATCGTCATCGTCATCGTCATCGTCATCGTCATCGTCTCGTCATCGTCATCATCATCATCATCATCATCATCATCGTCATCGTCATCGTCATCGTCATCGTCATCATCATCATCATCATCATCAGCATCATCATCAGCATCATCATCATCGTCATCGTCATCGTCATCATCATCATCATCATCATCAACATCATCATCATCGTCATCGTCATCGTCATCGTCATCGTCATCGTCATCGTCATCGTCATCGTGATCATCATCATCATCATCATCATCATCATCATCATCATCATCATCATCATCATCATCATCGTCATCGTCATCGTCATCGTCATCGTCATCGCCGTCATCATCATCATCATCATCATCAGCATCATCATCATCAGCATCATCCGGAGCGCCTCCGATCGGCGGCACTGGCCTGAGGCCACTACAATATGAGAAAAAAGAGGAGGAGGGGCACCAGGAGGGAGCGGGGGGGCGGCGGGCCGCTGGCCGCCGGAGAGGCGGCGCGGGGCGGACGGGCAGGCCGCCTCGAGTGAAGAGCGGGCGGGCTGCGCGCCCGAGGCGCCCCGCCAGCTCAAAAGGTCCCCCCAGCTGCAGCGCGCCGACGGCGTCGGCGACGAAGACGGCGACGAAGAGGAGGAGCATGATGAGCATCATGAGGACGAGAGTGATGATGATAATGGTAATGCTTATGATGATGGATGGTGGTGATGACGACGATGATGATAATAATACGAATAGTAATACTAGTAATGATGATGCTGCTGATGATGATGGTGGTGGTGATGCTGATAATAATGACATCGTCGTCGTCGTTCCCGTGCTGATGGGCAACATCTCGACAACGCGCCCAGGGGGGATAGGCGGAGGGGCCGGGCCTTGTCAGAAGGCTCAGTAGACCTCCGGCCTTCTGAGAAGCTTCCTGAGCTCTCTCCGAAGACACAAGGGGGCCTCTCAGAAAGGCCAGAAGGCTTCTGAGAAGCGCCGCCGCCTTCTGAGAAGGCCTGCTCCCTCTCGCTGCCCCCCCTGGCGCGCCGCGGAGTCCTCGTACCCGTGCTGACGGACAACAGCCTGCACCGCTTATCTTGATTGTTGTCGCTCTGCCGAGGTTCCCGACTTCACGCAGTGCGGTCAGGTCCATAGTGGTGCGCGGTGACGGTGCATGGGCCTCGAACGCCCGAATTGGAGCAGAGGTTGGAAGCTCATGGCCAGTGACCAAGGGATGAATAGTTACCAGAACCCTTGGAAAGTAGCTTGTCCCCGCGATGCGGTTTGACTGCAATGACGGTCCTCGGCGCGATTTTGCCGATCGCCTGGCTGGCCAAGATGCTGCACCACGCGGTCAAAGCCAATCAACATCGAGTCTGGGGGCACGGGGGCTGCCTTCGAGTCTGCGAGAGTACCCGCGGTCGCGCGGGAGCATCGCCACGTCAAGCGCGAAGAAACAGGAACGTCCCTGCTAGTCGACGCGGTCGTCGTCGTCGTCGTCGTTGTCGCCGTCGTCCTAGTGGTCTTTGTCGTGGCCTCGGCCGCGGTGGTTGTTGTCGTCGTGGTGGTGGTCGTCATCGTCGTGGCGGTCTTTGCTGTGATCTTTCACGTGGTCGTGGTGATCGAGGTCGTGGACGTTGCCGGTGGTCGGCCGCGCCCAGGTTCATTCCGTCCATTGCTGCTCCCACCTAGACATGTTATACTGGCGGCGTGCACAGGGGGGTAGGGGGAACGGGGAAGGCTTCTTAGAAGCAAAGTGCTTCTAAGCAGCCTTCCCCCCTCCCCCAACTTCCCTCCGCGCGTGGCTTCTCATCGGGTGCGCGCGGCGGCCCTCGGATATGAACGATCGATCCGTTCGAGAGCTCAACTGCAGAACAATCCTTTGAAACTTTGATTCTGAGAAGAGCGGAGAACGAGCACATGTCGCCGCGCCGTTTGTCCTCGAAGTTGCGGCAAGCCCTGCGCCCCGCACCCGCGCAGACGACCCCAACACCGCGGCAAACCCCACGGCAAGCCCCACGTCCGAGGCGGAGTTTGCCCTGGTGCCCGCGGCGCCCTCCCCAAGACGTAGGGCGGCGCGTCGGCACAAACGGCGCGGTGACCTAATTCTGCAGACGTTCCGAACGTGCCTTCTCCCGGCCACCTGGCTCCTCCCAGCGCAAGCAGATGTACACGTCTGGACAGACAAATGGGGGTCCTGGCTGCAAGATCGCACTTTCATACCAAACGCGCGTGGCGAAACCAACACGCACGCACGCACGCACGCACGCACACTCGGTCAATCGGCTTGCCGATCAGGAGAAAGGGTTGGACCTTCGACACGGAATCGGAACTGCATTCAATCACGATACCTCCACGTTACCTGGTATAGCGCGTGCGCGACACTCCGTGCACGCCCCATGGAATTAGATCCGGCGTCTGGAGAAGTCAAAGGGCAAGGCATCGAAACCATCTGACACTGCGAAGCCGACCTCCCTCAAGCATACCACGCGCTGAATTGTCACGGCGGACAGTCCCGACCAGAAGCAGATGGTCAAGCCAGACAACCAACAACAACGCAATGGGCCATGTAGATGTGGACAGTTGAACACTTTAGATTAAGCAGTGGTCACGTTTGGGCACGTTGCTGAGGCCAAGTGCTGTCATATCCGGGTCGGTAATCTAAACAAGCCAGGCATGAACAAACGAATCAATGACTCCATACATAATGCAGGCTCTGGCAGTACGCAATCCTGTAAACAAGCAGCCAAGCCATACGTCGAACTACGGCATCCACAGCACGCACGCCCTTATAGAGGTCGGCTTCCCGCAAGCCCGCACTGGCCCTTGATCCTCGCAAGCCCCGCGCCAAGGACCCATGGGCGTGAAGGCTTTGAAAAGCGGGCTCGGGGGCTTCGCAAAATCAACAGCCCCGCGGATCAAGTGAGGAACGAGCGGTAAAGCACACGACGGAGCGCGCGATCATCTTATAGTGCTCCCGCGCCGCCATCTTCGCGCGCCCCCCGCTTGGGGGGGCCCCGAGGACCTCTGCCAGCGGCGCCGCCGCCATCCTTTCCTCCGCTGGCGGCGAGAAGCGAGCATGCAGGACGCCGCCGGGACCTCTTTCAGACGATCCTCCTGCGCCGAGCGCAGAGCATCCCCCCCCATCGACAGCGGCGTGGTGTGGAACCCTCCCCCCCCCGCAGCGAAAGACGCGGCACATCGTCGTCCTCAGGCACCCGAGCGACTGCTTCTCTCCATCCGTGGGCCCCAGAACTCTTGACCCCTCCCCCGCGGGCAATGTTTCGCTCCGGATCCCTTTCTGGTCTCCCCGGGCCCCGAAGGCAGCCCCCCCGAGGAGGAAGTGTGAAGGGGCCCAGGGACACACAAATACATAGGCACAAATCCCAAGATCCCGCACATGTTGAATAGTATGTTCTGGACTTTCGTTTTCCCCCCCCCTCCACTTCCCACAGTTTCTGATATTTTCCTGGGAATCGACGATCATTGGTGTATGTGCTTTTTCGCTTTTGAAAATGGACGAACGACGATGGGATCGGACAAAGTCAGTTCCTGTGGAGTCTTGGTCCCCCGCCAGCGAGCGAACGATCGCCACCGAAGCGGACCACCGCCATGGCCCAGCTGAGACCAGGTGGGCGAGGCCGCGGCCTGTGAAATCTGGCCGGTCTGGAAAACGTGCAACGCAAGACAACTTCGGTGATGGCATCGGATAAGTAGCCCCTGGAGAAGGAATCCAGGGTCTGGGAGCTAGTGGAACTCCAATCGTGGTCTGGCCGTGAATCTCACCGCCGCCCTCTTAGATAAGGAATCCTCCAGGGTATGAATGATAAGCAATACATGTACCCCTAACCCGTTTGGAGGGGACCTACGTCAGGAGGGCCAAAAACATTAGGGATAGGGGGTCTTTTCTGCAGATGCCTCAAGCCAAGCCGCCCATGTCTGTTATCCCTAATGCGAAGATGGGGGCCTCAGTGAGGCCATCTCGCCATCGCGTGATCAGGGTTAGAGGCTCTTTTGTTCTCGATGACTGAAACCTCCTAGGCACATCCCTGAAAACAAACGACCCCCACCGTACCGAGAGTGGACAGAACCCCCTTTCGCAAACTCCCCTTGGTGAACAATGAGGCGGAGCCAGACCCAGTGGGCGCAGACCCACAGACACTGCGGTCGCAGCACTCTCTGGAGAACCGAGGGTAACTGGCTAATCGACTGCGCAGGGTGGGGGCTCCCGATCCATCTCCGAGAACACATTTTCGGTACCGGCTAACGATGTCCCCCGACCGCTCGCAAAGCTGAATAAGAGCACGGCGCTGTGTGGATATCCCTGTGGCCTAGCCGACCAAACATACACATGACGCACCGCGGCGGCAAGACCTTTGACGAATGCTTGGCGAACAGTCCGCTGGCTCAATCTCCGAGAACAAATGACTGCGGCAAAAGTGATGGAGAAGAGGATGAAAAGAGTCCCTCGCCGACTCTTGGAAGGTGCAACATGCGGCAGAAACAGAAACTGTCGGAGGTCCGCGCGGATTTCCTGGATCGGCGCCCAGCCCCCTGGCGGCGCCTCTGGCACCGCCCATGGCGCGCTCCGTGCGCCAGGGAAGGGCGTCCAGGGGCGGTGCCTGAGGCGCCGCCAGGGGGGCCCAGCGCCGATCCAAGAAATCTGCATGAACCTCCGACAGATGATGTTCATGTGCGCAACTGTTCTTCCTCGATTGTCGCTGGTGGCGAATAGACGGAGATCACGACGACCCCCTCTTTTTGCTGCATTTTTCGGGCCGGATCGATCTGTGATGGCGCCGGGCCCCAAGACAGGGCGAGTGTGAGGCGGCCAGGGGGTCTGAGCTGGATGGGCCCCGAGAAAAAAGTCACGAGGGAGGCCATGGCGGCAAATCCGCTCAAAATCGGTCCCTGTCCCGGTGAAGTTGTTCACTTGTCGAACCGAGCACCTCGAACCTGCCCTGCTGGCCAGTACGAGAGCTGGGCCACCTCAGACCCCCAGCCGACTCCAGGATGCAGAGGTCCCTCGCCGACTTTTTCGCTGGCGGCGAGTAGACAGAGATCTCCACGCCGTCCGGCACCACCCGCGACTGGGGCTCGCCGTCCGGGCCCAGCGGCACGTAGGGCAGCAGCGGCGCGTACTCGACGGAGGCGCTGCGGGCCCCCCAAGGAAGCCCCGCCGACCCAAAAGAACGACGGCTAATGCCCAAACCCAGTCGATTCATAAAACAAATCGATACAGAATCTGTTTCGCCATCTTCGGCCTCCGGGGGCCTTTACCCGGGACTCGGACCGTCAAAAATAGGCTCATGATTAAAAGCTGATCCCTGGGAATGCATCGAGATCTCTGGGGGTCGACATTATGAAAAAACACATGACGTCGGGGGTCTAGGAAAGAGGAGGGGCGACAGGGGGAGACGGGGGTTCGAGATTCGAAGTCTTCGGACGTGCTCGTCGGTTCTCGGCGGCTTTCCAACCTCGGGGTGCTCTCCAGCGGCTGCGTCTCGCCGACATGTTTCCAAGGGTGCTCTGATCGTCCCGAACGGCCGCCGGAAAGCCGACTTATGACGCGAAGGCCTCTAGGAGAGGCAGATCGAGAAATCACGAGATATCCGCAGCAGCGGAGAGGATGGAAGAGAAGGAGGACAGTTATAAGTCGGGGATGGACAGACCTCCCTTTAGTAAAACGTGGTTTAGTGAAAACGACCTCGGGCCCAAACCTGGCGGGCGCAAGCCTGGAAAATGACGGCCGCGGCGCCCTCTCGAGAACCGAAAACGGACAACTCACTAATCGACGTGTCACTGTTCGGAGGTCTGTCCAACCCCGAATAAGTTAGCCAGGTCGAGCGGGTCAGCGGGCCCCGCCCAGTCCCACGCTTCATCCCTCAACATGGGGATCAAGTGTGGCCCAATTTGACATGTGGATTGGAGCGCAAGTGGAAGTTGCGCGCGGTCCCGCTTCCGACTTGGCGATGGGAGAACTTCTGTGATGGATGACTTCATCGGAGGCTCCTGAGGCGTTGAAGGCCTCGGAGTGCAGTGGACTGCTCGACCCCATGAGAGCGAGCTGCTGAATTTGCGTCCAACAACAGGTAGGCAATATTGGAGGAGGAGGAGGATCAGCTCCCAGTCGCGTCGTGTAAATCTCGGCGGATTGTGTTTTGTTTTTTAATTTTGCGACCTTAGGGTCCCTCACCAGGCTGCGAGAAGGACAGTCAACTACCTGGGATGAGAAACCAGTACCTGGGAATGGTCGAGACCGCTGGGGGCCCACGTTATGAAAAAAACACGTCGTGGGGGGCACGAGGAGAAAGGGGAGGAGCAGGAGCAAGTACATGCAACTCGATGCTGCGCTGGCCAGGGGGGCTTTGTTCGCCACAGGCAGCTGAATAAGGGTGTCTGCCCAGGCTCCGGAGAGGCTCAGCCTGAGTCTGCGGATTTCCCCATTAGGTTCACAGTTCACAGTGCGTATGTGTGTGCTTATGTGTCAGGAAACATTCAGTGTCTTTGTGCTGCTCGGCTTGAAAAACTTTCCAACCGCCGCATATACTGGTTAATCACCAGGTTCGTGGCTAACGGACATGCAAGACAAACACGACCGACACGCAAATAATCCAATGTCTCGATGCGCGCCAATGGTGGGGATATGCTTATCTGGTGAAAAGCGTTCACGTTACTGACATGCGTTTTCTCCATTCCGTGTTTGTGAGTCAACATGTTAGAATTCATGCTTTCAAAATTGTATGAACAATGAATGCGCACCAGTGCAGCATATCGTCACTGGGTCACCTTATCGCTACAGGATCACCGTGTCATTGCTGGATCCCCTGCTCCCCCCCGTCCTCCCGATCCCCTCGAAAGTTCGCCACCCTGGTTCCTCCTCCTCGTGCAACTGACCATCTCCCCTCCCTTGCTCCCTCCCCCCTCACTCCATAGGCACGGGCCCCTTGCGGCCTCCCCGCCCAGTGACGTGAGGCTGGAGCGAAGGGCCTGACGTAGCGGCTGCTGTAGAGCCCGCACTCGCGCACGTAGCGCATGTAGGCCTCCAGTCGGAAGACGCCCACGTTGTCGGCGAAGACGACGCAGCCCGGCTGCATGAGCCCAGCCCTCGGATCGAATCGGAATGAGCGCCAAATCCGGCCGCATCGCCACGCAGTCGGAGTCTGATCGAATCGTCCGCGCCAAGATGCACAACAACGCTGGGGAGACATCCGATCGTCGGAACGCCGGAACCAGGTCGGATCGGGCCGGCCGAATTCGGTATCGTACCGTATCGGTCAGGTCGACATGAACCCTGGAGGGCGGTGCTTCGGGGGGGGGGCCTCCTGAGAGGACAGGGGGGGCTTCTAGAGAAGGGACGGCCGCGTCTCGGAGGCCGGTTGAGACAACGTGAGACAACGGCACGTCTCCCGCCCAGCCCCCAAGCCCAGTCCCCAGCGAAGGACTCAAGCCAATGCCCCTGGACCGAAGATCCCCGGGTGCACGAAATTAGCAAAAAAGACCGAAGCCGATGCCCTCGCTGGACAAGCCTGACTGGGTTGACAGACGTCTCGTCCGAAGAAAAGGGTCCCGTGTACCTAGCTATGGTGCACCGAATTGCCCACTCGGCGTGTCAGCAAGCTCGGCGGCGATGAAAACCCTCACGGCCGCCTCCCCTGAGTGACCTTCCCGCCTTTCTTTCACTGGGTAGAGCGACCCCGTGGGTTGAGTACCACAGCTAGCCGCCCAGCCCCAGCCCTCGCGGCAGAGGTTGACTGCGCCCCAGGGTGAAGGCCCCCTGCAGGGAAGGAACGCCCTGCGGGGAAGGGGCGCCCTGAACACGCCCACATCCACGGCCCCGCGGCCTGGACTGCTCGGCAGCGACACCACGGACACAGGGCGGAGTTGCGGGCGGACGCCCCGCGCAGAACGTATCCACGGCGTCGCGGGACCGCGCCTCGGAGTCCAGGCCGCGAGGGTGGCATGACATGATATTTTCCGCGGCCCCGGAGCTTCCGAGCCCTTCCCCAAGGGGCAGTCTTCCGCACCGGAACTGATCTTGCTGGTCTGGAGCCCGAGGACGAGCCCCAGAGGCCGAGAAATCGAGGCACAGCGCAGCGCAGGGATTGAAAAAAATGGGATCGTCGGAAGCCTGGGGATTCACGACAGCAAAAAAGAACGGGGTGCCACCTGGAAATCCGGGGAGTCATGGCAGCAAAAAAGAACCACCACCAAGCTTCCATAGAACTACGCTCCCCATGGCCAAGCCCCCCAAGATGGTGGCACTCCGTTCCGGGCGCTCTCGCGGGGAGCGCCCGGAAAGGCGGGGTGCCACCTGGAAAGCTGGGGATCCATGACAGCCAAATAAAGAGCCACCACCACCACCACCACCAAAATTCCATAGAACTCTGTTCCCATTGGCCAAAGCCACCGAGCTGGTGGCACTCCGCTCCGGGCATTCTCCTGGGGCGCGCCCAGAACGGGATGCCACCTGCTCCGGGGGGAAAGCAGCCAGCCCCCCTAGCTGCTGGTGGTGGTTCTTTCTTCACTGGTTGTCGATCGCATGGCCGTCCTCTCCAGGCGCAGAAGCGCCGGCAGGTAGTCCTGCTTGCTGTGGTCGACCCGCCGGGCCGCAGGGCGCAGCCACACGCGAGCGCGCCCTTTCCTGTCGTGCCCTCCGCCCTTGTGGTCCCCTATGAGAGGCCTCCTAGACGGGGTCCGAGTAGATGGGGTCGGGGGATCTGGCCGCATCGCCGATGCATCGCCGATTCAGAGTCGATGCATGGGCGGCGTTTGCGATGTATCGGCGACGTCGGCGTGGAGAAGATCGGGCTCCGCATCGAGCCGTATCGCGATGTATCGGCGATACGGCGCGATCCTCCGACCCCATCTGCTCAGACCCCATTGGGGAGGCGTAAACGTATCGTCCCTGCCTTCGCCCTCGTCCTCGTCATCGTCGTCCTCGCCCGTTGGTGTCGGGTCCCCTCAGGCCTGGAGCGCACTTGCCAAATCTTCACGGCGGATTCTCGTTCGCCGTTTTCGGCGTCTGTGGGCCCTCACCAGGCTCCTGGGCCGTCAGAGAGTGACGCTGGCCCCAGGGACAGGGGCTGGGACTTCCTGGGACCCCGCGCTGTACAAATCAAGACGTCGGACCTCTGGGTCTCGCAGGACGGCCACAGGATATGGCTCAAGTCAGCCCAGCGGGCTTCGGCATCGACACGGACCCCCGACGCTGCGCTCTTGTTCACCCCGGAGGTCCCGAACACTCCCATGGGACAGGCCTATCATGCCAGGTGCCGTGGGTACTTTTCTGACCGTCTGGGGGCCTGCGCCAGAGGCCCCCAAGAGGCCGAAGACTGCAGCAGGCCTCCTGTCGTGATGT
>CAUYUJ010015884.1:176330-185299 GCA_963575745.1 Prorocentrum cordatum | reverse complement strand
CCCCCCCCCCCCCCGCCATCCTCTGCAACAAATGCGATGCGCGAGTGCGTTTCAAGAATCCCTGGCAGAAAAACAAGACGAAGTGCACACGCGCGCGTCGTCGCGCGCGCATGCCGGAATCCTTCAATAACCTTTGGTTTCGGAAGGACTTCAAAATCGAGTGTCCCAAAAATCATACAAACACATAAGGATTCGCAACACGAATTTCTATTAAAGCTTACGCGCGCACTTTTGCGAAACCTTAAGAACACCATCGATTTTTCAAGATTTTCAAAAATGCTACCAAACGGTCTTCGCGCGAGCGCATGTCGAACATGCCGAAATCTTTCGAACGCCCTTGCGCGCGTGCCGCGTGCGTCGTCGCGCGCGCATGCCGAAATCCTTCAAAAACTTTCGGTTTCGGAAAGACTTCAAAATCGTGTCCGCAAAACATACCAAACACAAGGTTTCGCAACACGGACTTTCAACAAAAGCGTGCGCGCGCGCTCTTGCGCTCCTGCGTCGTCCTCGTCATCGCCGTCCTCCCTCCTCCCTTGTCGTCGCCGTCGCCGTCGCCGTCGTCGTCCTCTGTCTTTCCTCGTCGTCGTCGTCGTCGTCGTCGTCCTGTTTGGCGCCGTGGTCCTTTCCGTCGTCGTTGTCGCCGTGGTCGCCCTTCCTCCTCCTCCCTCGTCGTCGTCGTCCGTCGTCGGCGTCTCGTCGTCCGTTCTATTTCGACGCCGTCGTCGTCGTCGTCGTCGTCGTCATCGTCGTCGTCGTCATCCCTCCTCCCCCGTCGTTGTCGTCGTCGGCGCCGCCGTCCTCAATCCTTCTTCGTTGTTCGCGTCGTCGCCGTCCTCCCTCCTCCCCCGTCGTTGTCGTCGTTGTCGCCGTCGTCGTCCTCCCTCCTCCCTCGTCGTCATTGGCGACGTCGTCGTCGTCGTCGGCGTCGTCGTCGTTTCCGTCGTCATTTTCGTCGTCGTCGACGTCGGCGTCGTCGTCGTCGCCGCCGCCGTCGTCATCGTCGTCGTCGGCGTCGTCGTCGTCGTCGTCGGCGTCGTCGTCGTCGTCGTCGGCGGCGGCGTCGTCGTCGTCGGCGTTGTCATCGTCGCCGTCGTCGTCGGCGTCGCCGTCGTCGTCGGTGTTGTCGTCGTCGTCGTCGTTGCCGTCGTCGAAATCGTTGGGGACTCGCCCGCAATGTCTACCGTTGTCGACGTTGCCATGATACCGCGCCCGCCGAAGTCGCCGACTCGCAATGAAGTGCCCGCTGGTACGTGCCCAGCGATCCGCGCCACCGCGGCCGCGTCGGCCGTGCCAGACCACCTGGCCGCTGCGCGCGCGTGCCTGGGTTGGCGCGGCCGCAGAGACGCACCAGCCAACGCCGAGCATGCATCGCCACCTTATAGGTTTTACAAACCAAGTTGCGGGTGGGTGGGTGGGATGTTTACAAGAGCACGGGATGTGTCAACTCGTGTACTAAAACCAAACCGCACCATGTACATCGCACCGCATATTTTTATACATATATATATATATACACATACCAGCTCGTAGGTTGCATCGCACACATTCTCCTTTCTAAGAATAAATAAATTATACCACCCTCCTCCCCCCGGACTGAAATACTCCCTGGGAACCGATGCAAAACTCCCAGGATTCTGACCCAAATATCCATCCTACCTGTGAATTCATACTGTCCCAGCCAGGCCGGTATCGGCCCCACCCGCCATCCTCTGCAAAACATCATATGCGCGCGCATTCGTTTACCAGAAATCTTAAATTGTCAAGAATCCTTTGCAAAAGCAAAACGAAGTGTGCACGCGCGCGTCGTCGCGCGCGCATGCCGAAATGCTTCGAACACCTTCGGTTTCGGGAGAAATTAAATCGAATGTCCAAGCAACCATATAAAAGCATAGGGTTTCGCAACACAGATGATCAAAACAAAATAATGCGCGCGCCGCCGCTCGCGTTCGCGCCCGCTTCGCTCTTGCGATTTTTTCGAAAACAAAACCAAGGTCATTAAATGTTTCAACGATGTCAGAAGATATTACCAAAACGGGCTTCGCCGCCGCGCGTGTTCGAAAAATCGTTTGAGAGAGCGGATTGATCCACCGCCGCCTTTACTGTGGAAAAATTCCCCCCCTCTTTCTCAGGATGCCTGGGGTTCTTTCTCCCTCTCCGAAAAATCCCCCACCCCCCCCGGCCCGCTGGACCCCCCCCCCCTTTCCCCCCCCCGAGCACCCCCCCCCCTTTGCCCTCTAAACCCCCCTTCCCCCCTCCCCCCTCACCCTCGAAAGCCACGGGGGGGGGGGGGTCACTACCGGTTCGAACCCCCCTCCCCTCTCCTTCCCCCTCGAAAACCGGGGGGGTCACTACCGGTTCGAGACCCCCCCTCGAAAACCGGAGGGGGGGGGCACTATCGGTTCGAACCCCTCCCCCGAGGCCTCCTCTCACCGCCAGCAAACGACCCCCGGTCCCTACCACCGTCCGCGCCACATCTCCCACTGTTGTTCCCAGCACCACTGTCCTCACCACCACTGTCCCCGCTGGTTCCACCACCGTCCCTACTGTCCCCACCAGTGCCCCCACCACTGTCGCACTGTCCCTGCTGTCCCCACCACGGTTCCACTCTCCCCACTTTCTCCACGGCCCCAACCACTGCCCGACTATCCCCACTGTCCCCACTGTCCCACTGACTCCTCCGCTGTCCCACTGAGCTGTCCCACTGTTCCCACCACTGTCCCCACTGTCCCCACCACGGTCCCCACTGTACCTCTGTTTCATTATCCCACCGCCGTCCTCGCCACCGCCTTCACCACTGTCCCCACCACCGCTGTACCCTCCACTGTCCCACTGTTTCCACCACATTCCCACTGTCCCCACACCACTGTCCCCACCACCACCGTCCCCACCACTGTCCCACTGTCCCCACTGTTCCCGCCATTGTCCTCACCACTGTTCCCACCACTACCGTCCCCACCACTGTCCCACTGTCCCCACCACTGTCCCGCTGTCCCCTCACCACTGTCCCCACCACCACCGTCCCCACCACTGTCCGCACCCCCCTCGGGTTTTCGAGGAGGGGGGAGGGTTCGAACCGGTAGTGACCCCCCCTGGTTTTCGAGGGGGGGGGGTCTCAAACCGGTAGTGACCCCCCCCCCTTTTCATGATGGACTGGCGGGGGGGGTTCGAACCGGTAGTGACCCCCACCCGGTTTTCCGGAGGGTGGGTGGGGGTGGGGGAGGGGGAGGTGTTCGAACCGGTAGTGACCCCCCCCGGTTTTCCGCCAGCAGCGGTAGAGCACGCTCTTTCAAAGCGTTCGAACGCCTTTGCGCGCATGCCGTCGAGAGAGTCCTTTTGCAAAAAATAGGCGAAGTGCACGTGCGCGCGTCGTCGCGCGCGAATGCCGGAAAGCTTCAACAATCCTTGGTCTCAGAAAGGTTTCAAAATCGAATGTCCCCCAAAACATACAAAACCATAGAGTTTCGCAACATGGATTCTCAACACAAGCGCGCGCGCTCCTGCGAATTATGAAGAAAACTATGCTACCAAACGGGTTTCGCGCGCGCATGCCGAAATCGTTCGAACGTCCTTGCGCGCGTGCCGGGGTGGCACGGTCCGTGTCAAATAATACCATGCGAGCCTCTCTCGCGCGTCTGCCGCGTGCGCATTTCGAATTCCTTTCAGAACCTTCATCAACGACTCGAAGACGCCGTCATCGTCGTCGGCGTGATCGGCATCGGCGCCGTCACTGGCCGTGTCGTCGTCGCTGTCAGCATCGTCACTAACATCGCTGCTGCTATCACCATCATCGTGTACACGCTTGTCGACGTTGCCACGAGGAGAAGGAGCAGTGCAAACCCAGGACGCCGAGGCAGGTCTGCGCCCCGCGGCCGCCGAGGGCCCTCTCCGAGGCGGCCGCGCGCGGCTCGGCGGCGGCCCCGCCGCCCCTCCCCGGGAGGGCCGCGCGGCGCAGCTCGGCGGCGGCGGGCCCATGGGCCGCCTGCCCAGCAGCGGCCACGGTCGGCGATGGGCAGGTGCTGTCTGTCGGGCATCGTGCAGGATCTGACTACCTACCAGACCACCCCAACCCAACCCGAAGACCCGAATTTGACCCGAATTTCGGGTTGGGGGGGGGTACGGATACCACGTGTTTTTTCAACGTTCCCCGACCCCCCCCCACTGGAAATCGAGGATAAATTGATGCCTTCGGGTTGGGTTGGGGTGGTCTGGTAGGTGGTGAGGATCCTGCAGGCTCCTGCAGAGCCAGGGGCGCCTTGGCCTGGGCCAGGTTTGCGGGATCTTGCAGGATCCTTCACCGGGCATCGCTCGGACGTGCATTTCCTGTGCTTTTTCGGTTTCGTGCGTGCTTTTTCACCAGATGGTCGAGGATGCTCCTCGAAGGTCCTCGCCGAAGGAAAAATGCACACGTCCGAGCGATGCCAAGTTCAGGATCTGGCAAAATCCTGCAGAGCCCGACTGGCCCGGGTCCGGATTGACCCGGGCCAGTAGATCCCCGAGCCGCGGTCTGTGTCCGTTTGAGGCAGAAGGCCGCCTGCCCAACAGCGGCCACTGTCCCGTTTTTCCGTGCCAGGCTCGGGCGCCCCAAGATCGGAGCAGGATCAACAGCGGGCGGTTTTTCGCTGCCTTGTCGCGCCCGCCTTCAAACGCAGCGCGTGCCGTATTCAGAACGCCCGTGCCAACCTTTCTGCGTGCTGGCTCAGCGTGCTGGCCCGCAGCTCGGCGAGCACATCGCGCCGAAAGCGCCCGCCCCTGGGGCCCTCTGGGGCCTCGTGCGGGGTGCCCTGGACGCTGTCGAGGCCTCCCTGGAAATCGTGGGGGCACCTGGGCCAGGGGCACCTCTAGCAGCACCCGACAAGGCGGGGAGGAGGACGGGCCGTTCCGCGCGCAGAGTCCCCCCGTGCCCACGGGGTCGCGGCCCAGGGGCCTGGCCCGCGAGGCCGCGGGTGCGGGGGCGGAGGAGGAGGAGAAGGGAGGAGGAGGAGGAGGAGGAGGAGGAGGAGGAGGAGGATGAGGAGGAGGAGGAGGCGGAGGAGGTGGAGGAGGAGGAGGAGCAGGAGGAGGAGGAGGAGGAGCAGCAAGCACCCGACGGGGCGGGGAGGAGGACGGGGCCAGAGAGCCCTTTGGGCGACTGCAGGACACCCCGAACCCGAAAGTGCCGACGCCTCACCGGCGCTTCCGCCGCCCTTCCGCCGGCGGAAGCGCCGCCGCTCTGCCCCTCTGCCGCCCCCTCTCGCGCTGGAGCACCCCGCGGGGTCCCGCTCGCTGGGGCCCTCGGCACGGCGCTGCGGACTCCGCGGTTCGCTCCCTCCTCCTCCTCCTCCTCCTCCTCCTCCGCCTCCTCCTCTCCTCCTCCTCTCCTCTCTCTTCCACCCTCCTCCTCCCCCTCCCCCTATCCTCCCCTCCCAGATACGGTGGCCGAAGCTCCTTGACGCCGCCTTCAGACTCGATTTCCCCCCCACAAGTTTGCTTTGCTCCAAGCTTGCCTTGCTCCCTGCGTTCTCTCTCTCAGCTGGGTGCATACTCCGAATGCTTCCAATCTACATGTAGCATCGCGCAAGGACTTTGTAACGGTATACGGTTCGCACGGTGCATGACGTATTATGAATGGCAGAAGCTTACGGTCGCCAACCCCAGCATGAGTGAACGTATTCGAATTTTGATCGACGGTCCTAGTTTGTCTACCATCGGATCGCAGAAGCAATTTGGTATCGAGCGCATCACCAGCGTTGCATCAGCAGCAACAGCCTTCAAGGAACACGGCCTCCAGCTCGCCTCCAAGAGCGTAGTCTTGTGCTCATCTCACGCAGTCGCTACTACCGTGGTTACGAAGTTGAAGCAGCTAGGCATTGAATTGCAGGTATCACTTCAAGCATCGTACCCAGGAGTTGGTTCAAGGATGGGTAAGAGATTGACGAGGAGGACGAGCAGACATAATATCGACCAAGGTGAGACGCAAAATGCAAAACTTAGACGTTTCGCCCATGCTGCTCGTCGTTATCAGGTTACCAAGAGTATGGAGCTGGCGGGGCCCCAAGCGTCCTCAACGTGCGGCATGTCGGTTTACGGAGTTTCCGGCACCCAGCTGACCACACCCAGCGCTTCGAAGCGAGGTCGATGCCTCACGTCGCTTTCGAATATTCGTAGGCCAGGTCATCATCCAGGAGCAAGTCTACCAGTTGCCAGCCTGAGGGAATGGATCCGAGTGTGGATCGAGGAGCCGCACTTTGGCCAGCCACTGTCGAGCATTCTAAGCAGCTCAAGTCCTCCGATTTCGCCAGACCCATCAGGGGACCGCTCAGTGCTACGGTGGCCAGTCTGCTTCGTGTCGGGTGGGATCCTGTTCGCCCAGATTCTTGGACTGTTCCCGATGCCAACGGTGGAAGCGATTTCGATAGGATATTCAACGATTCGTGGAGGACGTTCGGAGGACGGTGCCGACAACCGCTCCCTCCGTGCCTTGCTCGCGCAGATTCAGACAGCCCACCAAGGGCGACAGCTTGCTGAAGTGTTTTTGAACGTCGCAGTGGGAAGATCACGAACCCTACCGAAAAAGAAGGAAGCAAGACTGGTGGAGGACGACGCTTGCCCCCGCTGTCGCGAGTTTCCCGAGACCCCTCGCCACAGATGCCGGTTGCGCAGGTGCAAGGACAAGCATCCAATATGCAGGGACGCCGGCCAGGTGGTCGGACACGCCCGGGCACAGGTCGCTGCTGCTCCATGCGTTTGGTGCAGAGGCGTCACCCCGAGGCCGTGGGCTTTGGTCGATCCGCCTCCCCAGGCTGAGGATTGGAGCCTCTGCTGGGGCCCCTGAGGGTGCCGTTGGTCCTGGGTGCCCTGGCTCTGGCTCTTGGGTCGGAGGTTGATCGACCTCCTACCCTGACACGTCGATTACTGAATGGGCCGTTTTCGGCTCGCGAGAGGGCGTCGCGGTCGTCATTTTGAGGGTCCAAGTCCGCCGGTTTCGGTCCTAGGCCGTTTTCACTAAAGGGATGTTTACTAAAGGGAGGTTTGTCCACCGCCGATTTAGGCGCCCCTCTCCTTGTCTTCGAGGATGCGTCTGGGGGGGCCCGAGTCTAAGGACGAGCAGCTCAGACGTGCGGGGCTCTCGGTGGTCACCCTCGGGCGTTTCGATCCTCCGGTTATTGGGCCCGCTATTGCTGGACCTCTTGCAGGAGATCTCCAGTCAGTCCCCAGGAGGTGAGCTCGGGTGTTTAGAGGTTGCCATCAGATATAATACTGGCGTGCTCGTTTATGTTACCGATAATCGTGCAGTGTATGAGGGCTGGCATGCTAAAGCTTATCGTGATCCCCAGAGAGCTCTTGGGCCTGTCTGGAGAGATCTTGGAAAGCTCCTGGAGGCCAGGGACCCCACTTTCACTACAGGATGTTGGGTACCCTCGCAGCTTGAAACAGGTGAAGGCTGCAGGCAGCGTGTGCCGTTTCATGTTTTGCTCGGGAATGTTGTCGCCGAGAGTCTGCCACGTCTGCGAGGGTCGATGAGCGACGGCGTGCGAGGGCATGGGACATCGAAAGGAAAACTGCCCTGGTGAGGAGAAGACTTATGATGAGAGCACAGTTGGAAGCCGTGGCGGGCCATCCCACTCCGCTTGAACGCTCTATCCCGCAGGTTTCCGAAGGGGATGCGCCTCCCCCTCGACCTCCTCCTCACCCTCAGCGGCCGCCCTCGGCCGCAGCAGGCTGCAGCCTTCCGCACCGCGCGCTGCCTGGACGACACGGGCGCGCGGTGCTCTCGCCGGCTCTCCTCGTCGTCCGAGGCCGCCGCCGAGGCCGAGTGGCCTAGATCCGGTTGCGAGGCTCCGTGTCCCATCAATGCTGTGTGCTGTCGCGTCCCCCCCCCCATGGGGTGTGGGGTCCACGTCGGCGGGGGATGGGTCCCCATGGGTCTCACGCTGTGGTTTACTCTCAAGTCTGTGCGCGTCTGAAACTGCTTGGATCGTGGGGCCAGCGGTAAGGACCAGCTCCGATCCCTTGCAAGTCAGCGCCTCCCTGATCCGATCACTCGCACACGTCGGGACTGCATCGATGGGTTCTGTCGAGGCCTCCCACCGAGGGCTATACAGGCTCGAGGTGAGGTCCTTCTGGTGTTGCTTCGCAGCTGTTCTGATTTCAGATTTCTGATCTCTCGCGTCCGCTCCCGCCTCGGGCGGCGCGCCTGGAATGCCCCCTCCTCCTCCTCCTCCTCCTCCTCCTCCTCCTCCTCCTCCTCTCTCCTCCTCCTCCTCCTCCTCCTCCCCTCCCCCTCCTCCTCCTCCTCCTCCTCCTCCTCCTCCTCCTCCTCCTCCCTCCTCCTCCTCCTCCTCCTCCTCCTCCTCCTCCTCCTCCTCCTCTCCTCCTCCTCTCCTCCTCCTCCTCCTCCTCTCCTCCTCCTATCCTCCTCCGCCTCCTCCTCCTCCTCCTCCTCCTCCTCCCTCCTCTCTCCCTCCTCCTCCTCCTCCTCCCCTCCTCCTCCTCCTCCTCCTCCTCCTCCTCTCCCCCTCCCCCTCCTCCTCCTCCTCCTCCTCCTCCCCTACTCCTCCTCCTCCTCCTCCTCCTCCCTCCTCCTCCTCCTCCTCTCCTCCCCCTCCTCCTCCTCCTCCTCCTCCTCCTCCTTCTCCTCCCTTCGCGTCGCTGTCGGCGGCGGGCCCTCGGGGGGAAGTGCGAAGGGCCGGGCCTTCTCAGAGAAGTCTCGGAAGGCCTCGGGCCTTCGGAGGAGTTTCCTGGGCTCTCCCCGAAGACAGAGACAGCCTCTCAGAAGGCCGGAGGCCTTCTGAGAGGCCCCGCCGCCTTCCGGGAGGGCCTTCTCCTGCTCATTTTCCCGCCTCGCTCGCCGCCGACCCCGCCTTCGCTGCCCAGATTCGGGTGTTGCTAGGAGTGTGCCCCGGGCCCAAGGTGCCCCCAAAATTCCCAGGCCCCCACGGCCTCCAGAGCTCCCCTCACGAGGCCCGTAGGGCCCCAAGGGCTCCAAAATC
>CAUYUJ010015884.1:88830-171330 GCA_963575745.1 Prorocentrum cordatum | reverse complement strand
GAGGCCCTGAACAGGACCCCCAAAACGCAAAAATCCGTTCACTCCCTTAAGGAAACGTGCATTTTCAGCATCTTCGCTGTTCGGGGTTGAGCAGCGTCTAAAACAGCCGAAAAGGCCTCCGCCATCGCTCCAAGACGGCCCAAGAGACCCCCGAGAGACTCTAGACGGCCTGGATGGCCCCATGACGGCCCAAGGACGCCCCAAATGAGCAAAACCGAAACCCAACAGGCCCTCACAAGGCCCCCAAGAGCAGCCCAAGAAGGCCATGGGAGGCCCCCCGAAAAACCATGGGACGCTACCAGGAAGGCCCGCGTAGCCCCCGTAATGTTCCCAGAGGGCCCAAGCTCACCAACACGGCACACGATGGCCCCCGGACGACTCGAGGGGGCCCCAAGCAGGCCCACCAGGGCTCCAACGAGGCCAACGCGGCGTTTTCCACCAAACTGACCCGAATCCGGGCCGGGTTCGCGGCCACATTTCCCGGAAATCCTTTGCGAATCCAGGATTCTGTGCATTCCCTACAAATTACATATTTTTGCGCGCCCCGTTGCGACCCGCTGCAAGATGGCATCCTCGGCTTGGCATTGCGTTGAATTTTGCGACATTGCTTGACATTGCGTCGGCTTGCTTGGCATTCATTCGCGTGGCTTGCCATTCCTTCGCGTTGCGCACTGGGGCACCTGAGCCACGAGCGGGGCCCATGTGCGGGCATACGAAGGCCTTTCGTCGTCATCCACTGCAAGACATTTCTGCAAAAGTACACGTGCACATGGAACCGTAGCCACTGCCTTCTGGACAGCGCTCCTCGGCGCGGCGCAACCCAAATTCTTCGCCGTCCCCCGTCGGCGCCACCCCTTTCCCTCCTCCTGCTCCTCCTCTGGGTCCTCCTCCTCTTTCTGCCGCTCCACCGCTCATCCTCCCCTACATCCGCTTTCCTCTCCTCGCTCCCCGAGATTCCATCCCTCCTATCCTTCGCTTTCCTCCCGGCGCCTTTCGGGAGCCCTTGGAGGCCCGGGAAGGGCCACGGACCACCCGAACTTTCCAAAACTTCCGACAACCACCGCAAGGAAGGGGTCAAATTTCCAAAGCCACTGGGGATGGCGCGTAAGACTAACGTAAGCAAAGGCTCAAGGACCAAGGAGCATGGCGCGAAGCGCCAATGCAGTCTTGTCTTGTATGTGTGTGTATCTGTATATATATATGTATGTGTTCTCTCTCTCTCTTTCTCTTTGTTCTCTCTCTCTCTCTATTTTTTTTTTTTTTCTCTCTCTCTCTCTCTCTATATACATATATATACGCACTAGAACCAACGCGCGCTTCGCGCGCGCTCATGTTCTAGCTAGCGCCATGATCATCGTCATCATTGTCATCCTCACCCCCGTCATCTTCATCGTCATGGTCATGGTCACCTTCACCATCACCATCACAACAATCCTCCTCCTCCTCCTCCTCCTCCTGCTCCTCCTCCTCCTGCTCCTCCTCCTCCTCCTCCTCCTCCTCCTCCTCCTCCTCCTCCTCCTCCTCCTCCTCCTCCTCCTCCTCCTCCTCTCTTCTCTCAACGCACCCAATACACGGGTGCCTACTGTAACGCGTGCTGGGAGCATTTTTGGAAGCATTGTGGCAGTCTCTGGAGCCTCTCCGGGCATTCCTTTGGAGTCCTTTGGGACTTTTGTTGGCCCGTCAGAGGGCCCATTTCGGCCGTTCCGGGTCCCTCTTGGCTCGTCGTGGGGAGCTCAGCCCGTCTTGGGGCCCTACTGGGGCCCTCTCCGACCATGTAGGAATCCTCTGGTGGCCCCCATCGGGCTTCCTGGGGGCTCTCTTGGACCGTCTTGTAGCTCTTCTGTGCCGCTCGAAACTCTCTTCAGCCCATCTTGGAACCATCTTTGGGGCCTCTGGGGCCGTCCGGGGCCTATGTTGGTAACCTCTTGGGCCGTCGCGACCGCGGGTAGAACCGAACAGCGAAGCTCCCGGAAGTGCACGTTTTTCCAAAAAGGAAATGCTTGATTTTGCTTCTGGAGGGCCTGCTCAGCGGCCTCTTGGACAATCGTGGGGGGGTTCTTTGGGGGCTTTTGTGGCCCGTCTGGGAGCCAATTTCGGCTGTCCCAAGCCCCTCTTGGCATGTCATGGGTAGCTGAGCCGTGGGGCCCTCCTGGAGCTCTCTCCGACCATGTAGGGGACCTCTCGTGGCTCCCTCGGGCCCCCTTGGGGACTCTCTCGGGCTGTTTTGGAGCTCTCTTGTGCTGCTCGACGCTCTCTGGAGGCTGTCTTGGGGCCCTCTTGGGGGCCTCGTGGGCCGTGAGGCGCCGATTTGGGGAGCCTTTGTAGAGGCCTCCTAGATGGGGTCCGAGTAGATGGGGTCGGAGGATCTCGGTGCATCGGCGATGCATCGGCGATGCATCGGCCATGCACTGGCGACGTCGACGATGCATTGGCGACGTCGGCGTGGAGAAAATAGGGCCCCACATCGAGCCGCATCGCTGATCCATCGCCGATGCATCGCTGATGCATCGGCGACGCGGCGCGATCCTCCGACCCCATCTGCTCCGACCCCATCTAGGAGGCCTAGACTTTGGGGCTGACGTAGCCGCCGATGGAACATAAGAAGCGAATCTCATAGAAATTTACCTTTTTCCGTTGGACATGCTAGTTTTTTGCACCCTGGAGCCTTCTCAGCGGCCTCCTGGACCGTCTTCAGGGAATCCTGGTAGGCCTTGTTTGGACCCTCCAGGAGCCCAATTCGGCCGTTCCGGTCCCTCTTCGCCCGCCATGGGGGCCTGAGCCCGTCTCGGGGCCCTCGGGGGGCCCTCTCCGACCATGTAGGGATCCTCCAGTGGCTCCATCGGGGTTCCTGGGTACTCTCTTGGGCCGTGTTGGAGCTCTCTTGTGCTGCTTGAAGCTCTCTTCAGGCCGTCTGGGGGCCCTCTTGGGGGCCTCTTGGGCCGTCTGGGGCTCATTTTGGGAGCCACTGGGGCCGTCGCGGCCGCTGGTAGGACTGAAAAGCAAATATCCAGGACATATACGCTTTTCCATTGGAGATGCTTGATTTTTGCCCTTGGAGGGCCTTCTCGGCGGCTTCTTGGACCGTCTTGAGTGCCTTTGTGGCCGTCTAGGAGCAATCTTGGGCTGTCTTCGAGCGCTCGTGGCCCGTCCGGAAGCCATCTCAGTGCGCTCTTCAGGCACCTTCCAGACAACCACGACGACGACGACGACGACGGCGGCGGCGGCGACGACGACGACGACGACGACAACGACGACGACGACAACCACGACACGACCACGACGACGACGACGACGACGACGGCGACGACGACGACGACGACGACGACGACGACGACGACGACGACGACGACGACCGCTTTGGGCGCCTCTTGGGCCAGCTTGGGAGCCTTTGGGGGGTCCGGCGCCCCTTCTGAACCCTCTCGGAGCCCTCAAGGCTCCCCCGGCCCCCCGTGCGAACCAGAGGTAGCAGTTCTGGGCCCTCCCCCGGCCGACTCCGATATATATCTCTATATATATATATACACATACATCTATACATGCATACATCTATACAATCATGCATACATACATATATACACACATACATATATACCTACCTACCTACCTACCTACCTACATGCATGCATGCATGCATGCATACATACATACATGCATGCATGCATGCATACATACCTACATACAAACAAACATACATCCATACATCCATACATCCATATATCCATACATCCACACATGCATACATAGATACATACATACACCTCCCCCCCGCGCCCGCGCTCTCGGAAGAGAGGCTGCTCCCAGCACTTCTCGGGCCCCCGGTGGCCGCGCAGCGGGCGGCCTGCAGGGGCAGGAGCAGTCAGCACCGACTCGGCACACCGGATCGGTCGAAGTGTGCGCCGGCGGGTCGGGCCGCAGCGGATCGGGCTGCGGAGACGGAGCGGGTGCGCCGTGCAAGCATGAAGCCCGCGTCGGGCCGTCGGACCAGCAGAACCGAATCGGATCGAGCCGACCAACATCGATATCGAATCGGATCGATCGGATCGGAGTGGGCCCTGAGGAGGGCCACGCGCCGCCGGCGAGACCGAGCGCCCTGGCCAGCCCAGCAACCAACCTGACCAGCCAAGCAGGCCGATCCCCACCCTGGTTTCGATCGGCGGGCGCCGCCGCGCATCGAGGAGGGTATTCAAACAAAGCAGAAGGGGGAGAGAAGGAGGGCGGAGGAGGAGGAGGAGGAGGACCATGAAGAGCAACATGATGATGATGATGATGATGATGATGATGATGATGATGAGGAGGAGGAGGAGGAGGAGGAGGAGGAGGAGGAGGAGGAGAAATGTGTTAGGAGGAGGAGGATGAGAAGGAGAGGGTGTCAGCCGTAAGCGACAAGCGACAACCCTGCCCGCAGGCCAAAACTCGAAAGAGGACGATGAGAGGAGGAGGAGGAGGAGGAGGAGGAGGAGAAGGAGGAGGAGAGGAGGAGGAGGAGAGGACGAGGAGGAGGGAGGAGGAGGAGGAGGAGGGAGGAGGAGGAGGAGGAGGAGGAGGATTGCCCAAATAAGCCCAATACGCATCAGCGACGATGCTGGAATGCACCCTCCCGTCCCGAGCGCCTCCCTCCCGAGTCCCAAGCAACCTTCCTTGTCGCTGCAAGAGGCGCCCCCTGAGAAGGCTGGCGCTGTCTGAGCTGTGGGCCTGCCATCGAGGATGATGATGAGGAGGAGGAGGAGAAGGAGGAGGAGGAGGAGGCGGAGGAGGAAGAGGGGGGAGGAGGAGGAGGAGGGGGAGGGGGAAGACGAGGAGGAGAAGGAGGAGGAGGAGGAGGAAGAGGGGGAGGAGGAGGAAAAGGAGGATGAGGAGGAACAGGAGGCGGAAGAGGAGGAGGAGGCATGCGACAACGTATGATCACACATCACACAATTCCACGACGTGTCGCCCGAAATCCCCGTCTTGAACAAAGACCGCACCATCTGTTGGGAAGAAACTTGTAGCAACAACAGGTTTTTGGAAAGGAGCCACCCTCAATCCGTGCAGATGTTATATATTTTCGGGTTTCCAGCCTTCAGAATTCTGGACGCCTGAAGCGGAGGCCCCTCCATTTCTGTAACTCTGGTGGATCTTCTAAAACATATGTACGCGGCGCTGAAGCGAGAGCCCCATTTTGGACAGGACCATTCTCCTTCTGTGCAGCTGATGCAAGATTGTAAGACGAATGTGCGCGGCGTCAGGGCGTGAGCTCCTTTGTCTGAGAACTGCCCCGTGGCTCATTCCAGCGATTGCCAGCATGTAGACGACCCGTGACGCAGCGTGATGTTGCAATATTACGCGTGACACTGAAGCGATAACCCTTTTCCTGATAACCGCGGAGCCAGAACGATGGCCCCTTTTCCAAGAAACGACCCCCCGTCATCCTTGTAACGACTGCGGGCCTGCAGCTGAGCACCCGCAGCCCTGGTCACTGCTGCAAGGTTTAAAAAACGAATGTGCGCGGCGCTAAGAATTGCTGCAGGCGGGGAGGCCGCATGGGCTCGACGCGAGGGCAAAAACTCCATTTTGAAAACGGCAGGTGCCCGCCCATAGGTTCGCCAGCGTGGGTCCGAAACTATTTTCTTTCTGTAAGAAAAGAACGCTTAGAATTGCGCAACCAATGTGGAGCAAACTCCGCGGTGCAATCTACATGGTGCAACCCACGTGGTGCAATCTATGTCGTGCAATCTGAGTTGTGCAACCGGTGTTGCGCAATATCAGTGGTGCAATCTATGTGGTGCACACTCCTTGCGGTGCAATCGACGAGGCGTGATAATAATGATACAATATATGCTGTGCGCACGATTGCTCGGATCAGTCGACGTGGTGCAACCAGGGTGGTGCAAGATACGTAGCACTATATACCATGTAATACTTTACGCGGGGCAACCTACGTTGTTCAACCTATGCGGCGCAACGTGTTTGTGCAATCAATGATGTGCTATATACATATATACATTCATGGTGCAAGCTGTGTGGTGCAAGCTATGTGGTGCAGCTCGCTTGCCGAACTTGAAATTGCCAATTCCACTGCTCGCGCAATCCTCCCACCCGCACACCAGCAACTTGGTATGCAAAACCCCATCCGGAAACGATTGCGGTGAGTGCTTGGTGTTGGCTGGTGCATCTCTGCGGCCGCGCTGGCCCGCGCATGCTCGCGCGCGCAGCAGCCAGCTAGTTTGGCGCGACCGACGCGAACGCGGTGGCGCTGACCGCTCGGCACATCCCAACAGGCACTTCAATGCGAGTCGTTGACTCGGGCGGGCGCGGTATCATGGCAACGTCGATAACGGTAGACACGATGATGGTAGTAACGATGCTGGTGGCGATGTTGACAGCGACGACGGGGCAGCCAGTGACGGCGCCGATGCTGATCACGCCGGCGACGATGACGGCGTCTTCGCGTCGGTGATTAAGGTTTTGGAAGGAATTCGAAATGCACGCGCGGCAAACGCACGAGAGAGCCCTGCATGGTGTTATTTGCCACGGATCGTGCCACCCAAGCGCTCGCGCAAGGGCGGTCGAACGATTTCGAAATGCACGCGCGCGACGCCCGTTTGGTAACATTTTACGAACATATTGAACAACTCATGGTTTTCGTAAGAATTCGCAAGAACGTGCGTGCAAGTTCTTTGGGGGAATCCGTGTTGCGACATCATGTTTTAGTTATGTTAAACAAAATAGTTTGGACACTCGGTTTTGAAAGATTTCGGCACGCGCGCAACACAACGCACGCGTGCGCATGTCGTTTTTTTTTTTTGTTTTGTGCGAAGGGTTCTTGGAAACGCATGATTTATAATCAACGAGTGTGCGCGCATAGCGTCTTTTGAAGAGAATGGCGGAGGGGGGGGGACGATACCGGCCGGCCTGGGATGACGAGTTCACAGCTCGGATGGGCGATGGGGCAGACTCGTATGAAAATTGCAATACGAAAAAGGAGTGCCAATAATCCCGGGGAGGGGGGGGAGAGTCTATGTTTTTTTGAAAAAGAGAATTGATTTTGACACCCCCGTGCGCGATCACCTCCCATGCCCGTGCAACATCCCAGCCGCCCAAGTGCAACAAATACAACTTGGTTTGCAAAAGCCGTGCGCAAACCATTGCGATGAGTGCTTGTTGTTGGCTGGCGTATTGGTGCGGCCGCGCTAGCGCGCGCAGGCTCGCGCGCAGAACGGGCAGCTAGTCTGGCGCGACAGACGCGGCCGCGGCGACGCTCACCGCTGGGGACTTCCCAGCGCGTCTCGCTGGCCGCGCTGGCGCACGGGCGCTTCAGTGCGAGTCGTTGACTCGGGCGGGCGCGGTGTCCTGGCACCGTCGACAGCGGCACACAAGATGCTGATAGTAGCGTTGCTGGTGACGACGATGACGATGACGATGATAACGTCCAGGTGTCGGTGATGCAGGTTCGGGACGGATTTCGACATGCGCGCACGGCTGACGCGCGCGAGTGGCCCGCATGGTGTTATTTGACAACGAACGTGCCCCCCCAGCACGCGCGCAAAAGGCGTTCGAATGATTTCGGCATGCGCGCGAGGAGAAGCCCGTCTCGTCAAGCTTGATAAGGAAGCTGGGCATTCTATGGTTCCCGTATGGGGTTCGCAACAACGCGCAGTGCTTTGGTAGAAGGCACGTCGCGAAACCACTGGTTGTTCATATGCTTCCATGGCGTTCAATGTTGGAATCCTCTCGGAACCTATACATATACTAAAACCATCGCGCGCTTCGCGCGCGCTCAAGATCTAGCTAGGATCCTCGTAATCGTCACCATCGACATCCTCATCGTCATCATCTTCATCGCCATCGTCATCGACATCGTCATCATCACCGTCGCCACCACCACCAGAACCATCATCATCACCACCACCATCAGCAACACCATCGTCATCACCGCCGTCATCATCGCAATCGCAATCATCGTCATTATCGTCACCCGCATCACCATCATCATCGTCATTATCATCATCATCATCATCGTCGTCGTCATCATCACCATCGTCATCGTCATCTCCATCATCGTCGTCGTCTTCGTCGTCGTCGTCGTCCTCGCCCTCAGCATCCCTCCCCAAGACCGACCGTCTTGGTAACTGGGATTGTGGACCTGAGGCCGCCATGCCTGGGTGATGGGCCAGTGGCCGGCTGGATGCCTGTTCGGATTTGGGTGGCGGAGTTTTTCGGAGGCCTTTTGGAAAGCTCTAGGGGGGCTCTTGGGTACTTCGCCGTTGCCTCTTGGGGCCCCTTGGGAGTCTCTTGGGGGCCTCTTGAAAGCCTCTTGGGGCGTCCTGGGGCCTCTGGAAGGCCTCTTGGGAACTCCTGGGGGCTTCTTGGGGTCCTCTGTTGGGCGAGGGCTCGAAATATCGGTTCGTGTTCCCCCTCTGCGTCCTAGAACCACGCGCTCGCTTCGGTTCTAGTCGATGCTGGACACGGTGTCAGTATCTAAACGAATTGTCCCGTGGGACATTGCAGGTGCCTCCCGTTGTTGTATAGCTGATGTTCGGGCGGATACTGCGAAGCCCAAGCACAAGGTTAGACTGTACCATACAACTCTGGATTCGAAGCCGTCCCCAGCGGCGCGGTGCAATCGCGGGCACGTGGGACTTCCTGGGACCTCGTGGGGGGCTCATCCTCATCCTCAGTTTCGTCATCGTCAGCGTAATCGCTATCGGCGTCGTCGTCGTCATCATCATCATCATCACCATCATCGTATCATCATCATCATCATCATCATCATCATCATCATCACCATCATCACCATCATCACCATCATCACCATCATCATCATCATCATCATCATCATCATCATCATCATCATCCTCATCCTCATCCTCATGCGCATCAACATCCACACTATCATTAGTCACCTTCGTCACCATCATCGTCATCATCAGCTTCTTGTGGGGCTTCTAGGAAAGTACTTGAGGGCCCATTCGAGTCCTGCTTGATAGGCGCTTTGGGACAGATTTAGGCGCGGGAATCGGAATCCTGAGGAATCATGTTATCGGAGAGCTTTCTGGTAACATGATGACGTGTATGAGGGCCCATTGAGGGGCTGCCAAGCAAGCATTTTGGGACGCATGGTTGGGACCGGGGACGGAAGCCTGAGGAATCATGTTCCCAGAAGGCTTCCTGGGAACATGATTTGTTGGGGTGTCGTTGGGCGCCTCCGGAGGCTTCGGGGCCTGACGCGTTTCCGAGCGTGGCGGCAGGTAGCGCTGCTTGGGACCATCGTTTTTTTCCTTGCAAGCGTTTAAGGAACATGGTTTGGGCAGAGGGCGGCAACCCGAGAATCATGCTCCCGGGAAGCTTTCCGGGAGCATGATTTGTTCGGCTCTCTTAAGAGGGGGGCCTCGAGGGGCCACTTTTGGCCTTGTCGGCAAGCCTATTTGAAAGATGGTTGGGGTAGTGGGCGGAAACCCAAGGAATCATGTTCCCGGAAAGCTGTCTGGGAAATACGATTTACCGAGGTCTCTTGGGGGCCCGCAAGGGGCTTCCCTGGGGGCCCCTTGGGTGCCTATTGAGGCTTCCGGGGGGCTTCTTGGGAGCCTCGCGAGGCTTCTTGGGAGCCTCTTGATGGCCTCCAGGGGCGTCCTAGGAGCCTCTCAGGCCAGAGACCTTGAAATGTCTTGCTCTTCGGGCCCTCTTGGGTCGCTCTTGGGGCTCTCTTGGGGCGCTCTCGAGGCCCTCTTGAATTGCCTGGGGAGCCTCCTGGGCCGTTTCTGGGCTTTTTTGGGAGCCTCTTCGGCCGTCTTGGAGCGATCTGAGGGGCCTCTGACGCCGTCCGGGACCGTGGGGGGGCGGAACATGCGAGAGCGCAAAAATGCTTCAAAAACCAAAGGAAAATTCATGATTTTCGGCTTCTGGGGCCCTTTGGAGGGGACTCTGGATGCGCTCTTGGGGCGTTTTGGCGGCGTCGTCGGCCGTTCTGGGGCCATCTTCGACATGTCCAGGGCCTCTTGGGGCTGCCTTGGCAATCTTTAGGGCTCTCTTGGCGTGTCGTGGCGTGTTTGGGAGCGGGCCCGGGCAGTCCCGGAAGCCCAGTGACCCCCCCAATCCCCCCTGTGGGGGAGGGGTGCGGCACCGGCTGGGAATCCCCCGGGCCTACTCCGATAAATAAATAAATACATAAATCATCCTGGTGCGACCCTACCTAGGAGTTGGAGCCTCTAGGAAAGCAACATTAGTAGGAGCGGTAAACGCCGTCCTCCTCCTTCTCCTCATCGTCGTAGTTGTAGCAGTAGCGGTAGTAGTAGTAGTCGTAGTAGTAGTCGTAGTAGTAGTAGTAGTAGTAGTAGTAGTAGTAGTAGTCGTAGTAGTAGTAGTAGTAGTAGTAGTAGTAGTAGTAGTTGTCGTCGTAGTAGTCGTAGTCGTATAGTAGGAGTAGTAGTAGTAATAGTAGTAGTAGTAGTGGTAGTAGTAGTAGTAGTACGTAGTAGTAGTAGTAGTAGTAGTAGTAGTAGTAGTAGTACGTAGTAGTTAGTAGTAGTAGTAGTAGTAGTAGTTAGTAGTAGTAGTATAGTAGTTAGTAGTAATAGTAGTAGTAGTCGTAGTTAGTAGTAGTTCGTAGTTAGTAGTAGGTAGTTTAGTAGTAGTAGTAGTATAGTAGTAGTAGTATAGTAGTAGGAGCGTAGTTCGTAGTAGTCGTATAGTAGTCGTAGTCGTAGTCGAGTCGTAGTAGTAGTAGTAGTAGTAGTAGTATAGATAGTAGTAGTAGTAGTAGTATAGTAGAGTAAGTAATAGAGTAGTAGTAGTAGTAGTCTAGTAGTAGTAGTAGTGGTGGTAGTAGAGTAGGAGTAGTAGTAGTAGCGTAGTAGAGTAGTAGTAGTAGTAGTAGTAGTAGTAGTAGTAGTAGTAGTAGTAGTAGTAGTAGTAGTAGTAGTAGTAGTAGTAGTAGCGCCAAAACCGCCGACGCCACGCCGTAAGTGAAGCAGCGAGCAGAAGCAGGCAGCAAGTCGCCGAGACAGCAGCAAAAGCAAGCAGGCACGGAGATGAGGGCGGGGCACTGGGGAGTTCTTTACATCTACATCTATATCTACACCTACATCTACATCGACACCTACATCTACATCTAGACCTACATCTACATCTACCTACTACATCTACATCTACATCTACACCTGCATCTACATCTACATCTACATCAACAGCGAGACTCACATCTACATCTACATCTACACCTACATCTACACCTACATCTACATCTACATCTACACCTACATCCACATCTACACCTACACCTACATCTACATCTACATCTACACTTTCGCATTGGTTTTGCTTTTGCTTTGCATTGCCTTTGCTTTGCTCTTTGCTTTTGCCTTTGCCTCTGCTTTTGCTTTTGCTTGGCACCCAAAGAGCGCAACTGGGGGACGCGCGTTTGCTTTTACTTTGCTTTTGCTTTTGCTTGCTCAAGGGACTGGGAACCGCCCGGGGCGGTTTGCACTGCCCGGCCCCTTTAAGCCAAGCGAGTAAGAACCCTTCTAGGCAGAGCCTAGGTAGGGAGTATATATATATATACACATACATACATACAAGACTGCAGTGGCGCTTCGCGCCATGCACACCTTGGTCCTTGAAGTTTGGTGCGCAGGCGGACTAGCCATACATACCATCCTGGAAACATGATCGCTGGGCCTTTCTTGGAAAGTCAAGTGCCATCGGTGCCCAAACTCAGTCTGGTGCGTCAATCCCCCCCTGCCCACAGCAGAACACTTCCGCACAGGCTGGACTGCTCATGCCTCCCAGAGAGACTCCAAGCATGAGATACCACTCAGCTCTGGGAGGTCCACGCAGACTTCTTGCATGGACCGGCGCCGCCTGAGGGGCCAAGTGCCGAAGCAAGAAATCCGCGCAGACCTCCGAGAGTGTATGTTTATTCCGCTTTTTCACCTTCGACTCCGCGCTTCAGTGTGCAGCACCAGCCAGCACTCATAACACGTTTCCGGCGGCGCCATGGCCCGGGAGACCTTTCGCTCACGTCGCGAGGGGGAACGACATGGGGACGCCGGCTCCGGGGTGGGAGCATCGAGCTTGAGTCGGCGATACATCGCTGATAGATCGGCGATAGGCGGTGGGCCATCAAGCACCTGTCGGTAACGAATGGGCGATCGGGGGACGATGATCCCCCATGGAACTTATCCCTCCTGTCAGATTGCCCCCTGGCTTTTGGATCATGATTCGGCTCCTCGGCGGCCGTTCGGGACGATTCCGGCACGCCCTCGGCGAGGCGCAGCTGATGGAAAGCAGCCTCAAGAACGTTAAATCACGTCCGAAAATTCTCCCGATGCTGACTTGTATTATCCCCCTGAGCCCATCCACCCTAACGTTGCCCCTGACATCGACCTCGGCCTCCCCCCGGCGCTGGCGCCACAGGCGCCAGGACGGCGCCCGGACGTCGTCCGCCAGCGACTGGCGGGAGAGCTTCGCCTTCCAGCCACGCGGCCACACGTGCACCTCGCGCGCACGAAGGACCGTGTGAGAGGAAGCATCGCTTGTTCCCGATAGCGCTTTCGCCCCCCCCCACCTAAAAGGATTCATATGACAAGTGGAAGGGATCATAGAGGAGGCCCAACAAGGATCGCGGACCATGACGCTGGGGCCTTCGGTGGAGCTCCCTGTGGAGCCACGATTCTCGTGAGGGGTGTGCCGAATTGGGCGGGGGGACGCATGCGGACCCAGCCTCTGGGGCCTTCGGTGGAGCTCCCCATGGAGCCACGATCCTCGTGAGGGGTGTGCTGAAATGGGCGGGGGGACGCATGCGGACCCTGCCGCTGGGACTTTCGGTGGGGCTCCCTATGGGGCCACGATCCTCGTGAGGGGTGTGCAGGGGGACGCATGCGGACCCTGGGGACAGGGCGCCTGAGGACGCCCAGTCCGACAGCCCTTTTGCATGAGACTTCCTCATCTTTTCTTCCTCACTCGTGCTCTCGCCTCAATGCCGGCTGCATTTTTTCGGTCCGAACGGCTACGATCCCTTGCAAAGGATACACTGAGGTGCACACGACAGTATGTTTCCTAGGGATCTCGACGAACTCCAAAGAATGCGCGCGTTCACAAGCCGACCTCCTACTCCTCGACCTGCCTCTTTACCCTTGCTGCTATCAGGGTGCTTTGCTGGATAATCCCACCAGCCCTCTGGGCGTAGGTGGTTCAGGGAGTTTCCTCTTCCACCCTTCCTTCTTCCTCTTCGGGAAAGGGTTTATCACTGTCTCCTATTAATATACACCTCCTCCCCCAGGCGACTGGGAGCCAACCAGGGTCAATGCGGGCACCCCCCCACCATCCCTTGTAAAAAACCATACAAAACACACTCTGCCTCCAAATTCGGAGCATGCGCAGCGAACCCGATGCGGCCTCCCCCCACCATCCCTGTCAACAAAACAATACGGAGTACACTTGGCGGCGGCGGCGACTGCGGCGGGGGCAGCGGCTGCGGCGGCTGCGGCGGTGGCGGCGGCGGCGGTGGCGGCGGCGGCGGGGGCGGCGGCTGCGGCGGCGCAGCGGCGGCGGCGGCAGCGGTGGCGGCAGCGGCTGCGGCGGCAGCGGCTGCGGCGGCGGCGACCCGCAGCGGCGCGGCGGCGGCGGGCGGCGCGCGGCGGCGGGCGGACAGCGGCGGCGGCGGCGGCGGCGGCGCGGCGGCGGCGGCGGCGGCGGGCGGCGGCGGCGGGCGGCGGCGGCGGCGGCGGGGGCGGCGACGATTCGCCCCCAGTAGCTGCCCATCCAAAGACGACTGCTGAATATGCTGCGGCTCGGGTGCTACGTATGTGTTGGGAGGGCGGGTGGGAGTGAGCGCGACGGCTTGCGGGCGGGGACCTCCCCCTACCCCCTCCCCTGGACCTGGACAAGGGGTTCCGCGAGGTGTCGGAACGTCCAAAACGGCCTCGGCGAGGAAGCCAACATCATTGGTTTTACTTTGGTTTTGGCCCCATTTTGGCCCCCGGAGGGGGGCCCTAATTAAAGCTCCCCTCTTGTTTAGTTTGCTCGATCTCCTCCAAGATGCCCCCAAGAGGCCCCCAGGAGGCCCACAAAAAGGATCCCAAGCGGCCCAAAGAGGACCCCCCGAGGCACCCAAGACGCCGAAGAGCCCCCTACGAACGCCAAGAGACCCCCAAGACGTCCCAACACGCCCAAGAGATACCCCAAGAGGCTCTGAGAAACATCCACGAGACCTCTGGTCCTTTTGCTTGCTCTCCTCCTCGTCCTTCCTCCTCCTATCCCTTATCATCCTCCTCCTCCCCCTCCGCCTCCTCCTCCTCCTCCTCCTCATCCTCTTCATCCTCCTTCTCCCCACTCCGTCATCCATCCATCCAATGTTCTCCTTCGCTCCCTCTCTCCTTCACACGGTTCGGCCGTCCCCTTCTTTGCTCCCGCACTTCCCTGATCACCTCTCAACTCGCCTGGACATCGTCTCTGGATGGGCTGGTGGGGATATTTTTTTGTTAGCAACCGCAGGCGAGAGCGCCAGCGGCGAGAATTTGCGTTTGGGCGTTCTTGGGCCTTTTGGGACCTCTCGGGCCGCCCCCGTGGCCACGGCTGGGTCCGCCGCCAAACTTCTGGCCAAAGTGCGCCCCAGAACAGGTCTGGGGGTCGTCGTCGTTGTCGTCGTCGTCGTCGCACCAGCAATCAGCAACTGGAAGAGGAGAAGGACCAGGAGGCATAGTACCATCAGCAGGAGATCCAGGATAATGAGGACCTGCAGCAGGAGCAGCAGCGTGAATGGGAACGACTAGGAGAAGGAGACGAGGATGAGAGGAGGATGACAATAAGGAGGGGGAGGAGCCCCCGGGGAGGAGGGGAGGAGGACGGATGAGGACAAGGAGGAGAAAAGGGAAGAGAAGGACGAGGAGGAGGAGGAGGAGGAGGAGGAGGAGGAAGGAGGCGGAGGAGGAGGAGCCATAGAGCGACGACGGCAATCATAATCCGCGTCAGCAGATATTATCCCGGCGAAGCAACCTAACAGCCATGTGTAGGAGCATCTCTGGGTCGAACAACATGTCGATGTATCATATGCACTAACTTAAAGCGGGCGCGTTACGTTAGGAGGAGGGATCAAGGAGAGGAGGCCGGCGAGGGGGGGGGCTGTGCCCATCCGAGGGAACGGGGCAGCCCCCCCCGCCCCAAAAATGTTTCGGCCTCTCAAGGCCCCCCCCGCTCCACGAATCCCATTGGGGGGTCGAGATCCCCGCTCTGCAGTGGGATTCGCGGAACGGGGCGCCCCCCAGGTGCTTGTTATCTTCGCGCTGGCGCCGGCAGTGTGCACCTGAGGGAGCGCGGGTTGAAATGAGTGAGGGATCAGGAAGGATGTGGAGGGGCGTTCCGCTCTGAAGCGTCCTCACAATCTGGCAAAACCGCAACCCCTCCCCGGGGGCACCGCGCGTGCTGGACCAGGCACATGCGTCGCCCTAAGTCGGCGCGCACATATGAGAGGCCCATGTTTGTGTGTCTGTCCCCCAGGAAGGCCCGACATGGCGAGCAGAAGACCCGAATAATTCGTCCGGTGTGTCTGTCCCCCAGGAAGGCCCGACATGGCGAGCAGAAGGCCCGAATAATTCGTCCGAGGGGCTCCCCAGAGGGGCTCCCCAGAAGGGCGCAGGGAGCCTTCCTCAGAGCCCTGGTGCGCACGACCTTGGCCGAAGGCCATCAGATATGCAAGTACAACAGTTCATGCAGGAATCTCTTGTGCATGTGCTGGTGCCACTGCTGCGAGCAGGCAGTGGAACGAGCGAGGAGGGGGTATCAACCTTGACCGCCCGCCCCCGCCCCCTTCCCTTGACCGCGCTCCGCGGCCGGGCGCAAGCGCGGCCGGTCGGGGCAGCCGGCCGGGGCAGCCGGCCGCCTTCCCCTCCTGCTCGTCCTCCTCCTCTTCCTCCTGCTCGTCCTCGTGCTCCTCCTGCTCGTCCTCTTTCTCCTGCTCCTCCTCCTCCTCCTCTTTCTCCTGCTCCTCCTCCTCCTCCTCCTCCTCTTCCTCCTCCTCCTCCTCTTCCTCCTGCTCGTCCTCGTTCTCGTCCTCCTCGTCTTGCTCGTCCTCCTCCTCCTGGTGCTCTCTCCTCCTCCTCCTCCTCCTCCTCCTCCTCCTCCTGGTGGTCCTCGTTCTCCTCCTCCTGGTGCTCTCCCCCCCCTCCTCCTCCTCGTCCTCCTCCTCCTCCTCCTCGTCCTCCTCCTCCTCTTCCTCCTCCTCCTCCTCCTCCTCCTCCTCCTCCTCCTGGTAGTCCTCCCCCTCCCCTCCTCCTTTTTTTTTCCTCCTCCTTGGAGTCCTCCCCCTCCTCCTCACCTCTCCCCTTCCGCATTCTCTTCTGGTCGTCCTCGTTCTCGTCTCCTCGTCTTGCTCGTTCTCCTCTCCTGTGTTCTCTCCTCTCTCCTCCTCCTCCTCCTCTCATCCCTCCCTCCTCCTGGGGTTGGTCCTCGTTCGCTCCTCCTGGTGCTTACCCCCCCCTCTCTCCTCCGCCTCCTCGTCCTCTCCTACTCCTCCTCTTCCTCCTCCTCTCCTCCTCCTCCTCCTTCCTTTGGTAGTCCTCCCCTCTCCCCTGCTCCTACTCCTCCTCCTCCTCCTCCTCCTCCTCTTCCTGGTCGTCCTCCTCCTCCTGGTCGTCCTCCTCCTCCTGCTCGTCCTCCTCCTCCTCCTGCTCGTCCTTCTTCTCCTGCTCCTCCTGCTCCTCGTCCTGCTCCTGCTCGTCCTCGTCCTCCTGGTCTTGCTCGTCCTCCTCCTCGTCGTGCTCTTGCCCCTGCTGAAAATGTGGCCCAGGAATGGGAGTTCTGGGAAGTCGAAGAGCACGAAGTTGCCTACAGTTGGCTACGGGCATTCAAAATGTGGCCCGGGAATGGAGTTCTGGGAACTCGAAGAGCACGAAGTGGCCTACAGTTGGCTCCGGGCATTCAAAATGTGGCCCGGGAATGGAGTTCTGGGAATCGAAGACCACGAAGTGGCCTACAGTTGGCTCCGGGCATCCAAAATGTGGCCCGGGAATGGAGTTCTGGGAACTCGAAGAGCACGAAGTGGCCTACAGTTGGCTCCGGGCATCAAAATGTGCCCGGGAATGGAGTTCTGGAACTCGAAGACACGAAGTGGTACTGTTGGCGGCCCGAGAATGTGGCCCGGGAATGGAGTTCTGGGAGGTCGAAGAGCACGAAGTGTGTGACTGTTGGCTTAAAACGACTTCTGCGGCACCCTGTCCGGCACCCGCCCAGACCCCCCTGTGGAGTCATCTGCTGCTCTCTTTTGACACCACTAGAAACCTATCAGAACAAGCTGTTAGGTAACAAAAAACAGCAACAAGAAAATATCCCGGCAAAGCAACCTAACAGCGATGTGTAGAAGCATATCTGAAAGCATTCCCCTTAAGATTCAGATGAAAATCCAGTTGTAGAATTCTGCTGTTCTCGCAGTCGTAGTCGCATTCGCGATGACAGTCGCAGCGGCAACGGCTAGTCGCAGTCACAGCCTCAGCCTCAGCCTGCCTCAGCCTCAGCCTCAGCCTGCCTCAGCCTCAGCCTGCCTCAGCCTCAGCCTCAGCCTGCCTCAGCCTCAGCCTCAGCCTGCTTCAGCCTCAGCCTCAGTCTGCCTTCAGCCTCGGCCTCAGCCTCAGCCTGCCTCAGCCTCAGCCTGCATCAGCCTCAGCCTCAGCCTCAGCCTGCCTCAGCATCAGCCTGCCTCAGCCTCAGCCTCAGCCTCAGCCTGCAGCCTCAGTGCTTCAGCCTCAGCCTCAGTCTGCCTTCAGCCTCGGCCTCAGCCTGCCTCGGCCGCAGCATCAGCCTGCCTCAGCATTCGAAATGTGGCCCAGGAGTAAAGTTCTACAAGAACACGAAGTGGCCTACAGTTGCTCGGGCATTCAAAATGTGGCCCGGGAATGGAGTTCTGGGAACTCAAAGAGCACGAAGTGGCCTACGGTTGGCTCCGGGCATCAAAATGTGGCCCGGGAATGGAGTTCTGGGAACTCGAAGACCACGAAGTGGCCTACAGTTGGCTCCGGGCATTCAAAATGTGGCCCGGGAATGGAGTTCTGGGAAATCGAAGACCACGAAGTGGCCTACAGTTGGCTCCGGGCATTCAGAATGTGGCCCGGGAATGGAGTTCTGGGAGGTCGAAGAGCACGAAGTGTGTGTGACTGTTGGCTTAAAACGACTTCTGCGGCACCCTGTCCTGCACCCGCCCAGACCCCCCTGTGGAGTCATCTGCTGCTCTCTTTTGACCCTATTAGAAACCTATCAGAACAAGCTGTTAGGTAACAACATGTCTTTGGCATCAACAGGAGGACGTGCCTCGGCGATGCGTCCCGCGAAATCCTCCGAACCCGCCTGCTCCGAACCCATCCGAGAGGCCTGGAACGATTGGGCCGGCGTCGCACATGGTGTTACAAGGCAGTTTTTAATACACCGGATTTTCTGAACTATAAGATTTTAAATGCATGATGAATTTATGAATAAATCTATGCGTAAACTCATCGTTGTTTTTGATCCAAAATCCCTGCGTTTTTAGTGCATGATCCGCACGCGGAGCATGTATTAAAAACGGCACTGTAGGTCGGGCATGTACTCCTGCCGGCGGATTGTTTGGCGAAAATTTAAATTATCCCGGCAAAGCAACCTAACAGCGATGTGTAGAAACATATCTGGAAGCATTCCCCTTAAGATTCAGATGAAAATCCAGTTGTAGAATTCTGCTGTTCTCGCAGTCGTAGTCGCATTCGCGATGACAGTCGCAGCGGCAACGGCAGTCGCAGTCACAGCCTCAGCCTCAGCCTGCCTCAGCCTCAGCCTCAGCCTCAGCCTCAGCCTCAGCCTCAGCCTTGCAGCCTCAGCCTCAGTCTGCCTTCAGCCTCGGCCTCAGCCTCAGCCTGCCTCAGCCTCAGCCTGCATCAGCCTCAGCCTCAGCCTCAGCCTGCCTCAGCATCAGCCTGCTTCAGCCTCAGCCTCAGCCTGCCTCAGCCTCAGCCTCAGTCTGCTTCAGCCTCAGCCTCAGTCTGCCTTCAGCCTCGGCCTCAGCCTCAGCCTGCCTCAGCCTCAGCTGCCTCGGCCGCAGCATCAGCCTGCCTCAGCATTCAAAATGTGGCCCAGGAATGGAGTTTTGGGGGAACTAAAGAACACGAAGTGGCCTACAGTTGGCTCCGGGCATTCAAAATCATGCCCAGGAATGGAGTTCTGGGAACTTGAAGAGCACGAAGTGGCCTACAGTTGGCTCCGGGCATCAAAATGTGGCCCGGGAATGGAGTTCTGGGAACTCGAAGACCACGAAGTGGCCTACAGTGGCTCCGGGCATCAAAATGTGGCCCGGGAATGGAGTTCTGGGAACTCGAAGACACGAAGTGGCCTACAGTTGGCTCCGGGCATTCAAAATGTGGCCCGGGAATGGAGTTCTGGGAACTCGAAGAGCACGAAGTGGCCTACAGTTGGCTCCGGGCATTCAAAATGTGGCCCGGGAATGGAGTTCTGGGACGTCGAAGAGCACGAAGTGGCCTACAGTTGGCTCCGGGCATTCAGAATGTGGCCCGGAAATGGAGTTCTGGGAGGTCGAAGAGCACGAAGTGTGTGACTGTTGGCTTAAAACGACTTCTGCGGCACCCTGTCCGGCACCCGCCCAGACCCCCCTGTGGAGTCATCTGCTGCTCTCTTTTGACACCACTAGAAACCTATCAGACCAAGCTGTCAGGTAACATTGCAGAAAAATAGTGACGATGAGGCGCCCGGTGGTGGGGCGGCCTCTCGTGGGTACTTTCGGCGGCGCGCCAGGGTGGGAAGTGAGAAGGAGAAGGCCTCCTCAGAAGGCTCGGTAGTCCTCCCGTCTTCCGAAATCTGTTCTGAACCTCCCCCGACAAGACGCAGAGCACTTCTCGGAAGGCCAGCGGGGCTTCCAAGAAGCCCCGCCGCCTTCTGAGAAGCCCTCCTCCCTCTCAAGATTCTTCATTCGGGTCCTTCCAGGCACATCGCTGGGGGGTGGGTGTATCGACTCGGGCTGTCTATCTTGATCGAGTTCAGAAGGGGTCTGTGGCGTAAGGCCTACAGCCAGGCCGAGAAGGCCAAGAGAGCCCAAAGGGGCTGAGTTGTTGAGTATGGATTGGGCATCGTTCTGGGACTCTTACTCTTACTCTTACTCTTACTCTTACCCCTGGGCGCGCCGCCGACATCCGCTCAACACCAGCCCTGTGCAAGATCGTCCGCAACTTGGGCCAAGCTCGCCGCGGACCAGAAGGCACGTCGTGCGTGCCCTGGGGCCCGCAAGGCGGGCCTCTGGGGAGTGTTCCGCCTCTTGGGCCCCGTTCGCGACGGGGCGGCTGGTGTTCTGAGGAGGAGGAGGAGGAGGAGGAGGAGGAGGAGGAGGAGGGGGAGGAGGAGGAGGAAGAGGAGGAGAAGGAGAAGAGGGTGAGGAGGAGGAGGACGAGAAGGAGGAGGAGGAGAAAGAGGAGGAGGAGAGGGAGGAGGAGAAGGAGGAGGAGGAGAGGAGGGGAGGGGAGGAAGGAGGAGGGGAGGAGGAGGAGGAGGAGGAGGGGAGGAGGAGGAGGAGGAAGAGGAGGGTTAGGGGTGAGGAGGAGGAGGGGAGGGGAGGGAGGGCTGGCCTTGCGCGAGCAATACTGCGGGTAGTTTGTCGGGATGACCACGCGCTCCAGGTGGGCCATGTCCTGCTGCTGCTGCGCATCGCCCTTCCTATTGTTCTCCTCCTCCTGCTCCTCCTGCTCCTGCTCCTGCTCTTCCTCCCCTCCTCCCCCTCCCCCTCCTCCTCCTCCTCCTCCTTCTCCTCCTCCTCCTCCTCCTCCTCCTCCTCCTGGTCCTCTTCCTCGACCTTCCTTTCTGACACTCTTCCTCGCTGCACAACTGTGCGCGTTGACAGGGCGGGCTGGGCGTTTACCCTGACACTTCCTCGCCGCTCGTGATCCGCCGCCGTGCCCCCTGGCACATCGGGGCGTGATAGAATGCCAAGTGCTGCCCAGGAAGGCTTCTGCACTCGAGGAAGGGACCCTCACTCCTGGTGGCGTCCATCTGCATGCATCGCCCACCCCTCCCGAGGTTCCCTGGCGGACCGCCGCCTTTCTGACGCCCTTCACGGCGCCCAAGATGCCCAGCCTGGCTTCCAAGACGCCCTAGGCAAGCCACCAAGGCCGCCACAATGGCCCAAGATGCTTCGAAGACGGCCCTGGATGGCCCCAAGGCGGCCCAAGATGGCCGCAAGATGGCCCAATCTGCCTCCAAGAGAGCCCACGAGGAGCCCCCCGCAGGCCCGACGAAGCAAGCATCTGGGATTTCCCCGTCGATAATGGGAGGATTTTCCCATGATCCTCTTTCTCTGGCTTGCACGACGCCCCCAAGGAGCCCCCAACACCCCCCCCCATACGACCTAAGACGCCAAGACGGCCCAAGAGGGCGCCACGACGGCCTAAGAAGGCCCCAAGACGGTACAAGAGCGCCCCACGACGACCCCGAGGATCTCCCAAGCCTACACCACTGGAGCCCAGGGCAGCACCGAAGACAGCCCCAAGTGGGTGTCACACTTGGCGGCCTTCCTCTTCCTGTTCCCCTTCTCCTGCTTCACCTCCTCCCTCTCATCATCATCATCATCATCATCATCATCATCATCATCATCATCACCATCATCATCATCATCATCATCATCATCATCATCATCATCATCATCACCATCATCATCATTATCATCATCAGCATCATCATCATCATCAACATCATCATCATCATTACCCACATCATCATCATCATCAGTATAGGCATCATCATCAACGTCATCGTAGTAATCAGCATAAGCAACATTATCATCATCGTTGTCGCCATCGGCACCGCTATCAACATCACCATCATCATAACCAAGCGGCCCATACTAAGGATCATCACCACCACCATGATGGTCATCATCATCACCACCACCATCACCATCCCCACCACCACCACCATCTTCATCATCACCATCGTCATCAACATCATCACTATTATCAACATCAAAATCACCAACATCCTCACCACCACCATCATCATCACCATCATAACCATCGCCATCACCATCGTCATCGTCCACCTCCTCATCATCGTCATCATAACGACCGTCAACATCGTTATCGTCATCGCCATTGTCATCATCAAACCGTCATCGTTATCAACAACACCAGCAACATCAACATCGCCATGAACAACAGCATCGTCATCACCATCACCATCACCGACATCCTCCTCCTCATCCTCGTTCTCATCATCATCACCACCATGATCATCAACATCATCACAAGCAACAACACCATCACCATCACCATCACCACCATCACCATCACCATCACCATCATCATCATCAGCATCATCACCATCATCAACATAATTATCATCATCGTTACCACGGCTTTCCAGAACTTGGGGACAGGAGGTGTCACACATGACGGTCTCCCGTGCCCCCCTCGCTCAGTCGCCACCCAGAATGCTGAGCTGGTACGGTGGCGGGGCTTGCCGCAGACAACTTGATATCAAAGCTGGGCACTTCCACCATCTACATGGATGACAGGTTGTTCTCACAATGTAGCCCTCCTTAGCGCCGCGCACAATTGCCTGACAAGCCTGCGCCGCGCCCATTATGCTTCCTGGAGCTTTGCAATTGACGGCGTCTCCTGCTCAATTATGGGCTCTTGCTGGGGACTTCCGCGAACATTCTGACCACAACATCGTACAACACATGCATTGATGTAGGGCGGCTCCTTTTCGGCATGGGGCTCTCGCTTGAGGCCCCCGCAACTGCTAAGACATGACTTGGACAAGTGCGCAACACTCGCAACCCCTTTTTACGTTTAAGATGGAGGGCGGTGCTTTTCGAAACGTGGCGCTCCCCGGAATGGCAGGCCCATGTCGTTCAAGGGGGCGCATCCCGTAATGGCAAATATCAGGAGGGGACTTAGGACTTGGGATGGGAGAATGTATTGCAACACCGTTGATGCAACATCCTCCTCCTCCTCGTCCTCCTGCTCCTCCTCCTCCCCCTCCTCCTCCTCCTCCTGTTCCTCCTCCTCCTCCTCCCTTGTGTTTACGCCGGTCCTTCTCCTAAAAGCTATGAAAAAAAAAACCCAGACAACACCCCGGACAGCTCGACAGCTCAGACAACCCCTCCAAGATGCATACCACAAGCGTCCCAGGATGCGCACGAATTAACAAGGCAACGCGGTCCGGACAATCCCTTGGACAACGCCGCAGGGATCAGGACCCCCCCCCCCCAGGCAACCCCCCTTGGACACACCTCCCCTGGATTTCTTCGCAGAACATATACAAATACTTTCTGCTCCTCCAATCCCTCCTTCTCCAGCTCCTGCTTATTCTCCCCTCTCCCGCCTTCCTCCTCTTCCTCCTCCTCTGTCCTCCTCCTCGTCATCTCCTCCTTACATCCGCCTCTCCTCCTCTCCGCTTCCTCCTGTGCCCGCTACGTCCTCCGCCTCATGCTCCCCCAATTCTTCTTACGATCACTCAATAATTGTAAATAGCTACTACTCTCTTCCCTCCCCTGAACCCATCTGGAAGACATCCCGCCCTCTCCGCGTAATATGTTTCGAACAGGGTGACGAACAGTGATCTGTCTTCTGTGTTCTTAGTCTATCCGAGTGTTTTCGGTTTTGTCTGCAATATGGTGCTCCCGCTGTAGCGTGGGCCTCAGTTTCGGGTCGGCGTTTCCTGCGCGGGCCCTCTGATCTGGATCCGAGTCATCTTTCATCATTGCGCCCCCCTCGTTTCCCCTCCTCCGCCTTCGTGGTCCTCCTCCTTCCTCCTCTTCATTGCGCAACTCTCCTTTTGTGATTGCGCATGACACCATGGGGGTCATTTTGGGGTGGTTCCGTGCCCGCTACGGTGCCCGTCGCACACACAAGCCATACGCCGTCCGGCGCGTGGGCGGGAAAACAAGCACAGCACAGCCTATACTGCAAAGGAGGAGAAGAAGAGGAGGAGGAGCAGGAGGAGGAGGAGCAGGAGGAGGAGGAGGAGGAGGAGGAGAAGAGGAGACAGAAAGCAAACATGCATGCAAAGAGAAGGCAAGAAGCGGCCTGCCGGGGCTCACGGGCACGAGTCCTTATACGTTTATGTAAATGTTGCCTAAGCTTGTTCGTCCATGATGGCTTCGAGTAGGCGTTGTTTTGATGGGAAGCAGACCTCCACCTTGTCGTACAATCACTTTGCCCATTCATGTCGCGGCCTCTCCGGAGACCGTTTGACTTTGCTCGTTGCCAGACGGGCGCTGTTAGGCATGAGAGCCAGCTGCCTCAGTGCATCAGCCTCGCTGCTGCGACATCCTTTTCCGAACCACGCCAATTGGTTGACCATTAACTGTGATGTGTACGGTGTTTGGCCAGATTTTTCATATATGGTTTTGTTTGAAACTCTTGACATATACGGGTGTTTGATGCCCAAAATTGAACGAAGACGCTGGGCTTGGAAACCGTCCAGCCTGCGTCTGTCGGCTTTGTTCAGCCAGGCGCTGCTCAGCGAGTACATTATTAGTTGTGATGAGAGCTGCAAGCGCTTCCAATTTAAGCTTCAGACTGATTCATGTATGCTTCCACGCCTGCGTATACCTTTGGAATTCCCCCCATGCAGCACCGAACCTCCTGCCCAACTCTCCCTGTATATTTCCACTGTCGTGCAATGTCGCCCCCAAGAACTTCATCTGCGTGGTGGGAGTAATGAGCTTGCCAGAAAGATCTGTAATACGCAAGTCACATTTTATGTACAACAACTGGAATTTATCCCAATGCAGCTCCATACCCATGTTCGCGCCAGCGCGCGCGATTGAATCCAAGAGTTGTTGCAGATGCCGCTCGTTGCGCCCCACTAAAACTGTGTCGTCTGCGCATACAAGTACCGAGAGGCTTCCGGACAACAGTGATTGGGCCGCGTCGTCCTGCAGGTACGTCTCCGCGTCATTGACAAGCACTGTCAGAACAATCACAAAGAGAAACGGCGAGAGTGGGCAACCTTGTGAGATACCTGACAGCTGTTCCCTTTCTTTTGACCTCCAGGGCCCGTCTGCCACGCAGAAGCGACGGGAGCCGTAGAGATTCCCAATCATTTCAAGCGTGTGCGGGGGAACACCGAATGCAGCAAGTGCTTCGAGGAGGGCTCCCACGTTGATAGAGTCGAAAGCCTTTTTCCAATCTAGCGCTAGTAGGGCCACACCACCATCTTGACCGTTGCCCGTCGGCGGATGCAAAACAAATATAACCCAATGGGAAAGGGAGTGGTGGGAGGGATGGGGTATCAGATATGGCGCGAGCACGCCTAGTTTGTGCCCCTAGTCTCTCCTTCCTCCCCCCTCCTCCCCCAATCCCTTGTCCATCCCCATCCTCCTCCTCCTCCTCCTCCTCCTCCTCTTCCTCCTCCTCCTCCTTCTTCTCCAGACAGGCGCGTTCCACTACTCGCACAGTAACTACTCGCCAATGGCTTGGATCCGCCGCGGGGGATTGACGATGCATTACATCGAAGCAAACATATGTTCTTGTCGGACGTTTCCGAGTATCGGGCGTTGGCAGAACTGGGTTTCATGGGACCTGGTTTAGTGATGTGTGCTGGGGGGCGCCCCCCCCGCCCCCTTCCACTGACCGGAACTGCCGTCACCCGAAAAAGCACCAACTACGGCAGACCTGGTTTAGCGAGCGATTCTGGCCGATTTGGAGGCTCCTTGCCTGGGGTCCTGGCTATACCCAGGAGTAGGCACCCTGCGAGTAGCGGAACGCGCTCGGTGATTCCCTGCCTGAACCTCCGATCCCGCCCGAGTGCTTTTTCATAGTAACGTCCACCCGATCGACCTGATATTAAGATGGCGAGCGGGAATAAGATCGAAGATGGGGGAAAAATGCTAGAGCTCTAGCGACTTGTTTCGAGAAATTAATTTCTAACCGACCAAAAAAAGACCCCGGCACCAGACCCATGAGAGGCCCGTGGTCCGCCAGGGCGGCCAGGCGTGCCGGCCGACATCCCGCGGCGCGCCGCACAGCCCGGGGGTGCCCACCGAGGCGCCTCGTCGCCCCTCCCTCCGTCATCGCCCCCCCTCCCCCCTCCCTTCTCCCTCCTCGTTCGTCCCCGCTCCCGCCTCGCCCGTCCCTTCCTCCTCTTGCCCTCCTCGCTCGTGCCCCCTCCCTGCTGCCACCTGCTCCTGCGTGGCCCCTGACTCCATCGCCTCCCTGCCTCCCCGCTTCTCCCTCCTCTCGCCCGGCCTCCCCAGTTGCTTCCGCTCCTGCCGGCGCTGCTGGATCTCCTCCTCTCGGGGTGCGCAGAGAGCCCTGTTGCGAGACGCCCCCGACCGAACACGGCCCAGGTCCGGACCACGCAGGCGCAGGCCGCAGACACACATTGCGGCCGCGGCGCCCTCCCGAGAACCAGGGAGAGGGCAACGTGCTCGTCGACTTGGCAGACTGGGGGTTCTATCAACCTCCGGCTTTCTGGTGGCGGGGTACGACGACGACGACGAAAACGAAGACGAAAACGAAGACGAAGACGACGACGACGACGACGACGACGACGAAGACGACGACGACGGCGGCGGCGGCGGCGACGAAGACGACGACGACGACGACGGCAGCGGCGGCGATGACGGCGGCGGCGGCGGGGGGCGGTCGGCGGTCCTGCTCCACCTGCAGGCCGTTGGCGCACTCCTTCTCGTAGTCGAGCTCCTGGGCGCGGGGGCGGCCCCGCAGACGGCGTTCTCCCCGCAGCGTCAGCGGCACGAGGTGCCACTGCACCGACCCTGCAGACGTGCTGCAGCGGAATTCTGCGTGGACTGCTGTCGGTGATAGACCCCGAGGCGGCAAGCGAAGAGCGAAGCGAATGTTACGCGGATTGTCTTGTTTTAGTCCTCGCTCCTGGCCATAACAAACAATCACCCGAAAACAACCTCGAAATCCGGAACGAATGATATCCAGGACACTCCGGGCCCATACTATTGTTTTCCGAAGGAAATCCGCTCTGCGATGTTGGCACCATGATGAGGTGCCCGACCACGAAAGAAATACTGTGATGGCATCTGGTACAAAACCATTGGGTACGACATCCATGGTCTGGAAGCTGGTGGAATACCAATTAGGATTCGGCGATGGATATCACCGCCGCCCTCGTCAAATAAGGAAACCTCCAACATATGAAGCCTCCTGGGTACATTCCGTGACGAACGCCTCCACCGTAGGCAAAACATTTTCGTCACGTGATGCAGGGCTCCCTCCCCCCCTCCTCCTCCTCCTCCCCCCCCCCCCCTCCTCCTCCTCCTCCTCCTCCTCTTCCTCCTCTTCCTTTTCCTCGCCCCCGTCCTCCCCATCATCGCCTCGTCCTCATCCTCAGATTCGCATCGCGTGGCGGATCACATTTGCCAAGGAAAGGGGATCGGACTTCGTGGACAACTGTTGCTGGACGCTCTGTTTCCCTCTGTGGGCCTCCCGGGGGCCTCTCCTCGCCGCGGCAGAAGGCGCCCTGCAATTCTGGCCACGATGCAGCCCTGGAGAAGGTCAGGTGGCGGATGTTTGAAAGCGGAGGGAGAATCGCCAGGACAAGAAGGGGTCACGAGGGAAAGGGTTCCAGCAGGTCCTTCGCCATTTTCGGCTTTCCCCAGGCCTTCCCTCGGCTGTTACCCCGGGGGGAAGTGAGAAGGGGAGGGCCTTTTCAGAAGGCTCGGAAGTCCCCCGGCCTGCTGACAAGTTCTCTAAGCCTTCCCGGAAGACACAAACAACTTCTCAGAAGGCGAGAGGGTTTCTGAGAAGTCCCTCCGCCGTTTGAGGAGGCCTTCTCCTTCTCACTTTCCCCCCCCGCTCGCCGCAGGCTCCCAGGGCCCTGAGGCCGCCAACAAGGCGGCTCGGAGTGGAACACCTATCCCGAGGGAAGCCAGGGTCGTTTTCAACATGCGGCTCTCGCCTTAGCGCGGCACACATTCGTTAAAAACATTGCAAGGGTTTCGCGGATTGAGGGCGCCTTAGCACGGCGCACATTCCTTTTAAACATTTGCAAGAGTTTCATGGGAGGGTGTTTTGAAAGGATTCAAGTTTATGTGGGTGCAACAATTATGTTGATTCGCTGTGTTGAAGTCCCGGGAATGGCGTTCTGGCACGACTCAAGATTGTCAAGACGCAACAGTCAGGTAGATCTGTGGCGTTGGAATCCCGAGAACAATGTTTTGGCATGCTTCAGGGGCTTCAAACAGTTGTCTTCCAAAGCGGCAGTTCCTTCAATGGAAATGAACCGTTGTAGGGGCCTATGAAGAGGGAGCTTGGAGGGAGGGAGTATTCCAAAATCGTTGATGACTCGTGGGTTTACACTGGTCCTCCTCCTCCTCCTTATCTTTCCTCCTCTTCAGCCTCCCTGATGCTCCACCTCGTCCTCATCCTCGTCCTCATCTTCCTCCTGCTATCTCTCGTTTCTCCTCACTGGTCCTTCCGCCTCCCTCCACGGCTGCTTTACCGCTCGTCCAAGTCCTCTCCCTTTGCCTTCTGCTGCTCCGCTCCCACTGCCGGTTGAAGACCGAGTGCTACTTATCCTCCTCCTCCTCCTCCTCCTCCTCCTCCTCGCCGCGTCCGCCCTCTTCCCCACCTTCAGCTTCCTCCTCTTCGTGATTCTCCTTTTCTCATCACGCCTTCTTCTCGTCCAACTCCTCACTCTCCTTGCGATTGCCTGCCCACCGCTCCTCCTCATCGTCATTCCCCTCTGCCCATCTTCTCGCTCTTTCCCTTCACCCTCCCTTACTCTCTAATATGTAACCTCAGTAAGCAACTGAGAGCCCCCCGGGGTTATCGTTAGCACCGCACCGTAATTAAATAACTATAAACGGAACGGTATCTTTAGCTCCGCGCGAAAGAAAGGAAAATCAATAATTCCCGCGCCGTGTCTCGGGCGGTATCCCATTGGGAATGGCTCATAGGACTCCCCCATAGGACTCCCTGATAGGACTTCCCCCCAGGACTCCCCCATAGGAGTCCCCCATAGGTCTCCTCCATAGGACTCCCCCAATAGGACTCCCCGTAGGACTCCCCCACAGAACTCCCCCATAGGACTCCCCCATGGGACTTGCTTGTTTCGGCGGGCAGACTCGTCTGCGTTCAAAGCAGGCTGCGAGGTGCCAGTGTAACGCTTCCAGGGTGCTGGAGCGTTACACTTTCGCCGGGGAGGGGGGGGGGCTTTCTTAGGGTTATCCCTTTCCTCCTCCTTCTCCTCCTCGCTTCCCCTTTCCCCTCGCTCTTCCTCCTCGCTCTTCCTCCTCCTCCTCCTCCTCCTCCCTCCCCCCCCCCCCCGCATCTCTATCCTTCTGCGTCGTAGAAGGCTCCTCCCTGTCGCACCACCAGGCGTGCCGTCAGGGCGGGCCGGGCGTTTCGTCCGGCCCGCCCTGACGGCAATTCGAAGCTTTCGGTGGCAAGGTGGGAGCCTCCCATACCATCTTGTCGGCTCTTGCGAATCGGCGCGGGTCGACGCTCAATCGACGCTAATCGACGCTCAATCGACGCTGGTCGACGCTAGCCGACGCTAGATCGGCGCTATCTCAGCGACTCCCGGACGCGAATCGACCCTGAAGACGGAATTGAAAGAGTACGCCAGGCTCCCATGATTTGCTACCGAAGGAAAGCCGGAGGAGGGGGAGGAGGAGGAGGAGGAGGAGGAGGAGGAGGAGGAGGAGGAGGAGACGCAGGAGAAGGAGCAGGGGGAGGAGGAGGAGGAGGAGGAGGAGGAGGAGGAGGGGGAGGAGGAGGGGGAGGAGGAGGAGGAGGAGGAGGTGGAGGAGGAGTTACGGAGTTACGGATATTGCGACAATGTCGGTTGCTTAAAAGGCCCAAACAGCAAACTTAAACGGGTTTACCCGCTGCGGCACGCTTGACACGCTCAGCTTTGCTATATTGCTTGGGCCATAAACACTGTTGAGTTCGATTAAGGTAGTCCTGACGACTACGCTTGGGTTCGCACTCCTTGGGAAGCTTAGCTAACTGTTCAGCTGCGAAGCTCCCACAGGTTGCACAAAACCAAACCCCCAGCCCAGCATGATATTTGAGGCTATGAGACGGATGAGCGTATCCCCCCCCCACGTGCACCCGCTGCCCTGGAGGGGGGTCCCAAACTGCACCATCGCCCGTGGAAAGGGGGAAACAAGGAGAGTCCAGCCAAGCCTTCTTATGGGCCTGTGAGGTGGACCCCTTGCATTGATTACAACTAAGGCCTGACTCAGACAGCTGGTGCTGAGAACTGAACACGCTGCACATCATTGGGGCAGGCGGCCTAGGACTAGGGTGTCTCAGACGGGGCCTCGACCCTTCTTGATCTTTCTCAGCTTCTATCGCGTCCAAAGTACTCAACAATATTCGCATGCGGACAAAATATGCCATGTGCTCGATACGAAATATACGCGCGCGTGCGTCGGCATTCACTCGTACTGAATTCGCTGCGATGCCAGCAAGTTCGTCAGCAACTGCATTACCGAGAATGAAAGGCACGGGCGATCTAGTATTGCACATGTCTATATCTTCCTGATGTGAGTGAACAAAAACAGTGATCGACAACTGACAACTCCTAGCTTTCAAGACAGAACCGATGAGAAACCAGAGGTCTGCATTTTCACCAGTTGGGGCGGCGGGGAGGCCGTTGTACCAGCCTGAGCATACTGCGGCATTGTCCGCGATGAAGACCACGTGGCCGCATCCGCCCCGCACCGTGAGATACAGGGCGTGCAGCTCGCCCCTCGCCACCGTCTGGACAGCTCCAGGGAGTCCTCCCCATATGCCGATCTCGATCATCATATCGCTGGTGAGGTCGGAGAAAACTGCCACCGCCAGACCGACGCGACGGAGGGCTGCGTCGCGGGTGTCTGCACCCCCGCTGGCGTCGCCGAAGATGTAGGTGGGCGAATCCTCTGAACTCTCTCGGGCAACATGCCTCCTGGAAGTCGCTGATGCCGTGGCACGTCCAGTCCTCCGTCTGGATCGGCTCTGCGATGTCCAGCCACAGCTCGGGAATCAGACCTCGCACCCAGCAGCACGCCTCGGCCTCACGACCTGCTTGTGGTTTGGCTGCGTGTTCATCAGACAGGGTGTAGATCTCATGAGATTTGCGACCTGAACATTCCCAAACTCGATGGAACGAGGTCTCCTTGCACTCCTTGCAGCGCGTGCACCACTCGGAGACACTCTGCTTGGATCTCTGTTGCCGTCGCGTCCGTGGCCATGCAGCACCTGCAGCCGGCGCCAACAACAAGCCAGCCAAGCGTCGCCCACCTGGGGCGGCCTCCAACTGGCGGAGTAGCGGACGATATGATGCGTTGTGGGTGCCCTGCCCCATCCCTGCACCGTCGAAGTGGGACGAAGCTGCAAACCACAACTGTCTCTGAACCGTGTACGTGAACTCAGAGAAAAAACTGATGCGGGATGTCGATATTGCTGACGCCCGTGAGGTTCTCGACACGAAACTCCCAGCTGTTGACCATGCCTGTGCCATCCGACGGAACTTGCCACTCTGATGGGCTGATGAGGTCCCATCCTGCCTCAAGGAGATGTGCGACAACTGTACCTTGAGGTCCCCGAATATATCGGTGCCGCTGCTCAGGTGTCATACTCTTGAGTTCATGCACAAGCTTCCGCCGCGACGGATTGATACCTGGGCGGGTGTGCGGCACCGACGCCCAACATGACAACCATAAACGCGAACAATCCACTGGAATTTTGTAAGCAGGGTCACGTCGGCGGGCGCGGAGGTCGAGCAGCGCAGTTAAACACCGCCCTGTCAGCCTCGGAGCAACTGCATTCGCCACCTTCCTACGCACCTGCAACATCTGCTGACCGAGCAGCCCGTGGAGTTGATGGCCATACGTGCCAGCAGCCTGGGCGCCCTGCTGTTCAAGGCGGCTCGTCAGGCCGTATCGTCGCGTCACGCGTGCGTGCTGCAACACTTTCCTGCTCATCCTGGCGTGCCTGGCGGCCCTCGCTGTTCGGGTCGCCCTCGCATGCCTCTTACCGCCTCCCATATCTCCGCCGAGGTAGGCTGTCTGGCCCACGGCATTGATGTGGTGCCCCATCATGCGCAGCCTCCGTGCAATGGTCCTGGCGCCACACACACGAGTACAGAGGACCACGCTCTTCGGGGAGACTTGCAGGCCTGCAGCCTGGATGGCCTCGCACGTGTCGGACAGGCACTGGACCATCTTGGCGATCATAACCTTCCGAGATGCACGGTAGCTCTGGCTCAGGTCATCGATCCACAACCTGTGAGACATGTCCACGTGCATCGTCGTAATTCTCGCCATGATGTGATACGTGACACACTTGGCGAAGCGTGTCCCAGCCCTGAGGCCTTGGACGATCGACCTCGCGGGGTCGAAGGGTGCTGAGTACGCTCCAGACTGGCGCACGCAGCGCGACGCCATGCACTGCAGCAGCTCCAATCCCAAGATCTCGGCTGGGAAGTCCAGCCGCAACGCAGCCTGGCCTAACAGCAGCCACCCGATCGTGTCGTAGAAGCTGGCGAGGTCGATGAGGCCATACCCATGCTCAGTTGACAATCGCATCCGCAAGCTCCTCGTCGATCGCGCGCAAGAAAGCCTCGCGGACCGCCGAGTTGCCGCGGATGGCGGCATCCCAGTGCGCCTCGCACTGGTCCGTCCATGTGCGAACATGTCGCTCACGAGCTGCTGACCAAAGCCGTGCAATATGAGGTAACAAGCCTATCACACGGTCTCCCTTGTGCTTCTTAGGGAGCAACGTCCCTATAGTCAACAGAAGCTGATGTGGCCAGACTTGCCTTGCTTCGCATACATTGAGTAGTGCATCCAACTCGTCTAGAGCTGGGTCGGGCAGACGTGACGTGTCCAGAGGTGTCAAACGGTCCACTCCCATAGCACCACACTTCATATGATCAGACGCTTCCCTCAGGATAACACCGTCAAGGGGTGGAAGCGCCTCGTCCGAGACTCGCTGCCGGATCTCGTGGAAAAGACCAGGCAATTCGCTCAACGGCTGACCTGGTGGTCCCCACAATGAAACCCAGTGCTCCCTTTTATGATCCATACTATCTTTGGGGTGTACAATTGATGTTCCATTCGCTTCCAGGGTATCGCTGACAAGCGGTTGCTCTCTGATAGCCCTGCGGAGGGCACTCACAGCGGGGGCTGTCTCAGCCCACGTGCGGAACTCACCCATTGCCTGGTGTAGCGCACGTCTCTGAGCCCGCCGCGCAACCATGCCAGCCGCCTCGGCAACAACCTTGAGCTCCTCGAGGGGACTCTCACCAATGCGCTCGAAAAAAAGGATAGCCAGAAATCCCAGCTGTAGTGGTCGGACTGTCGGAGCACCTGATGACCACGCTCTGGGGCTTCCTCCTTGAGGCGCCCCGCGGCTTCCACAAGGAGGAGCTGCTGCTTGAAACCTGAGTCCATGTCCCTGTGCCTCGACAGGGTGGTCAACGCCGTGGAAACGCGTGTCCACCAACTTGCAATCTTATCTCTGAGCGCAACCTCCCGTGCTGGTTTTGCCACTTGCACCTCTGCCTCGATAAACTCGACTGGTTCACTGCGTGACCTGCCGAGGGTGACCTGGCCGTGATGAGAATGCACGGTAGCTTCGACTGCCTGGAACCAGGCCGCGAACAGGGCAGAGACGATGCCTGAATCGCTTGAACAGAGCCTAAATGCAACGGAGGAGGCAGCAGCAGCGCCAGGAGGCAAAGCAGCAACAAGAATCAAACCCACAGCGTCCCGCTGTTCCGTCCACAGGCTCAACAGAGACGGGGGGCCCTGGGCTCTCCCCTGGCGGTGCGGAACCTGACTCCTCGACAGGGGCGGTGCACGGGGTGGGGTTCTCATGCTGGACTGAATTCGACTGAAACTGATCACCCACAGAAGAGGCAGGGGCGGTCGGGGCGGCCAATCCGAAGTTGGCCCCGTGGATCCACGGGTCCTCCTCGCTGCCGTCGGAGTCAGGTTCCTCGCCGCCGAAACCTGTTTCAGCCTCGCTGCCTTCTTTACTGTGGGGACCCCTATTACAGCAACCATCATGCCCAACCTTGATACTACTACAAGGCACAAGTTGCTCATTAAACCACTCGCGTACTTTGCAATCACGACGCTCGCGAGCGGCCTGGCGGGCAATCTTAGACTGTGCCTTGGCCTTGCTAGACTTGGACCCTGGAACAGGTTGTTTCGAGGGCCTACTGACACAGGGCAACTGCTTAGGGAGGGCCAGCACACGAGTAAGCATCTGACTGCCTGACGCTGCAAGTTGGACACTGAGGCCTATATGGGGCTTCCAAGGGAGGTCTGCGACTGCAGAAACAGAACGCAAATGTGGCCGGGCTGCTTCATTGACTACAACATAATCAATGTGAGACGAGTTTTGCTTGCCGCCTGGAGCGCAGGTAAACTCGGCATCGGACAGCCACACAGAGCCGCCGACTCGCTTCAGAAACCCCGACATCTGAAGGTCGGCGGGGGAGACGTTCCAGTCACCCAACACGAGCCACGGCAGGTGGATAGCCGTCAGCACGGTCCCCAGCTTGGCGAAGCGGTTCACATTCTCGTGGGTGAACCCCATGCTGGAGAAACCGTAGTAGATGAAGACGGCAAGCGTGAAGCCCTTCATGTCCAACAGGCAGGGGGAGGAACCCGTCTAGAACTCCACTTCGCTCTGCCTGGGGTTGGTTGCACGTGTAGGCGGCGCCGAGCATGCGAACTGGTCTATGATTGCGAGCTAGCAGCCATTCACCACCTTCATGTGAATGCTGATGGTCACCTTTGGCGTAGCGAGACTTGGGCCTGGCTCCATTGTGGAGCAGGCGTAGAGAGGAACTTCTCGCTTTGCCAATCCATTCCCGAGTGTCGCGCTTGATGACGTGCGTCTCGCAGACGCCCAGGTACTCGTGCGTGGCACTAAGCTCGGTCAAACGCCCCCAGGCTTTGTCGCCCATGCACGTCACGCTGCTGAAGAAAATCCTGACAGTGTCCTCTGACTGCTGCTGCGCAGTCGTGCCACTGTCCCCCGAAGTAGATGAGGTAGTCGCCGCGCTGCTCGAGCCCGAAGGAGCAGTAACGGCATCACCTCCACTTGACGTAGCCGACGATGTATTGGTAGAGGAAGGCGCTGACATGATGACGTCTGGGCCCGCAGCTGCGCTGGCGCTGCTGAGCCCCGTCGCCTCTAGTCATTCCTTCTTGGCAGCCTCATGGCCACCTGCAGCACCAGTGGAGACATTGGTTGCAGCCGTCGTAGCCGATGTGCCTCCTCCTGCCGCTGCCGCCGCGCCCTGGCCGCTGACCTTCGCCTTGAGGTCCGCGGCCTCCCGCGCCTCCTGGGCTGCCTCGAACCTGGCCTGTGACAGCCTGGCAGCCTCCTTCTTGAGCTCCTCCGAGGGCGGTGGACTAGGAGTAGGAGCTGAGTTGGCAGCGGCTGCTGCTGCGGGCTCCTTGGCCTGGTCCTTGGCCTGGGTCGCCGCGTCCTGGCCCTCCTCGGTCTTCCTCTTCTTCCCCATGCGTTCCTCGACATCCTTCTTGACCGTGTCGAGCTTAGCCATGAACTTCTGGAGTTCGGAGTCCTTCGCGGCAAACGACCCCTGCATGGTCTTCAGCTCTGCCTTGAGGTTGCGGAGGGTGACCTTATCGGCCTCCTCGCACTCCCACTCCTCGAACTTCTCGAAAACCTCTGGGTTCATGTGCAGACTGAAATGCACGCCCTTGCCCTGCTGGTCCTGCGCCGTCTCGGCGGCTGCCTTGACGCCTTCAGCTTGGGCAAGGGCGCGCGTCGCACTCCTCTTGTCCGCCTCAGCCTTGGCGAGGACTAGGGTGGCCTCCTGCTCTTTGACTTCGGCGCCCTGGAGCTGGCGCCGCAGCCGTAACACCTGGCTCACCAGCTGCTCGTGCCGACGGCTAGCCTGCCTCCAAGCCCCGTCAGCACTCTTCACGGACTCGACGGCCGACACGTCGGTCGTCGCCTGATCCTTCAGCTTGGAGCGCTGGGCTGCCAGGACGGCCCGCATCTCAGGGTCGTCAGTGAACTCGACTGCCTTCGCCAGCAGCCCGTCGAGGTTCTTGGTGGCCTGATTCTGGGAACCCTTGCCGCGGCCTGGGCTGCGAGCGCGCCTGCCCTGGCCCTGCGACCCCTGGTCCTCCCTGTCGTCGGTGAGCTCGGCGTCGCTGTCGAAAGAGACCCGCCTCTCCGCGGACGAGTCTCGCTGACGGGACGCATCATAGAGCTTCACCTGCTTGCCGCAAGACACGCACTTCCTGTTATTGGCCAACAACTTGGTGTTGTATTCGCATGTCTTGCAAGTCACACACCTGCTCCATGGAAGCTTCGAGCCTGCCGTTGGATGATGGAAATTTCTCCTGTCTTCGTTGACGTCGTCTGCTGTGGGCCCAGCAGCGACGAAATCCCCCAAGCACTGCGCGGAAGTGCAGGAGAGGCCAAAACACGCGTGCCCTGCGCACGGGGGCGAGGGACTTGGTGTTTCAGCCCAGATTGCTTGAGGGAGGAGGAGGAGGAGGAGGAGGAGGAGGAGGAGGAGGAGGAGGAGGAGGAGGAGGAGGAGGAGGAGGAGGAGGAGGAGGAGGAGGAGGAGGTAGGAGGAGAGGGAGGAGGAGGAGGAGGAGGTGGTGGAGGAGAAGGAGGTGGAGGAGGAGGAGGAGGAGGAGGTACCGAAGAAACCTCGAGATCTTCAGCAGTTGCCGGCAGCGGCGCGTGCGCCTCGCCCTCCTCCCGGCTGGGCCGGGGGGGCGCGTGTGCGCACAGCTCCTGGGCTCAGGGCGGGCCTGGCCAGGGAGCAGTGGGCACTCCACATCCTTCAATAATGAAGGGGCCCCAGGACACACAAATAGATACTCACAAATAACAGGATCCCCCATAGTTCTTCATATTTTTTGGATTTTTGTCTTCCCCCATACTTCCCATATTTTCCCATATTTTCCGGGGAAGCGACGATTAATTGTGTCCGTGTGTTTTTTTCCCTCCTGAAATAAGCACCCCCCCGTGCCAACCTGTCCGACGTCCCTTGCCCGCCCCCCCACGCGCCCCAAACCCACCCCCTCTCGCTCCCCAACCTCCCCACGCCCCCCAAAGGACAGCGGCTTCCCACCCCCCCACGCGATCCCCCCCCCACACGCTTATCGAGAGACCTGGAGTGTGCATAGACCAGGGCTGAACCTAAATGGTGTTTTTCGTTTTCGTTTCGTTTCCGTTTTCCCTCGCTTTCGTCTCGAATCCGCCTCTGCCGCAAAAAGCGAAGCCGAAAAGAACACGGCCCACGAGATCGCCAAAGACACCGTGCAGGCCCGGCCCTGGCCCAGGCGTCATCGCCCGATCCGCCCCGGCGCCGCACACCTTCGTCCGACAGGCTGTCGATGGAGGGCGGCTGGTTTTCAAACGGGGTGGCTCCAGGCTCAGCGCCGCTCGCGCTCAGCCTGAAAGCTCGGGTCGGGCGAAAGGGGGGGACAGCAAAAGGGGGGTTTGGGAATCAGCTCACGCAGCTGCTTTTCCCGGCGCCTCCCGGCGCCGGAGGCGGCCATGTATCGAGGAATGGGCCCCTCGGTGATACACTGAAGGCATCTATCCACCACCACCGTGCCATGCCAGGGCCATCCTGGCCCTGGCATACGTGTATACGCCCTCCTGGCCGAGGTCGGGAGGGCCTACACACCACCCTGGGGCCCAGGATGGCCCTGGCCTGGCACGGTGGTGGTGTATATAGATGCCCTCGTCGGAGGTGAGGCCGAAGCCAGCCGCACGCCGCAAATTTCGTACCCCCCCCTTTCCCAATCCCCCCCTTCCGCCCCGCCCGAGGAGCTTGCGGCAGCTCCACGGGCGGAGGCCGGTCCGCTCTCGGCCCGGGGCTCCGCCCGGAAGCTTCTCCTCGGCCTCTGTGGCCCCCCCCCCAAGCCAGGCGTGCCACGGATGGAGGGCGGCCCCTGCGCCGAGGTGGGGCTCCCGCTCGAGACCTCCCGGATGTTAGCGACGAGAGCTCTGAAGCTGTGCACCGCTGGAAGGGTGGAGGGTGCTTCACAACACGGGGTCTTGCCCGAATGGCATGCCCAAGGGGCGTTCGTCTGTCAGGGGGTGCGCTTCCCACAGCGGAATGGACTTGGGAGGGACTTGGGACGGGAGGGTGTATTGCAGCGACGTTGATGCACCTTGGGTTTACTCCGGCCCTCGTCCTGTTCCTCACTGTGCAATCGCATAGGTCCTTCCTCCTCCTCCTTGCTTTCCTCCCTGCTCCCCTGCCTTCCTCCCTGCTCCAGCCCCAGGAGCGCACAGCGAGCTCCTCGTAGATGCGCGAGGCGAACTCGTCCAGGAGCGCCACAAAGTCGGTGCGCCGGCTGTCGCGCACCCCGATCTCCTGCAGGTAGGACAGGAAGGAGGCCGCCTGGCCCGGCAGAGGCGGGCTGGGAAGGCTGGGGCGAAAGGACAACGAGGAATGCGCTGGAATATGCGATCGATCGGGCAACATCGTCGCCCTCGCCGTCGTCGTCGTCGTCGTCATCGTCGCCACCGTCGTCGTCGCCACCGTCGTCGCCGTCGTCCTCGCCGTCGTCGTCGCCGTCGCGTCGCCGTCGTGGTCATGGTCGTGGTCGTGGTCGTGGTCGTGGTCGTGGTCGTGGTCGTGGTCGTGGTCGTGGTCGTCGTCGTCGTCGTCGTCGTCGTCGTCGTCGTCGTCGTCGTCGTCGTCGTCGTCGTCGTCGTCGTCGTCGTCGTCGTCGTCCCCCTTCGGGGTCGGCGGCACCGGCCGTGAGGCCTTCGCAATATCCTGGAACAGTTATGCGAGTGATCGGGCAACAGAGGGTGATCCGGGCTACCTCAGGGAAGCAGTCCATTGCGCCACCCTCGGCGGCATTGCAGGCAACTGGGTAGTCGAAGCCAATCTGGCGCCAATCTGGCAGGCCCAATCTGGCAAACGGGGGCAATCTGGCGAGGGAGCCAACGCGAATCCAGTCTGGCGAATAACCCAAATCATCCAGTTTGGCCAGGCCAGATTGGCCCTTGGGGCCCAATCCAGTCTGACAGTCTGGCCTTCGACTACCCAGGGCAACTCCCATGTGCGGGCACCGTCGGCTGCGAACCTGCACATCTCAGGAGAGGTGGAGAACGAGCCATCGATCTCCAAGGCCACGAGTGATGGCGACAAGGCAATGCATGACCACAGACGTGGCACTACGCACGGCGGGAGCCCTGCTCCCTGAGGACATCACCACACAACATCGAAGTTGAGATGCTTCCAGCAAGCGGTTGCCGGAACCTTGCCAGCCCCATGCTCCCGACCACTGCGAACCCATGCGTGTAGGATTGTGCAAACACTGGGCACCACGGCACAACAAGAGTGCCAACAGCGAAGGCAAAGAACGCCCCGCCAGAATCTGGAGCTCAAGCAACGACATGACGAACGATCAACACGCACCCATACCCATAGCGGAGACGGAATGAGCTATGGGTGCGTGTTGTCGGATAGGGGTCCCCACTCGAACGGGAGCCTCCTCAGGGGTCCGACAACCCGCACCCATACCCATAGCCAGTCCTTCTCCCTCCGACCTCCCTATGGGTGTGGGTGTGTGTTGTTCGTTCGTCAAAGACACCCGCAGTGGGCCTCGCGGGTCAGCAGCGCCGCTCCTGCCCGCCTTGCCCCTTTCGGGCCCTGGCCCGGCTCGGCCGCGGAGGCAGCAGCTCCCACCGCGCTTCCTCGCGCCCCTGCGCGGCGGCGACGCGCGCCCTCCCCGCGTGGCAATACTTTGGCCGGCGGCCTGCTGCCACGTGGGCCGCTCTAGCCTTTTCGAAGGGCCACGGCAAGCAATGCCACCTCCGTCCGTGAGCCCGAGAACTATCAAACGTCCTCCTGCCGTCGCTCGGACGTCCATTTCCCGTGCATTTGTCGATGTCGTGCGTGTTTTTTGTTTTGCTCGATGGTCCAGGATGGCCCTCGATGGTCCTCGCCGAGAAAAAAAAACGCACGTCCGAGCGATGCCCAGGCCACGACAGGCAATGCCGCCGCCGCCCGTGAGCCCGAGAACCTAGTCTAAAGTATATAGACGCCTGAACTCGGTCTGCTATCAGAGTTGGGTTCGAAAAACTCTTCGTACTCTGCTAATGTTTTAGAGATGGTCTATTATTTTTTCCAGAGATGCTTCCTCCTCACTCCTTCTTCTCCTCCACGTCATCAAACGTCCCTGGGGCCAAGCATGTAATCCCTGCCCGAGCGGCCCGAGATCGCTTGGAGCCGCGTCTCCCGACGCCGCGCGGAGACCATCGCAGGCAGGCAGCAGAGAGGCCGAAGCGCAGCAGCTCGGCAGCCGCCGCAGCCGCGGGGGAAGGAAACGATACGTTCCTCGCCGTCAGGAGCGCTGTGCCCCCCCCCCCCCTGAGAGGGCGGGGGGGTCCTTCTTGTAGAGTCGGGGCCTTGACCTCAGGAACCCTAAAGAAGGAACGAGGCCCCTTTTTTTCCACAAGTTAGACTTCGATTTCCTGTCGGAAGCAGAAGGAACACCTGAGGCAAGCTGCGAAACACTTAAGCAACGCGGAGCCCCTCCCCAACTAAAAGGGTTCCTTCTTCAGGGCCCCGACTGTATCTCTGCGGGGCTACAATTCCCCTGCACTCCTGCGCGCGGTTCTGGCGCCCAGCCGCGCAGCCCGCATGCACACAGAGGCGACGAGACAGGCATGCTGAAGGGCGTAGTCAGGGTGGGACCCGCTCAAGGGGGGAACCATCGAGTACGGTGATACATACATCGCCGACCTCGAGGAGGAGGAGGAGGAGGAGGAGGAGGAGGAGGAGGAGGAGGAGGAGGAGAGCGATGAGGGAGGAGGAGGAGGAGGAGGGGGAGGAGGAGGAGGAGGAGGGGAGGAGGGAGGAGGGAGGAGGGAGGAGGGAGGAGGAGGAGGAGGGGAGAGGAAGGAGGAGGAGGAGGAGGAGGAGGAGGAGGAGGAGGAGGAGGAGAGGAGGGAGGAGGAGGAGGAGGAAGGAGGAGGAGAGGAGGAGGAGGAGGAGGAGGAGGAGGAGGAGGAGGAGGAGGAGTGGAGGAGGAGGGAGGAGGAGGAGGAGGAGGAGGAGGAGGAGGAGGAGGAGGAGGAGGAGGAGAGGAGGAGGAGGAGGAGGAGGAGGAGGAGGAGGAGGAGGAGGAGGAGGAGGAGGAGGAGGAGGAGAGGAGGAGGAGGAGGAGAGGAGGAGGAGGAGGAGGAGGAGAGCAGGAGGAGGAGGAGGAGGGAGGAGGAGGAGGGAGGAGGAGGAGGAGGAGGAGGAGGAGGAGGAGGAGAGGAGGAGGAGGAGGAGGAGGAGGAGGAGGAGGAGGAGAAGGAGGAGGAGGAGGAGGTGGAGGAGGAGGAGGGAGGAGAGGAGGAGGAGGAGGAGGAGGAGGAGGAGGAGGAGGAGGAGGAGGAGGAGGAGGAGGAGGAGGAGGAGGAGAAGGCGGGGAGGAGGGCCCCTATCGGCGATCAATGTGCGACTGTGGGCCGATGCATCCGCCCAGAGCCTCTCCCTCCCTGCGCTGCCTCGGAATGTGGTGCTGAGTCTCTGGCCGACCGCGCTCCTCGTGGGCCCCTGGGCCGCGACCCCGCGGATACGGAGCGTTGTTCCGCCGCGGATGCCCCGCGCGGCACGTCCGTATCCCTGCGACCGCGTCCCGGCAGGCGTGCGCCCCGCAACGCAGACCGCGAGGGCGCGGGCACGGATGCGTGCGCCGCTCGGGAAGAGGGGGGCAGCGTGGCTCCGGGCGCCAGTGCCGTTCCCAAGGTTGGCGTCCCGAGCTCTCGGATGGGGGCACTGCGCGAGGGCCGCTTGCGAGAGGACTGGCCAGGGGCCAGGGGGAGGCAGAGAGGGGCAGGGACAAGCTAGGTGCGCGCGCGTCATATCTGACGTCCTACCCCTCCCTCCCATCCCTTACCATGGCGCTGATTTTCTCTATCCGCGGACTAGTGGGTGGTAGTGCGCGTGCGTGCGTGCGTGTGTGCGTGGTTGTGGTGGTGGTGGTGGTGGTGGTGGTGGTGGGTGGTGGGTGGGTGGTGGTGGTGGTGGTGGTGGTGGTGGTGGTGGTGGTGGTGGTGGTGGTGGTTGGTGGTGGTGGTGGTGGTGGTGGTGGTGTGTGTGTGTGTGTGTGCGTGTGTGTGTGTGCGTGTGTCGTGCGCGTGTGCCGTGGCATGGCACGGGAAATGACGCCAGCGCTGCAGCGGGAGCACGAGTCGAAACGAGCGGAAGCGCGGAAATGAGGCCAGCGCTGCAGCGGGAGCACGATTCGGAACGAGCGGAAGCACGGAAATGAGGCCAGCGCTGCAGCGGGAGCACGATTCGGAACGAGCGGGGCCCGAAAATGAGGCCGGCGCCTCAGCGAGAGCAGCATTTTGAAAAAAATGCAGGCGAAAACCCAACTCCCGGGAATCCTGTGTGTAAAAAAGCAGGACGCGGGGGGGGGGCGGCTACTTTCAGGCCGCCATCGGGGAAGAAGAGGGAGAGTAGTATTCATATTGAGTAATTGTGGAGGACAAGGGGGCAGAGGGGAGAGAGGAGGAGGCGAGAGAAGCTGGACGAGGAGGCAGGGGGATAAAAGGGGGAGGATGAGGAGGATAAGGAGGGAGGAGGAGGAGGAGGAGGAGGAGGAGGAGGAGGAGGGGAGGAGGAGGACAACGAGGGGGGGGGGGAGGAGAAGAGGAGGACTTGAGGGGAGGGGAGGCGAAGAGAGGAGGAGGAGGAGGAGGAGGAGGAGGAGGAGGAGGAGGAGGAGGAGGAGGAGGAGGAGGAGGAGGAGGAGGAGGAGGAGGTGGAGGGGAGGAGGAGGAGGAGGAGGAGGATAACGAGGAGGAGGAGGAGGAGGAGGAGGAGGAGGAGGAGGAGGAGGAGGGAGAGGATTTTTTCTTTTCCCACTACAGGCCAGTCGCAAGCAGCTATGGCCGAGTTCACCCTCCTCTGGGGTGGCCAGGCGGGCCTCGGCGTGCCGTGTGGGACCCGAGGGCAGTGCCGCGTGGCGAGTGGCCCCTCACAGGCCCACAGCATGCCGCCCGAGGACGGCAGTGGGCCAGGACGGGCCTAGTCAGAGTCTCCTGAGCTCGCAAGTAGACGCGACTGTCTGGCCTCGCTCGTTTGTGGGCGAGGAACAACGTGCTGCAGCTCAGGTGGGGAAGGCGAAGAGGCCCTTGCCCTTGGCCTTGCCCTCGAACTTGCCCTTGTTCCTGCCCGCGCCCATGCCGTTCAGCGAGGCGTCAGGCAGCTTCTCGTGGGCGTATGAGATGCGCTTCGTGGCAGACGAGTCGTACTCCGAGGTCGTGAGCACGCGATCGGTGTCCGCCATGCGCTCCAACTTGACGGTGTCGATGTGGTGCATGTTGGGCTTAAGGTGCCAACACACTGGGTCACCGGCGTCGTCTGTCACGTTGTCGTTCTTGGTGGCCCCCTTGCGGGACCGAGTGTTGTCCAGGAAGATCTCGCTGATGTCTGTGATGCACTGCGTGTCCGCGGCGCTGCTCGTGGGGCCGCGCTCCGCGCGTTCTCCCACGATCGGGGCCGCGCGACGCGCGTTCTCCCGCAGCGAGTGGCTGTCGCCGTCCGTCTGCGCGTCGCCGCCATCGTCGTCGGACTTGTTGCCCGCAACGCCCGAGGAGACCTCAACCTTGTCGCCCAGCGCCTCCTTCAGCTTCATGAGTGGCTCGAACTCCGCGTTCTCCGCCGTGGCAGACCAGCCGTGCTCCGAGTTATTGAGCACGCAGTTGAAGTCCGCCTTGATCTTCGGGAAGCCGATCGGCTCCTCGAGCTTCGTGATCTCCGAGATCATGATCTCGCCCTGGCCGCTCACGACGTCGTTCTTGGTGTGCCCCTTGTGGAACTGCGTGTTCTCCACGCCGTGGGTGTCCGCCTTGCACGAGGAGCTGTCGATCCAATCGCGCAGGCGCGTGACAACTGCCTCCGCTGAGCCAGGATGACGAAGCAGAGACGCCGCTGCGTCGAGCTCCCGAACTGCACGATGCAGGTGACCAGGAACTCGAACACCGAGCCCGCGAAAGTGCTGGAGGCCCTTCGCGACGGTGGGCGCATGCATGAGCTCGGCCAGCTGGATGCCAGCGAGAACGATCGACTGGCCCTCGACGCACGCCGCATCAGGACCAGGCCGGGCGCGCACCGCTTGGAGCTCCGCCATGAGCTGCACGGCCTCGGCGACCGTGGAGACATGCGCGAGGGTGCACCCGTGGCGCACCGTGAGGCCGCCCCTGCAACCGCGGCCCATGGCGAGATGCAGCGAGGAGCGACAGGGCAATGCGCAAGAGATGCCAAGGGGCGGGCCCTCGGACAAACCGCTTGAGCCAAAATGGCTACGGACGGAGGAGGGAGAGGAGGAGGAGAAGGAGGAGGAGGCGGAGGAGGAGGAGGAGGAGGGCTCCAAGAAACGCATAACAAACATCCGAAACCATCTCGCTTTTCGATCCTCGCTCCAACGAGAGCTCGGCCGTGTGCATCTTGTCTGTGCCTTGTGCCCCCCTTCTTTGGCCATGTACCCCTTGCTTGTGCCCTTTTAAAAATAATGGGGTGGATGCCGACCGGTTTTGAAGCGAGAGCGCGATTCTCGAACCAAGTGTGAGGATATCGGAGGCGAAGCGACTGCCAGACCGCTGCCGGACTGGGCGGTCTCCGGCCCTCCGTCGTCCCAAACCTCCACGCTCTTCGGTCCTCTCCCCCCCCCTCCATCCTCGCCCATGAGGAGCTCGCCATCGCTCGGACGTCCATCCCCGGGCATTTTTCGGCGTCCTGATCGTACTTTTTCGATTCGCAAGATGACTCCAGATGCTCCTCGGGGGTGCTTCTTGGCATGGGCTCCTCCTCTTCCTCTTCCTCCTCTTCCTCTTCCTCCTCCTCCTCCTCCTCCTCCTCCTCCTCCACATCCTCTCTCCTCCTCCTCCTCCTCCTCCTCCTCCTCCTCCTCCTCCTCCTCCTCCTCCTCCTCCTCCTCCTCTACACCTCGGTGGTCCTTGTCCCGCCGCCCGCCGCCCGGCCGGGCCCGCCTTTCGCACCAGGTACAGGTCCAGCGAGACGGTCTCCAGGACGGCGGGCCTCTGGATCTTCACGGCCACCTCGACGCCGGCGGGCTCCCGCAGCGTGGCGCGGTACACCTCCGAGGGCGGGGGCAGGGACGGGTCGGGGCTCGAGGTCCCCGGGGGACGGGACGAGGTTCGGAGTTCAAGGTTCGAGGTTTTTGGGCGATCTTGGTGTTTTTTGGGGTTCTGGGGGGGTGGCAGGGCCGCCTCTGACAACACCCAATTCATCGTGGAGGCGGCCGGGGACGACGAGGCAGCGACGGCGACGCCAACAGCGGTCACGACGGCGGCGTCGGTGGCGCCGACGGAAGAGAGAGCAGCCCGACGACGATGACGACCACGACGGCCTCTGAGGCAACTCATGGGAACCTTCCCTGCCATCTTGTTGGCTCTTGCGAATGGACGCTCACCGACGCCAGTCGACACTAAGGCGACGCGAATCGACGCCAGATTTGCGTTTCCCCATCTGTTCCCAGACGCTAGCGCGCGCCACTGCACGGCACAGACGGACTCTCGAGGACACACGCGGCTCTCATGACTTGCTATACCTAAGACGGCGATGGTGACAGCGGCGGCGAGGTGGCGTCGACGAAGGGCAAAACGGAGGAGGAGGAGGACCAGTGTGAACCCAAGAGTCATCAACGATGTTTGAATACACCTTACTCCAAACTTCCTCGTCATAGGCCCCTACAACGGTTCATTTCCCTTGATGGAACTGCCCCTTGGGAAGACAAGTGTTTGAAGACCCTCAAGCATGCCAAAACATTGTTCTTGGGATTCCAACGCCACGGACAAACCTGACTGTTGCGTCTTGACAATCCTGAATCGTGCCAGAACACCATTCCTGGGACTTCATCACAGCGAATCAACATAACTGTTGCGCCCGCATAATCCTGAATCCTTTCAAACCACCATTTCTGACACGTCGATGATGGGAACCCATGAAACTCTTGCAAATGTTCAAACGAATGTGCGCCGCGCAAAGGCGAGAACCACATTTTGAAAACCACCCGCCCTCAATCCGTGAAGCTCTTGCAAATGTTCAAACGAATGTGCGCCGCGCAAAGGCGAGAACCACATTTTGAAAACCACCCGCCCTCAATCCGTGAAGCTCTTGCAAATGTTAAAAACGAATGTGCGCCGCGCAAAGGCGAGAACCACATTTTGAGAACCACCCGCCCTCAATCCGTGAAGCTCTTGCGATTGTTTAAAACGAAGGTGCGCCGTGCTAGAGCGAGAACCACATGTTGAAAACCACCCGCCCTCAACCCGTGAAGCTCTTGCAAATGTTGAAGACGAATGTCCGCCGCGCTAAGGCGAGAAAAATATGTTGATAACCACCCGCCCTCAATCCGTGAAGCTCTTGCGAAGTAATAAAGACGAGCGCGCGCCGCGCTAAAGCGAGAGCCACATTCTGAAAACGGCCCGCCCTCCATCTGTGAAGCTGTTGACAATTCTCAAGCTCCAGAATCATACATGGTGAGGGTGTCTCAGGCGAAACGCCCTGCCCGCCCTAAAAACTGGCCTCAGGGGTGTGTGACAAGGGGGAAACTATTTGCAAGGAGCAATGTGGGAGGAGGAGGAGAGGAGGAGGAGGAGGAGGAGGAGGAGGAGGAGAGGAGAGAGGAGGAGGAGGAGGAGGAGGAGGAGGAGGAGGAAGGGGAGGAGGAGGGAGGAGGAGGAGGAGGAGGAGGAGGAGGAGGAGGAGGAGGAGGAGGAGGAAGGTTGAGAAGGAGGAGGAGGAGGAGGAGGAAGAGGAGGATGAAAAGGTGGAGGAAAAGGAGGAGTAGGAGGAGGAGGAAGAGGAGGAGGAGGAGGAGGAAGAGGAGGGAGAGGAGGAGGATGAAGTAGAGGAGGGGGAGGAGGCGGAGGAGGACGGCGAGGACGGCCACGACGGCGGCACGAGGACGGCACCGAGCAGGCGCAGATGCGGCGGCGGCGGCCGCTCCCTCGGCGCCGTGCGGAGCGCGACTGGAAGTCGTCGCCATCGCCGCTGCCGTCGCCGCTACCGTCGCCGTAAGCGTGATGGTGGTGGTGGTCGTCGTTGTCTGATCATCATCATCACCATCACTAACATCATCGTCGTCATCGTGGTGCTCGTCTCCATCGTCGTCGTTGTCTTCGCCGCCGCCGACGTCATCGTCGTCGCCGTCGTCGTCGTCTTCGACTCGGCGTCCTCGAGGTTTTTGTCGCCGTTGTCTTCATCGCACAATTGGTCGTGGTGTTCACCACTGTCGTCTTCAAAGAGGACGCATTTCGTGGACGCTTGCTCGGAGCACAAACCCTGGACATGTCGGAACCGCCCCGCCCCCCCTAAAACACAAACACTCGAAGCGCCTGGAGAAGGGGGGGGGGGTCCCGGACACTGGCCTCTCTAACCGCCCCCCCCGTCCCGTTCCAGGAGGCGGGGGGGTGGTCGAACCGGCCATCCCCTTCCTCCCTTGTCCAAGGGGAGGGGGAACTGCCCCCCTTTCGCTAAGCAGAACCCATCGAATCCCATTCGTGTTCGATCAAGCTCTAACATAATCCTACTAGAGCTGGGTCGATTATTAATTGCATCGTAGCCCGGACCGAACCAACTCTAAAGTATGACTACTGTAACTGGATAACTCTAACTGCCTACTAGGGCTCGACCCAGCACTTGCATCATCCGACTATAGCTGGATCCAATGATTAAAGTATCCTTGTCGGGCTCGGTCCAAGTCCAAAAGAATCCTACTATAGCTGGATCCAGCTCTAATTCAATCCTACTGAGGTTCGATCTATTTCAAGTAGAATCCTGCTATCGCTTGATCCAGCTTTAGTTTTTCTACGAGGGTTCGACCCAACTCTATAGAGTCTTACTAGGGCTCGATCCAGCCTTAAAAGGCATCCCGCTAATCATCGGCCGTCGTCGTCGTCGTCCAGGCCGTTCTGGCGCTGGCGCTCGGCGTCGTCGGTTGCCAATGGGGAGGGAGGGGTGGTCGGTTGGAACCTCCCCCCCGCTGCAACTCAGGGGGGAGAGGGGGGCCCCCCGGTTCGAACCCCACCCCTTCCCCCTTGAATGGTGGAGGGCTAGTTCGGTTCGAACCCCCGCCCCCCCTTTCCCAGCGTCCCCAGAAAACGCTCTTTCCGTCGTCACCGTCGTCGTCGACGGTAGGACGTCGGGGAGGGTTAAGGATAGTTTCGTAAGTCTGGTGGCTTCCTGAGGGTCTCTGGGAGCGAGGAAGTTCTGGCGGAAGACTCCGTGGGACTCCTCCTTATCCACCTCCTCCTGACCATTCCCTCTCCTCCTCCGTGAACGAGGGAAGAAAGAGGGAGGAGGACCAGGAACGGGGAATCGGAGGGGCAGGGAGAAAGAAGGCAGGGAAGGAGAAGTGGAAAAACAGAGAAAGAGAGAGAGAGAGAGAGAGATGGAGAGAGGTATATAGAGAGGAACGTGAGAGAGAGAGGGAGGGATAGCGAGACAGAGTGACAGCTATAACACGATACAATAGTTCATACATATATACGTATGTAGATACACATCTACGCATATATATATATATATATATACACATTTACAGAGATACACAACGCAAACTACATCAGAGCGAGGGGCTGAACCGAACGGTCATTCACTGTCCCTGGGTGCGTGGCTGAAGTGGAATTCCGCAATACGGATTCTTGTTGTTGCTGATATTGTTGTTTGTTGTTTGTTGTTTGTTGTTGTTGTCGTCGTCCCACCCGCGACCCGCCCCGCGACCCACCCGCGACCCACCCCGCGACCCACCCGCAACCCACCCGCGACCCACCCGCGACCCACCCCGCGACCCACCCGCGACCCACCCCGCGACCCACCCGCGACCCACCCGCGATCCACCCGCGACCCACCCGCGACCCACCCGCGACCCACCCGCGACCCACCCGCGACCCACCCAGCGATCCACTCGCGATCCACCCGCGACCCACCGCGACCCACCCCGCGACCCACCCGCGACCCACCCCGCGACCCACCCAACATTTTAGGCGCTTGCGGCGGGTTTTTTGGGCCTTCGTTCCATGTGGAGAACCTGCGACCCACCCGCGACCCAAACCGCGCCCGCGACCCACCCGCGACCCACCCCGCGACCCACCCAAAATGTTCGGCGCCTGCGACGGGTTTTTTTTGCCTTCGTTCCAGGTGGAGAATCTGCGACCCACCCGCGACCCAAACCGCGTTCAGCGTACAATTCAATATTTTCGGCGCCTGCGGCGGGCTGTTTTTGAATTCCGCCGACGTGGAGGTGGAGAGCCCGCGACCCACCCGCGATCCAAACTACGTTCACTGAACAAGCCAAAAATTCGGCGCCTGCGGCGGACTGTTTTTACATTCGTTCCCGGTGGCCCACTAGCGATCCCCCCCGCGCTGAACTTCTCAGAACACGCAAATCGGCGCCTGCGGCGGGCTTGCTCGCATTGGTTTGGGGGGCCATTCCCCCGATCAGGCCTACGTTCACTCTACAACAGCACATCGGCGCCTGCGGTGGGGCTGTGTCTGAACACGTTCAGAAGAGGGGGGAGGATCGGGATGGGGGAGGAAGAGGAGGAGGAGGAGGAGGAGGAGGAGGAGGAGGAGGAGGAGGAGGAGGAGGAGGACGAGGAGGAGGAGGAGGAGGAGGAGGAAAAGGAGGAAGAGGAGGAGGAAAAGGAGGAGTCGGAGGCGGACGACGACGACGACGATGATGAGGACGAGGACGCGGACGAGAAAGAGGAGAAGGAGGAGGAGGAGGAGCAGGAGGAGGAGGAGGAGAAGGAGGAGGGCACCATCGACAAGGAAGGTGAGGGCCACGAAATCCGCCGGCTCGACGCCCGCGTCGCCCGCGCCCGCCCCCTCACTCTTATCCGCAATTGCGGGGTGCTACGTATCTCTATACACGTATGTATATCTAGCTAGAACCACGAGCGCGCTTCGCGCTCGCTTAGGTTCTGGCCAGCTTCGACGAAGGTACTAGCAGGCACGGGGAGCCCGTGGCGTTTCCCCAGAGACCGAAGACTCTGCCACCCTGGCCCCAACACCCTAGACGGAAAGCCCGAACTCAATACTCGAACCCCCGAACAGCACAACACTATCACCCGAAACCAAACAGCCGACCTTTAATAGACTCACAATAGACTCACCCCAACACTCTTACGCTGACACCCTCGCCCTTATACCCAACCTTGGCACCGAAAACCGAATTCGAAAACCCGAGGCCTCTGCGGGGCCTCCAAGGGGCCTCTCGTCGCCTCTGGGGGGTCTCTTGGGAGCTTCGGGGGCTCTCTTGGGGGCGTCCTGGAGGCCTCCCAGATGGTCTTGGCGGCATGTTGGGAGCCAGACGGCCCACTATAAGGCCCCACGGCCCTTCTTGGAACCTTCTGTGGGCCCTCTTGGGGCTCCCTCGGAGCCCGCTTGGGGCTGTCTTAGGCCGTCTTGGGGGCCTTCCTGGGCCGTCTTGGGGCTGTCCTAAGCCGTCCTGGGGCGTCCTTGGACGCCTCTTGGGGCTGCTTGGGCGCAATGATCTCCAAGGGAGCGGATATGCTACAAGCATACGTTTTACGAAAGGGATGGGGCCGTTTTGGTCTCCCGGGGCCCTTTGGGGGGGCCTCTTGGACCTCTCTTGGGGCGTCTTGAAGGCCTCTGGGTCCTACTGAAACCATATTGGGCCGTCTTGAAGCGCTCCTGGGCCCACTTGGGGCCCTCTTGGGGCTCCCTTGGAGCCCGCTTGGGGCTCACTTAGGCCGTCGTGGGGCCCTCCTGGGCCGTCTTGGGGCTGGCGGGGTCCCCGGGGAGGTCCCGCCTTCAGGGTCGGCGGCGCAAGCCGTAAAGCCGTCACAATTCCCATCGAGCTAGGCGGATTACCGGTGCAGACATATAACAGTCTTATATGTCTACACGGGCATGTATACATGGGGCATGTATACATGGGCATGTATCTATATGTCTGCATATAAAATGTACAAAATTGAAAGGCATGCATACATGGGGCTGGCGGAGGCTGGGCCTGAGCGAGCGCCACTTCGTCAAGCGACACCTTTTTGTGCGCAGCCGCTTCGCGGGCCCGGATGGCCTCCGACGCCGCCGCATTGGGCGGAGGGGGGGCCGTCTTCCGGATAAGTAAAGCCCGCTTCTGGCGACGATGCGTGCGGGGCGACGGTCGACGACAGGACCTTCACAAGACATACATCCGCCGCCGTGTCGTGAGGCAAGATCTTTGAGCAGGGACCGACCGCCCCGGCATTTCTATGATCCCTACGAAATGTTCTTGGAACCCAAAAATGTTCTAATAACAAAAACAAGGTCCTTGGGACATAATCCCGATGTGATAAAACAAGACAGTCCCAACCAGAAATGTTCCAAGAACAGTTCGTGGAAACCACAAAAAAAGGTTCTCAGAACATTGTTTGGTAGGAACATAGGCACGCCAGGACGCTTCGCCACTGCTTGAGATCTGGAGTGGCCTCCGGTGAAGGCTGCACTGGAGGCAGGCGCGCTGGGCCAAAACCTGGCCCTGCCTCCGCTGGCGCGCCGGTGGCGCGTTGCCCTGGATTGATCAAGTAAGCCAACGGGGGCCGCCGTGGCAAGGCGAGGAGTCGGCCAGGGGTCCCTTTGTTGAGCAGGGACCGACCGTCCCGGCATTCTATGGTCCTACCACGAAATGTTCTTAGAACCCAGAAATGTTCTAAGAACAAAACCGTGTTCTTAGAACATAAACCCGATGTGGTAAAACAACGACAGACTCCGCCAGAAATGTTCTAAGAACATTTCGTGGTAACCACAAAAGGTTTTTAGAACACCGTTTGGTAGGGCTATAGGCGAGCCAGGACGCTTCGCCACTGCTTCACTTTTGGCTTTCTTCGCCACTCGCCGGCCAGGGGTCGGCGAGTGTCCTCAGGTCCCTTGGGCCTCACGGTCTCCAATCTTGCAAATCTCGCTTGAGGGTTCCTGAGCGAAGCGGCAGTCTTCGGAGACGTGGGTTGCGCAGCGGCGCGGTCTTCAGGGTGGCCGGCGGGACGCGCCGAAGCTCCAAGATAGAGTTCCTTTGAACAAAAAACAAAACCAAACCGTAAGTTCAGCACGCCAAGCACCCCCGCGGTAAGACCGCAGGTGGCTACGGATATAATGGCTTTCGGCCTATCCCGCCACGTGCCCGGTCACCAGCCGTTTGGATGCCTGTGAGCATCTATTGGGAGGTCTGTTGGAGGTGGTTTGGGGGGTGACGGGGCCTATTGGGGGCTTCTTTTGGGTCTGAGTTTGAGCCGTCTTGGACGCTCTGAAAGCCAAACAGGCGGCAATGTGAAACCATACGCAAACCAATCAATTTTGACGGTTTTGGCCCCATGGGCCCCCCTCTGGGGCCTCCAAGACGGCCCAGGAGGCGCGCAAGAGGGCTCCAGGAAGATCCTCGGGGCCGTCTAGGGCGATTTCGCGCATGCATGCCCCGAACAGCGCGCTTGGCTTCTGCAAAAGCCACGCGAGGAAACCCCAGGAGCGCGCGGGAGCGCGCAGGCGCACTCCGGAGCTCCGGGCCCTGGACATCCTCAACACATCGCGATCTTGGGGATACTAGCCCAAGACGCCTAATGATAAGAATGAATGTTCCGCCCAATATGGCCTCACGAGGCCTCCAAGAGGTCCTCCAGGAAGGCCCGAAGAGGCCAACATCATTGATTTGCCTGGGTTTTTGAAGGATTTTGGCATTTGCCTCTTTTCGGCCTTCCGACGGCCCGAGAGCCCCCAAAGATCGCCCCAAGATCTTCCAAGAGGCTTCCAGGATGGCCCCAGAACGGCCCAAGAGGCCCTAAAGACGGTCCCAAGAGGGCCCTGAGAGGGCCCAAGAAGCCTCCAAGACGCCCACGATGGCATCCAAGGCGGCCCAGGAGCGCCCCAAGAGGGCCCCAAGTCGGCCCAGAGAGGCCCGCAAGACGGCTTTCGACGGCCTCAGAGGGGCCAGGACTGCCCTAAGACGCCCCCAAAACCTACCGAGAAGCCCCCGAAGGCCCCCAAGAGGCCCAAGGAGGCCCCCAATATGCATCCAAAAGGCCTCCAGGAAGCTCTCAGCAGGCCCCAAGAGTGCCCCCAGAGGCTCCCAATATGCCCCCTCCTCCTCGTCCTCGTCCTCGTCCTCCTCCTCCTCCTCCTCCTTTTCCTGATCTTCCTCGCCATCCTCCCCCAAGTGGTCCCCGAAGGGTTTCCACAACGGTTGGGGGAACTTATGGTCCGATAGCTTGGCAGAGCTCTTGCCACGACGCTCGGCCACATGGGCTATTCCAAAAGGCAAGGGGCGGCGGTGATTCGCCGTAGGCGTCTTGGATCCGCCGCCCGCTGTTGGCTTGTCACAAGGGTGCAAAACGTTCCAATGTTCCCAATTGGGCTTCGGCCCAACCCGCCGTCCATCCGGAAAGCCGCGCAAACTTCGGTCTCCATTGACCTCCTTCCCCGAAGATCGCCCCGTAAAGACCCGTAGACTTCCCAGTTCATCGGTCTTCCCGCTCCAGATGGCCAAGATGGCGTCCAAGATGGCCAAGCTTGTCTCCAAGACGGCTACGATGGCCCCAAGAGAACCCACTATGGCCTCAAGATGTCTCCAAGACGGCCCAATATGCATCCAGGATGGCCCAACGTAGCCCTACAAAAACCCAAGACAGCCTGAGAGGCCTCCGATCTAGGAACGCTCGAAGCCATATCGCTTCGTCGTATGTTGATGATTTTTCTTCTTATTCTTATAACTACTGTTATTGTTCCTAACACGTGTTCCCCGAAACATTCCCACGATGGCTGGGATGACACATGATCCGATAGCTTGGCCGAGCTCCAACCACAACGTTCGGCCACATAGGCGCTTCCAAAACGCATGGGCCGGTGTTGATTCGCCATAAGCGTCTTCGCTATCGTGTACATACATAGCCACATAAGGAAAATGCTCACGTATTGTACACACAACTACAATTACGTTTACTTGCTAATATGTGCACGTTTTCGAGTTGCAGGGGCCGGATGGTCCCCCAACAGAGAGCGCACGCCCAATCTGATGCCTGGCTGGTCCACCTACGAGCGCGGCCAAGATTTCGGCACCTGGAGCGAGCGCGGCGCGCGTTAACCGCAATCGACGTGGCCCAGCCATCGACGCATCACTTCTTGCTGCCTTTGTCCTTCTTCGGACTGAATTCCTGTCGCAACGTCTTGCCATCGGCCTCGCACCAGACCGAGCTGTCGAGCGCCTCGCGGATCGCAGGGTTGCTGGCGAAAATCGCCTGGAGGTGCTCCGCTGTCTCCAGCGGGCCCGGGAAGTGCAGGAGGCGCAAGCAGACCTCGAGCAGCACCATCACGCGCGTCCGCAGCGGCCCGGGCACGTGCAGCACGCCCTTGGCGCGGGATCGGGCGGCACCGCATCGGGAAATCGGATCGAATCGAAGCGTGCGTCGAATCCTGCTGGATCGGCCGCGACAAATCAACAAATATTCAAACATGCTAAACACTTGTCGAAACATCGTCCCCAGACTATGCTTTGGTCTATCTCTGACTATTCCTCCTGTAGAGGAACATCCCCGACGTAAGGCTGGCCGGATTCGACATCGAGGCGGACCGATCGATTAGAGGCCTCCTGGATGGGGTCCGAGTAGATGGGGTCGGAGGATCTCACCGTATCGCCCATACATCGACGATGCATCGCTGATGCATCGGCGATGCATCGGCCATGCACTGGCGACGTCAGCGATGCATCGGCGACGTCGGCGTGGAGAAAGACGGGCCCCATATCGAGCCGCATCGCCGATGCATCGCCGATGTATCGGCGATGCGGCGCGATCCTCCGACCCTATCCACTCCGACCCCATCTAGGAGGCCTAGATCGATTAGAGGCCTCCTGGATGGGGTCCGAGTAGATGGGGTCGGAGGTTACCGCCGGGACCCTCGTAGAGCTCTCAGCACGCGAAGTTGTGCTCAGATCACGAGGACAGGGCTTCCTTCGATATCAGCTGAACAACTCGCAGAAAGTATTTTCTCCTCCTCCTCCTCCTCCTCCTCCGCCTGCTCCTCCTCCTCCTCCCCCTCCTCCTCCGCCCTCCTCCTCCTCCTCCTCCTCCTCCTCCTCCTCCTCTTTCGAGGCCTAGACCGGTGCCTTGGCGTCCAGGATGCTGCCCTTCACCGCCGGGCGGCGCAGCTCCAGAGCCCGCGCGCACGCCTCCGCCTCCGCGTGTCGGCCGGGCGCGGCCCTGCGCAGCATCTGGAGGACCACGGAGCGCCTCGCCGCGGAGACGCCGTCCTTGGAGGTCAAACAGTCCCCCCCCCCCTTATCATAACCCAACACGCGATAATAAACATCCCCCCCCCTAACAATCCCCTCCCCCAAAAAAGTCCCCAAATAATCCCCCCAAAATATAATCCCCCCCCCCCACAAAAATCCCCATAAGAATCCCCCCCTCTAAGAATCCCCATGAAGGGGCCCCAGGACACACAAATGAATACACACCAATAAGAAGATTCCCCACATTTTCCCATATTTTCTGGGTCTCTGTCTTCCCCCTCACGTCCCCTATTTTCCCTTATTTTCTGGGGAATCGAGGATCACTTGTGTGTGCTTTTTCCTCTGCATAATCCCCCCCCATGATAACCACGCCGACACGCGAAGTCGTTTAGCAAAAGTGCCCAAAGAAGGAATCGAACAAGGCGGGGCTGTTTCGTAGACGCCCAGGGCCGTTTACTACACGCCAATTGTCCGGTCCGGGTGTTTTTTCTCCCTAGAGTCCTGCGAGCCCTTGTAGCGCGGCATCTGGAGAGCCCGCCAGACGTGGAGGTGCATGCAGAGAGACTCTGGACTCACCCCGGCTGCCTGTTGGGAGGGGGTGGAGAGAGGCCTTAAAAGATCCTGGCGGCGCAATCTTGTCCACAGCGGGTGCTTTCGACCAGCTTCGGGCCTGGGGACCCTCCCAGATCGATCTGGCACGAGGACTAGCGCCAGAAGATAGAGCCCGGGGCTCCGGTGGTCTGGCCAGACGTGGAGGTGCAATTGGGGGACAAACAATGACGCAAACATAAACTCTTGGAGGTCAGCGCGAACTTTTCGGATCGGCGCTGGAGCCCCCTGGCGGCGCCTCCGGCGCCGATCCAAGAAAGGCGCGCGGATCTGAGCAAATTCATGTTTATGTCATTGCTTGTTCCCCGAATGCAGAGAGACCCCGGACTCACCCCGGCTGCCCGTGGGGTCGGCAAGAAGGCACCGACCCCGCTGCTCCCCGGACCTCTCCCGGGGCGCATGCTAACAAGAACTTCCAGGCGACTCCCTGGACCTCTCCCGGGGTCTACGCTGACAAAAAATTCCAGGCCATGCCAGCCTTGGCGACGAGGGCTCTCCACACAGGATCAAAGCTTCATAAACACACGGCAGGTTAGCGTCGTGTCGACCCCGGCGTTGGTTCCTGACACCGCGGGGATCGTTCAAACTTGAACGACCGGCCCTTTCAGAAAGGCCGGATCGTTCAAGGATGGGTCGATTCTGGGCCACAGGCGGCGTTCAACATTAAACGCACGCGCTGGGGTCGCCGCCGGTCGACACGACGCGAACCTGCCGTAGGGTACCGCACAAGAAAGGCGACACAAAGGGTCCCTGGAACCACAACAGCAAGAGTGGACACGGAGAAGGGTTTGCCAGAAACGCGTTCCACACAGTTTCGGTGCGCCACCCTTGCAGACGTGCTGCAGCGGATTTTTGCTTGGATTTCTGCCCATGCAAAACCCCGAAACGACAAGCAAAACACGTAGTTAATTTCGCGTGGATTTTTTATTAGTCTTCATCCCTGGCCAATCCGCGCGAAATTCACCTCGAAATCCGGAGCGAAATTCTCCAGGACACTCCGGGCCCATACCATCGCTTCCCGAGCGAAATCCGCTCTGCGATGCGGGCGCCATGAACAGTTAGGCTCACAGGAGGGAGGTGTCGGCGGCGACGATAGGGGCGAATAGCCCAGGGGTGGGCATTACACGTACTCGCCCGGGAGCCTTGTCGAAGACATAGATTGTCGGCACCCCTGGATACGTGTATTGCTCTTTCGCCCCTATCGTCGCCTCTGAAGGTGGAGGGAGGCGGGAAGGCCGCCGAAGCCTGCAGCCGGCGAGGCCGCCGCTGCTGCGAACCTGCCGTAAACTTTTGGAGGTCCGCGGGGCTCCTGGAGGAGGCTCAGGGCGGAGAGGGCGCAGAGGCGAGCGAGAGGTCGGCGGCCAGAGGCTTGAGGGCGGTGGAAGCAGGAGGAGGAAGAGGAGGAGGAGGGGGAGGGGGAGGAGGAGGGGGAGGAGGAGGGGGAGAAGGAGGGGGAGGAGGAGGAGGAGGAGGAGGGGGAGGAGGAGGAGGAGGAGAGGAGGTGGGAGGTAGGCGGTGGAGGGGTCAGAAGAAGGAGGCCAAGGAAGGGGGAAAAAAGAGCAACGGGAGCTGGTTGTCGAGGGAAAGCGATCCTCGTAGGCACAAAGGCTGCATGACAGAAGCTTCTGGCAGTTCTTCTGGCAGGCCGCCTGGATTTCTGGATCCGCCCTGGGCCGCTCCAGATGGCTGAGGTGGAGCTTCCTGCGGCTCCGCAGAGGGCTCGACAAAGGACCGCTTTCTCGTCGCAACGCTCCCCTCTACCGCTGCCCGGCTTCCGCTTTCCGCTTCGCTTCCGCTTCCGATTCCCTCCTCTCCCTTCACCTGCCTTTCTCCGCCTCCTCTATCCTCCTCCTCCTCCATGTCAGCCTCCTGTTGTCTCTGCTCCTCTCCTCATCCCTCCCTCCTCCTACTCATCATCCTCCTCCCTTGTCCTCCTCCTCCCTCCCGTCTCCTCCTCCCCTCCTCCTCTCCTCCTCCGCTTCCTCCTCCTCCTCCTCCTCCTCCTCCTCCTCCTCCTCCTCCTCGGGAGAAGCAGAACTCCTCCTGCTCCACCCCCTTTTGCTCCCTCCGTGCCCGCAGACCGCAGGCGCCCCACCCCCAGCCGGTCCGGCGCCCCCTGGGCCACCCGCCCCTGGCGCGCGGAGCGCGCCAGGGGCGGGAGGCGCTGCCAGGCGGGCCGAGCGCTGGAGGAGGAGGAGGAGGAGGAGGAGGAGGAGGAGGAGGAGGAGGAGGAGGAGGAGGAGGAGGAGGAGGAGGGGGAGGGGGAGGAGGAGGGAGGAGGAGGAGGAGGAGGAGGGGAGGAGGAGGAGGAGGAGGGGGAGGCTTCTCACAGTGCTCAGCGTTCCGATCCGAGCCTGCGGTAGGAGCTCGACCACAGGAAGCCTTCCACGAGCGGGCCAACCCTGAGACCCCAGGGTGTCCATGGACGTCTGGTGCGGGAGCCTCCCGCGATCCGTCGCAGAAGCAGCGAGACCCAAGAAACCCACGGCACCCTGGAGGCAAACACGGTGTTCCCCAGCACGGGTTTCCATTGTGTGCTGCTTCGTTTTTTCCCATGCTCCGATCCGACCCGCAGGCCCGAATCGAACACACAAGCCGTGTGCTCATGGTGCAGAGTGTTGGCCCCTCGGCCCCACGACGAACAACAACATCCCTAGAGGAACCAATACGGCATCAACATCCGCACGGATTCCCTGGAACCGCGCTGGGCCCCCCTCCCTGGCACGCGGCACGCGCCAGGGGCCGCGCCGGGGCCGCCATTCGGGGGGGCCGAGCGCAGACCCAAGAGACCTACGCACGACGCCGAGCACTTCTGCTCCTGCCGCCTGGCGTCCTTCGACTCCAGGACTGGGGGGAACTAGAATCAGGTCGGGCAGGCGGACTTTGGGCGAACAGTAAAAACAAGTAGCAAACAATACTTCCAGATAGTCAAACAATGCGAAGAAAATCGTCCCGTGGCATTTTTTTTGGCTATTGTTGAACGTTCCTCCTGTAGAGGGACAGGCCCGACTTGAAACTAAAAGGCACCGATGCCACTACTCCCCGGACCTCTCCTGGGGTGCGCTCTGACCAGAACTTCGAGGCGAGTCTGCAGCAGTGGCGACGAGGGCCTCCCAGGAGGCCCAAACGTCAAAATCCTGTTGTGACGACGTCGGCGTCGGTTCTTGACACCGCGGGGACAGTTCAACCTTGAACGACCGGCCGTCTCCGAAACGTCAGATAGATCGTTCCACATCGACCCACTCTGGGCCGCCGCTGGCGTTCAACGTCGAGCGCGTCGACCCGACACGAACCTGCCGTACTTTTGTTCGGAATGACCCTGGGCAAGAGTGACCTTGAGTGTGCGGCCAAGGGGGGGCCGTGTGGGGGGCGTGCAAGCCGCTGCTACCGCCTCGCGTTCAGCGATCGGGGGGCCCCATTGGGCCCGCACCATGAGGGCACTCCAGAGCAAGGTCCATCGGACACGCACCAAAGGGGCACTCCAGAGAAAGGTCACCCTTGCGTGCAGTCGACTTTTTCCCAACCCTCATTGGTTGGGTATTCGTGTTGACTAAAGCACCGCGGTCGCGTCTCACCGCACGGATCTGCGCGAGACCTCCCCGTCCCTGCGGGGCTGCGATCTGCGAAACCGTCGCCACTTTCGAAGGCTGCTGGTGGGTCCAGCGGAGTGAGGCACCGCACGGATCTGAGCGAGACCTCCCCGTCCCGGGGGCTGCGATCTGCGAAACTGTCTGTCGCCACTTTCGAGGGCTGCTGGTTGGGCTCGCCACTTTCGAAGCTGCTGGTGGGTCCAGCGGAGTGAGGCACTGCGCAGACCTGAGCGGGACCTCGCCGTCCCTGGGGGGCCATGTCATGTTGTTGCTGCCACGCCTACGTTTCAAGGCCCTTGCCCACTGTCTCATTTCGGACCTTGCGTCTTCCTTAGTGACTCAGGGGTTCTCTAAGTTACTCATCGTGTTTCCCTTGGACCTGCGAACCTTCCGAATGCCGCTCGCGGAAGTATATGCGTCCATGTCACGTGGCCGCCTTCTCGTCAAATCTCCCAAGCTACTCCTGCCCCGCATTGCGCAGGGATTTGGGTACGTCGCCAGAGTAATTGACCTGGGGATAATAGAACCCTATCCCTGGCTTCGTGGGGTTTTCGAGTGGGCAAGCAATGTTGGGCCCAACCCTGGGATGTACGATGGGGAAGCGTCCATCCTCGATAGGGGTGTGCGTCCGAAGAGTCCCCTTGGAGTATACTGTATCCCAAGACTTCCACCCTTTTCCGAGCGGCCAAATGTTTCGGGCGGAGCTCGGGGATTGTGGGGAAACCAGAAGGTACCGATACCGGTATTCCCTGGCCCTCTCCCGGGGTGCGCTCTGACCAGAATCTCGAGGCGAATCCAGCGGTGGTGACGAGGGCCGCCCAGGAGGCCCAGATAGGGGGAAGCGAACGAAGGGTAGAGGTGTGGGTACCTGGTCCTCCGCGGAGACCGGGGGAGACAAACATCGCCTGCGGCCTTTCCCTTTGGACGCCCGAAATGGGTACGGAAAGAATGTGTACAGCGCCCAACAACCAATGTTGTGCCAAACCAGCAGCGGCCGCGGTTGGGCAGGCGGCCTTCTGTCTCGAATGGACACAGGCCGCGGCGGCGCGGACAGCGAATCTGGTTCAAAATGAACAGGAACTGCTGTTGGTCTTTGTACCCATTCTTTCCATACCCGTCTCGGTCGTCCCGATTCCCGTCGTGATTTTTGTTATGACTCGAAGGGGTCTGGGAGCGACGCCCGTCGACCCACGACCGGCGGCCGACGTCCTGCGCCTCCAGGCTCGAGGAGGGGGAGGAGGAGGAGGAGGAGGAGGAGGAGGAGGAGGAGGAGGAGGAGGAGGAGGAGGAAGGAGGAGGAGGAGGAGGAGGAGGAGGAGGAGGAGGAGGGAGGAGGAGGAGGAGGAGGAGGAGGAGGAGGAGGAGGGAGGAGGAGGAGGCAGGAGGAGGAGGAGAAGGAGGAGGAGGAGGAGGAGAGTTTCCCTCCGCGGAGACCGGGGGAGACAAAAATCGCCTGCGGCCTTTCCCTCCCCGGAGCCTTCGCGAAGCCCAGGTCGAGCCGGTCCGGGGCGGCGGGCGCGGCCTCCAGCGCCTGCAGCGAGTCCAGGACCGAGGCCCCGGCCTCGCGCGTGGGCCTGTTCACGGCCATGCCTGGAGGGACAGGGGGAGGAGGAGGAGGAGGAGGAGGAGGAGGAGGAGGAGGAGGCAGGAGGAGGAGGCAGGAGACGAGAGGAGGAGGGGAGGAGGAGGAGGAGACGAGGAGGAGGAATAGGAGGGAGAGGAGGAGGAGGGGGAGGAGGAGGAGGGGAGGAGGGAGGAGGAGGAGGAGGAGGAGGGCGGACGAGGAGGAGGAGGAGGAGGAGGAGGGGGAGGGGGAGGAGGAGGAGGCCTTTGTCTGACCTCACACTGAATCTCGCACAGGGAAGCGAATCCTGGTGTATACGGGATCCTGGTGTATACATTCTTCTTTGTTTTGTCCAGGAGAAAGGGGGAACAAATATACACACCACGCCACCCCGACGTCGTCCCCGACCGTCAAAAAAGTACTGGGATTGAGCAGCCGCCCGCCACTGGTAATGTATGTGCTCCAGTTTCCGAAGGAAGAACCGCCCATGTTCAGGTAATGTATGTGCTCCAGTTTCCGAAGGAAGAACCGCCCATGTTCAGGATTGGGATGACAGTCGGGCCGAGGCGCACAAGATCGAGGTTGGTTCGGGGAGGGTGCCCCAGTGTTCTTCGTGCTTGCTGGATGTTCTCGTGGGTCCTTGGGAGGGTACCATTATATGTTCTGTTGGTTCTGGCCGACGGAGAGTCCTTCATTTCTTAAGGGGAAAGCCGCCCATGACCAAGACTGGACGTACCCGCCGGTCGGAAGAAGTGGGTAGAAGCATGAAGTAGGAAGGGGTTGGAAGTGGGTTGGGCTTCCGCCCGGCCCCTGAAGAAGGGGGAAAGTGGAAAACCAGTCCGTCCGCGAAGTAGGAAGGCGGCGAAAGTAGATTGGGATCTGGGAGCCCCAGAATACCTAGGCGGAGTAGGAACCCCTAGTAGGGGGGGGGGGCAAAGGGGAGGCAGAGGAGGAGGGGAGGAGGAGGAGGGAGGAGGAGCGAGGAGGAGGAGGAGGAGGAGGAGGAGGAGGAGGAGGAGGAGGAGGAGGAGGAGGAGGAGGAGGAGGAGGAGGAGGGAGGCGGAGGGGGAGGAGGAGGAGGGATCTGGGAACCCCAGAATACCTAGTCTCAACGACCAGGCTTGTGCGTGTCCGACCTTGGACCCGCTGTTGCCCATCGCGCCCGGGCCATCGTCGGCGGTCTTCGGGCGGTCTTCGGCGGCCGCCGGCGGTCCTCCGACGAACTTCTGGCGGTCTTCGACAGTTGTCCTGCGGTCTTTGGCGGTTTCAAGCGGCCTTCGGCGCGAAAAGCTGGATGGTAAAATGCTTAGCAGTGGGTCTATGATTGGACACCATAACAAGAAGAACGCACCATGGCACAAGCATAGACTTGTGGAGGTCCAAGCAAATTCCTTGGATCGGCGCTGGACCCCTCTCCCTGGCTCGCTGAGCGCGCCAGCGGCGACGCTGGAAGTGCCGCCAGGGGCCCCAGCTCCTAACAAGCGAGCACCCCGCTGAAGTCACCCCAGACGTCGTCGAACAGATGCGCCGGAAGCACCCGCCCAGCCGCCAAGCAGTGGACCTTGCCAGCCTCCCAGCTGTCCACGCGGCTGGCGCCCTACAGGTCCACAAAGGTTCCCCGCGCTGGCACCCTGGGCCGACTGGCGCTACTCCCGCCCGTCGGCTCTCTTCCTGGGCAAGAAGACCGTCGACTCCGAAAGCGGGGTGCAGCAGGGGGACCCCCTAGGGCCTTTGCTGTTTTCTCTTGCCCTCCAGCGCGCCGCCGAGGCCGCCCTGCGCGCGCCGCGCGATGACGCCGACGGCGTCGTCGACCTGAGCTTCTTCTACATGGACGATGGTTGCCTCGCGGGCGACGCGCCGGCCGTCGCTCGCCTCCTCCGCCTGCTCGTGGCCGAGCTCGCCGCGGTGGGCCTCCAGCTGAGCACCGGCCAGGGCAAGTGCGAGGTTGTCCCTACTGGCGGAGGCGCCTCCGACGTGTCTCTGAACGGCTTCCCAGAGGGGTTCCGCCTCCGCACCGATCGCAGCTTTGAGCTGCTCGGCGCGCCAATAGGGGGCGCTGACTTTTGCGCGGGGCACACGAGGCAGCGGGTCGCTGACGCCGCCGCTCTGCTTGAGGCTCTGGGGGCGCTCGAAAACGCGCAGGTCGCGCTGCACCTCCTGCGGCAGTGCGCTTCTTTTTGCAAGCTGGGCTACTCCGCGCGCGTGGTGCCGCCCACCGCGCACACCGCCTCCTTGGTGGCCATGTGCGACGCTGTCCGGGCTTGCCTGGAGCAACTAAGCGGCTGCTCTCCCTCCGACGCCTCCTGGCAGCAGGCTCAGCTCAGGCTCGACAGTGGAGGGCTCGGCCTGCGCTCCGCCGCACAGCACGCCGCCGCCGCCTACGTTGCTTCCCGAGCGAAAAGCACAGACCTCTGCAGGCGGCTCTACCCCAGCTACTCCAACAGCGCTGACCACGACGGAGGTAGCCTGGCGGCGGCGGCGCAGGCCCACAACGCAGTCGTGCGGGACGCCGACGGGGTGGTGTTCGACCACGCCCAGCACAGCAACTAGAAAACCCTCTCCGACGCGGTGGACAGCGCCACGCTCGAAGGGCGCCTGGCGGGCGCCACCCTGGCCGGCAAGGCGCACCTCTCCCTGGTGCAGGCCCCTGGCGCCGCCGCGTGGCTCCAGGCGCCGCCCTGCGAGGCCACCGGAACCGCCTTCCCGCACGGTCTCATGCAGGTCGGCCTGCAGAGGCGGCTGCGAGTCCAGCTCTTGCAGGAGGAGTGCTTTTGCCCAGCCTATGGCGAGGTGATGGATGTCTACTGCGACCACGCCTTGGTCTGCGCCTGCCGCGGCGACAGGACCAAGCGCCACAACGCCCTGCGCAACCAGGCCTTCTTCGACGCCCTGGCCGCTGGTCACGCCGGGGCTGAGTTGGAGCGCCCAGGGCTGCTACCCACGCGCCCCGCCGGGGAGGCCACCCCCGGGGGCGAGCAGGGCGGATCCCAGGTGGACGACAACGGCCGCCGCCCCGCCGACGTCTACCTACCGAGGTGGCGCAACGGCACGGCGGCCGCTTGGGATTTTGCCGCCACGTCCGGGTTGCGCGCCGATCTCCTCGCCGCGTCGGCCGCGTCGTCCAGCGCGCCGGCAGAACGATACGAGGAGTTCAAGAGGCAGCACCAGGACACCGCGCGGCTGTGCGCGGAGCAGGGCTTCACCTTCATCCCCATGGCGGTGGAGGCCCATGGCGGCGGGTGGGGCCGCGAGGCGCGCAGGGCCTTCGGGGTCCTGGCCAAGCGGGTGGCTGACGCCACGGGGGAAGACGCCGCTTTGGTAGCGGACCAACACGCCCAGCGACTCTCCGTCTCCCTGCACAGGGAGAACGCGCGGGCGGTGTTGCGGCGCCTCCAGACACAGTCTGGAGGGGCGGGAGTGGTCGTGGCCCGCCTGGCCGCGGCCACGGCGGCCTCCACGGCGGACGCCGTGTGAGCGCCGCCGGGCGCTGCTTAACGCCCCCTGCCCACTCCCCCCGCCCTGGCTGGGCAGCACGGGCGCCTCCCCCATGTCCCTTCTCGCGGATGGCGTGCCGGCGCCCCCCCGCACTGCCGGCCGTCCCATCCTCGGCGGGGCGGTGGGTGATACCGCAGAGGTTCCCTCCCCACCAAGCCGCAGCGTGCTGGGTTCGGTCAGGCCACCCCCCCCGACGCCCTTCCCGACGCCTTTCCCGACGCCCACGGCCGACCCCGCCGACGCCCTTCTCGACGCCCTTACGCCCACGACCCCCCCCCCCGACGCCCTTCCAAACGCCCACACCGGCCCCCCTGTCGCCGCCGTAGTGTCCGTAGGTTCGTCGCGGGTGGCCGTTCCCTCCTGGCCCCTGGCCCGGCCCTGCTGCTGCTGCTGCTGCTGCTGCTGTTGCTGCGGATGCTGCTGCTGCTGCTGCTGCTTCTGCTGCTGCTGCTCCTCCTCCTCCTCCTCCTCCTCCTCCTCTTCCTGCCCCCTGCTTCCCTTCCGCTTCTGCTCGTTGCTTCCCTCCCTTTCCTTTCCTCCTGCTTCCTGCCTGCTGTTTCCGCCTGGCCCGTTTTCTGCCTGCCCGCCCGCCCCGCCGGCCCTGGCCTCCCGCCTGGGCGCTCGTCGTCGTCTGCCTGCTTCTCCCCTCTTCGCCCCCTTCCGCTGGACCGCGCTGCCTGCCCGGAACCACGAGGCGGGCTGCTGTCCCCAGCCACATTGGCCTGTAGGTTCCTGCCGCGCGGACTCACTAAGATCTTGCTGGCGCTTGACGCTTGGGCGCTTGTCGGACGATCCGCAGAAATCTGCAAGAACCTAATGGCCTCTGGGAGAATTCGGGAGAGTCTGGACGCATCTGGAAGAATCTGGGACAATTCGGCAGAACCTGGAAGAATTCATCATCATCACAACCACCATCATCATCATCATCATCATCATCATCATCATCATCATCATCATCATCATCATCCCCCCCCTCCTACTCCTCGCCTCTTCCTCCTCCTCCTACCCTTCCTCCTCCTCCTCCTACTCTCCTCCTCCTCCTCCTCCTCCCCCTCATCCTTCTCCTTCCTCCTCCTTCTTCCTCCTCCTCCTCCTCCTCATCTCCTCCTCCTCATCTCCTCCTCCTCCTTTCCTCCTCCTCCTTTTTCCCTCCTTCTCCTCTTCCTCCTCCTCCTCCCCGGCCCCTCCTCCTTTGCTCCCTCCTCCTCCTCCCTTCTCCTCTTCCCGGCCTCCTTATCCTCCTCCTTCCCTCCATCCTCCCCCTCGATATCCTCCTCCTCCTCCTCCTCGCCCTCCTCCTCCTCCTCCTCCTCCTCTTCTTCCTCCTCCTCCACCCCCAGAGATGAAGAATAAGAGTACGACGAAGAGCACGGGTAATACAAATAACAATAATACCAACACGAATGAGAAACTGATCAAAAAAAAAACAAAATAAACACTTGAAATAAACAGATAACGACACATACGGAAAACTGGGACCTGATCCGAACCTGCAAATGAAAGGGGATAAGGGTGGTAAGAACAAGGGTCCCACGTATAATAAAACTGAACACATGACTATGAATACGGCTGGAACCTCAAAACAACACGAATAAAATACACTGGACTCATAAGAGCAATGACAATGACAATAACAATCCGAATAACAATTCGAAGACAAAATAATACCAATCGTAATACTACTAAGAAAACTATTAATAATAATAATAATGATGATAATAATAATAATACTAATACTAATAATCAAAAAACCACTCGTAATACTACCCGACGCACTCCCTCCCCTTCCCCCTCCCCCTCCCCCTCCTCCTCGTCCTCCTCCTCTTCCTCCTCCTATTCTTCTTTTTCTGTCTTCTTCTTCTCCTGATTCACAATATTATGATTATGTCTCTGATTATTATTAATCTTCTTCAGCTTATTATTCTTCTCTCCTCCTCCTCCTCCTCCCTCCCCTTCTCCTCTTCATCCTCCTCGTTCCTCATCTCCTCCTCCTCCGCCTCCTCTTCCTCCTCCTCCTCCTCTTCTTCCCTCCCTCCCACCTCTTTCCTCCTCTCCCCTCCCTCCTTCCTCCTCCTCATCCTATACTTCCTCCCACTCATCCTCCTCGTCCTCCTGCTTTTCCTCCTCCTCCTCCTCCTCTCTCCTCGTTCTCTCATCCCCTTTTCCTCCTCCATCCTCCTCCTCCTCCTACTCCTCCTCCTCCTCCTCTCCTCCTTCCCCTCCTCCTCCTCCTCCCCCTCCTCTTTCACCTCCTCCCCCTCCTCCTCCTCCTCTTCCTCCGCCACTTCCTCCTCCTCCTCCTCGTCCTCCTCCTCCCCCTCTTCCACCTCCTCCTCCTCCTCCTCATTTTCCTCCTCATTTTCCTCCTCCTCCGCCTCCTCCTCCTCTGGCCACGCAGGAAACCGAGGCCACAATTGAGATGTATCATGACGTCCGGATGCGCGGCCCCCACCAGGAGAGGAAGCGAAAGGCGCAGAAAGAATTGCCTGGCGGGAGGAGGGACAAACTGAGCGCGTGCGCGCCACAGCTGACGTCCGACCACTCCCCCCTTTCCCACGGAACCGCGTTATGTCTTAAACAACGGGCCGAAGGTCCAATCGGACCGGCATGCGCCGATGGCATCTGCACCGCTGGCGTCGCCGCCCAGTGCCCGAAGGGTAAACAAGCCAGACGGAACCAAAACGCACACAGGTCGGGCGGGAAGGGCCGGGCGGCCGGCTGTCCGGCTCCCCGCGCGGCCTCGCCGCCGGGCGCCCCGAGGGCACCTCCCAGACCGCTGGGGCGCCTCGGCGCACCTTGCTCCACGCACCCACCCCATGTAGGAAGGCACCAACCATACACCAACACCGATCCTGGCCAGGATCACCCTGGGCCCAGGATCGGTGTATACGCCCTCCTGCCTTGCGCAAGATGGCATATACACCGATCCTGGGCCCAGGGTGATCCTGGGCCAGGATCGGTGTTGGTGTATAGTTGGTGCCCTCCGACCATGGCACCTCGCTCGCGCTGCAGAGGCGCACCCATGAGGCGCCCAACGCGTCAGACGCCAAGGAGATGCCAAAGACGGACCTCCAGCAGTTGGAGTGTTGCTGTATATCGTTGCTCCGTGTCCCGAAAACCTGAACGCGGAAACGTCGGTACCGACCTTGGCCATCGTTCACCCAGGGCGTTGCCATGGTCATCGTGTTTCGGCGGGTGGGCAGACCCCAGTTTAGCGGCTGAACTGGGTTCAACTCTGAACTTTAGCCCTTGACTTGCAGATGGCACTCTGCGTGGGCACGGCACCGCGTTCCAGGTGGACCCGGGCGGACTAGATAGCCGACGCCCGAAGACGAGCGAATGCATCCGGCGAAGCGCAAGTCGATTAGCGACACCGACGGTGGTCTGCACCCGCACACCCACATTCTGATGCCGAGTGTTATGTTGCTCACATCGCACTTAAGGATCACATCCCAGAAATAAGTTCGAGCATCTGGAAAAGCGTCGAAGGCGTGTCGAAGGAGTGTCAGTATCGGACGAGTGTCTCCCAGGTCCCGACACGTGAACACCCTCGAATTTCGGAAGTTTTTGTCTGGTGCTCGAAATTAGAGGCCTCCTTGATGGGGTCCGAGTGGGTGGGGGCGATGGATCTCGCCGCATCGGCGATGCATCGACCATGCACTGGCGAGGACGGCGATGCATCGGGGACGTCGGTGTGGGGAAAAGTGGGCCCCACATCGGCGATGCATCGCCGATGCCGTACAATCCTCCGACCCCATCTGCTCCGACCCCATCTGGGAGGCCTCGAGAAGTTCCTTCTGGCGATCAAGGCTACAGTATCGGCGGTGGACAAGCCTCCCTTTAGTAAACCTCCCCTCGGTGAGAACGGCCTGGGACCGAAACCGACGGACCTGGACCCGCCAAAATGACGGCCGCGACGCCCTCTCGCGAACCGAAAACGGCCAATTCCTTAACCGACGCGTCAGGGTAGGAGGCCTGTCAACCTCCGGCGAAGGCTTCGAGCCCCGAGCCCGAAGCTTCCCCCTTCTCACTGGCCCCCCTCGCTCGCCGCCGCCCTGCCCGCGGGGGGTCCAGCTGCGACGCGGGCCAGGGCCGTGCCCCATAATCAGACTTGCGGATGCCGCGACAGTGGACACCCTGACAGTCCTGTCTCATAGAACCTAACATGTGTCTAAACTGTCGCAAAACGCGCTCGACGTGTCAGGGTAGGAGGTCCGTCCACCCCCCAGTCTCCCAGGGAGGGCCCCGGCGCCTGCGGAGCACCCCTCCTGAGGCCCAGAGGGCCCCAAACCCTGGGCCAGGGCCACCCGTGGCAACGCCCGGCCCCCTTCCAGTCTGGGCTCGCAGGAAGAGCGCGGCCTTACTCCAGGTCGACGGGCAGAAGGAGGAGGAGGAGGAGGAGGAGGAGGAGGAGGAGGAGGAGGAGGAGGGGAGGAGGAGGAGGAGGAGGAGAGGAGGAGAGGAGGAGGAGGAGGAGGAGGGAGGAGGAGGGGAGGAAGGGAGGAGAGGAGAGGAGGAGGAGGAGGAGGAGGAGGAGGAAGGGAAGGAGGAGGAGGAGGTCTGTCCACCCCCGAGAGTAGGCTGGAACATCACAAGCCGAGTGCGCCGGTGCGGATTTCCTGGATCGCCCTGCCTGCGAGGGCGCCCCATCGACCGCCAGTGGTCTCGCGACTCGCCCGGCCGGCCAGCCTCCGCTCAAGACCTGTTCCTGGGCACCTTCCCAGGTGCGCGGAGGAGGGAGGTGGGAGGAGGGAGGAGGGAGGAGGAGGAGGAGGAGGGAGGAGGGAGGAGGGAGGAGGGAGGAGGAAGGAGGGAGGAGGAGGAGGAGGAGGGAGGAGGGAGAGGGAGGATGGAGGAGGAGGGAGGAGGAGGGAGGAGGAGGAGGAAGGAGGAGGAGGAGGAGGAGGAAGGAGGAGGAGGAGGAGGAGGAGGAGGAGGAGGAGAAGGGAGGAGGGAGGAGGGAGGAGGGAGGAGGGGGAGGAGGATGAGGAGGAGGATGAAGGGAAGGGGGAGGAGGAGGAAGGGAAGGGGGAGGGGGAGGAGGAGGAGGAGGAGGAGGAGGAGGAGGAGGAGGAGGAGGAGGAGGAGGAGGAGGACGGGTCGCCTAAGCCCTTCGGAGAAACCCTCCATCCCCGGGCTCCATCCTGACCCACTTTTCCAAGCAGATCCGGCCGTGGCGAATGGCCAGAAGCCCCCCCCGGAGGCCCAACAACAGGAGGAACACAATCGGCGCCGTCAAGACCCCGCGACATCTTCGTGATGGTCATCGTGTTTCTTCTATTGAACAGGGACCGTCTCGACATTCTTGTAGGCCTACCAGAACAAGTTCTTAGAACCCCACAGTGATCTAATAACCCCAGCAATGTTCTTCTAGGAACGTCAGGCTGCTGTTTGTTAAAGCAAGACAGTCCCAGCCAGAAATGCTCTGATAACATGTCGCGCAAACCGCAAACGGTCCTTGGAACATATCTTGGAGGGCCTATATGTGGGCAACTTCGGAAACCCTGAACCCACAAACGTTTTCATCTCTTGGGGGTGCATCTTTTATTCCCGCCGCGCCGCCGCCTTCCGCCGGCGGAGGCGGCCTCAATTTCCTTCCGCCGCCATTCCGCCGCCCTTTCGCCGCGGAAGATATCACATCTCCTTGGATCCTCGAAAGCGAGGCCCTTTTTGGAACGCCCCCGTTAGGCCAGGACGCCTCGCCCCTGCTTGACGTGTTTCTCCCCTCCGGCGCCCGCGCAGGCGCTGGCGAACTCCTCCGCGGCACGCTGGCTGCCGGCGCGGCCGCCGCCGAAGGCCGCAAAGCAGGCGCAGGCCAGCAGGCCGCCGAGCAGCTCGGGGGGCTCGCCCACGGCCCGCATCGACGAGGCCATGCTGGCGTAGAGGTCCTCGTCGAATCCGCTGGCCCCTCCGTCGAGGCAGCGCCGACGCGCGGCTCGGCGGCGCGCGGCTCGGCGGCGGGTCTGGTCTCCGTGCCGCATCGGCGCGCTCGCGCCCTGTCGCCCAATGGGGCGGCACCGGCCTCCCATTCCGGGGGGCACCTTGCCCCGATCGTGGGTCTGGCGCCCAGCGCGCCAGATCCATGGATCCCTACTCCATGTCCTCGTGTGCCCGACTTTGGGGCCACCATGTGTCGTGAGGCTCTCGTCTGCTGGTGAGCCGCCCCTCGACCTGCGCTGGAGCCCCGGATTTGGAAGGGGGCACGGGCTCACCTAGGGGGGGGGGTCCGATGCTGTTTTTGTTTTCTGCAAGGCAGACCCCAGACTTGCGCATGAAAGCTCCATGAGGCTGCCCGAATGGGCAAAGAGGTCTCCAAGACAGTGCAAAATGAACCAAGAGGTCCCGAAATGAATGCCAGAGGCCTTCCGAAATGCCGCAAGATAGCCTAGTTGAAGCTCCAAGCGGTCAAACCAACGAACAACAGGGCGGTCCCTTTTTGTTGCTTCCTTCATACATATATATATATATATACAGTACATATATACTCATCATCCCACGATGGCCCTAAGAATTTCTAACAGGGCCGTAGGACGCCCAGAGATGGCCCCTGGATCCAAAAACGATCCCGAAGGTCGCCTGGATGGCCACACGCGGCTCCCAGAGGGCGCCGGGACAGCCAAACGGCCCCCCAAATGACCCAGAAACGTTCCAAGACGACCCAGGAAGGAGACACAATAGGCCCCCGAGACGCCTCAAGAAGGCCTCCATCCAACCAGTCCTCTCCTCCTCCTCCTCCTCCACCTCCTCCTCCAGAGATTGCTGCATGAGAGTCGTACGATCGTTTCGTACGGGATGTATCCATGATAGTTGTACGTGCAGAGACATGACGTCTCCTAGAGCTGGGGCTTCGGCCCCACAAGAGTTACCCGCGCAGCAAGGCTGTTAGGGCCAGAGACTACGGACCACTGCGTAGCAAGTTCGCGGTAGCCCCTGGCCCGCTGATTCGATCGGATCAGCAAGCCAACCATACTGTGTGACTGTAGAAGGGGTGAGTTTCGAGTGATTCCGAGCGAGTGTAATGATGCGTGCACGTGCGATCCACGGCCACCCCAGTGAGGTGAGCACCCCAGCATCAACAACGTGCCTTCTGGGGTGGTACAGCCCCATAATGTCAAAGTAATGTTTGCCCCTCTAGGGGTGAGATGTGCATGAAGCGTCTGTCACTCTTCTCCCCTTCGGGCCGCTATGGAGGTAGGTTTCCGACGGTGTCGGAAACCTCCTCGGGGGTAGGATTCCGACGGTGTCGGAAACTTCTAGGACCCCTCACACTGGGGCTTTACCCCTCCGGCGTCGACCCCTAAAGCTGGGACTTCGGCCCCACATGCGTTACCCGCGCAGCAAGGCTGTTATGGCCAGGGACTACGGACCACTGCGTAGCAAGTTCGCGGTAGATCCTGGCCCGCTGATTCGACCGGATCAGCTAGCCAGCCATACAGGTAGTAACCAAACTAGTGGAATTACGATGTACAGTTATAGGGCCCTGGGCTAGCAGACCAGAGGATGTATTAATCATTTCTTGGCGCTGTGGGTGAAGCCTCTATGTCGGAAGCCCTCTGCCTTGGATTTCCTAAACAATGCTCGCAAGACGCTAACTCTACCATGCTTCTGCTGCCACTCGTCCTGCTGCCCTGACCAAGCAGAGGAAACAGAGCCACACTTTGTTGTGGCATCCTGGGGCCATCGCCAAGCGGGGATGGCAACCCAGAAAGCCGGTTTCATGTCGCTTTCGCGGTCTTGCTAAAAACTACGGCCGTCCAGACCGTTACGCGGGCCACTGGCATCAACATGCGACTGGAACGCTCACGGCATCCAACCTCGCAGGGGGAAGTCACCCCGATGGGGCGACGCCCCGTTTGCGCCGCTATCGCGCGGCACGGGTGCTAGTATGTGCAGAGAGGCAGCCATCTTCACAGGGGGGTCCCCCCCGAAGTGGCACTCAGCACGCAAGCGTCGCAGGCTGCCTGCATGGGCTGGGGCCCCTGCCGCTTTGCCACACCTACGGTGGGGCTAAAGCTCCCAGCGTCTGCCCGACCTGCCAGGGTCCCTGCACTAAGTGCAAGAGCCCCTGAATTCAGCGGCGGGGAAGCAATCGGGCCCACCTTAGGATCCGCTTCCTCCCCGGAGGGGAACCGCTGGGCAGTGCACGCCAGGAGTCAAATTGCGGACCACTGCTGCGGCAAGTTCGCTCCCCCAATATAGGATGCCACCCCGTAGGAGCCCCGATTCGACAGGATCACTTTGGGGCATGGGGTGAGGAGGGGGTGGCGGCCAGCGAAATCGATAAAGAGGTGGAACATCGACGGGTGTTCCTCACTAAGCACCTCAGTATCGTGGCTATCCGTCCCCCCCCAGCTTTAGTCTGCGCGGCGGACACCCGCATCGGCCAGACCCCGCCCCCTTAGGGGCTGAGGTGCGAGTGCACGACCCGCTGACTAAGGATACATCCGAGACATTCCTCCTCCCCCTCCTCCTTCTGCTTCTTCTCCTCCTCTCCTCCTCCTCCTCCTCCTCCCACCTCTCCCCTCCTCTCCTCCTCCTCCCCCTCCTCCTCCCCCTCCCCCCCCCCCCCCCTCCTCCCTCCCCCTTCCGTCCCCATTCCTCCTCCTCCTTTCTCCTCCTTCTTTCCTGCTCCCTCCCTCTCCTCCTCCTGCCTCCTGCTCCTCCTCCTCCTCCTGTCCTAGCTCCGCTTCTCATTTCTCCTCCCCTCTATTCCTCCTCCTCCTCCTCCTCCTCCTCCTCCTTCCCTCCTCCTTCTCATTTCCATCCCTCAGTCCCTGCACGGGGCCAGAAGCAATCCCAAACGCATCACACATCTCAGGGGGCAACAGGGCACCGATGCCGCCATTCGCACGGACCTCTCCTGGGGCGCTTCCCGACCAGAACTCCGAGGCGAAGCCAGCCGTGACGACGGAGGTTCTCCAGGACGAGCAGCGGCACCGAATAACAGTTTTGTGACCAGGCAACAGAAATGTGGCCGAATGATTTGTTGGTTCGGTCCCAGAGTTTGCAAGTCGGCCACATTTCTGCTCGGTCCCAACAACAAGTTTTGTTTGTTCGGTCCCGGTATCTCTTCCGCCCCTCCTCCTCTTCCTCCTCCTCCTCCTCCTCCTCCTCCTCCTCCCCCCTCCTGCTCCCCCTCCTCCTCCTCCTCCGCCCCTGAGAACATCGACGAACTCGGCGGGCGCGGTGCCAGCCCCACGAACGTCTCCACCGGAGAGAGCCCGCGCAGCTGGCGCTCGCCGGAGGAGGGCCAGTGGAGAGGCCACGGTGGCTCTCTCTTTGCGCGGGTCCAGAGATCCGCTCAAGATCGGGCCCAGGGCCCCTCCTGGGGTCCATCCTGACCAGCCTTTCGAGGCAGGAGGAGATGGTGGAGGAGGAGGAGGAGGAGGCGGAGGAGGAGGAGGAGATGGAGCGGGAGGAGGAGATGGAGGAGGAGGAGGAGGAGGAGGAGGAGGAGGAGGAGGAGGATGATGATTCTCCCGCTCGCGCGCAAGCGAGCTGTCTCCGTGCGGGGCCGCGGCGCCGCGCGCGCGGAACGGCCCAAAATGGGCAGGCCCGCCCCGCGCGCCCGAGCCGGGGCGCCGCCTCAGGCGGTGGAGTCCGCCTGGTCGCCGTAAACGGCGATGCAGCGCCACATCAGCCAAGATGAGGGAGAGGAGGGAGGGGGGCTGAGAAGCTGCAGAGACAGCAAGAGCGCGGGTCGCAAGGAGAATAGAGAGGAGCATTCTCCCGCTCGCGCGCAAGCGAGCTGTCTCCGCGCGGGGCCGCGGCGCCGCGCGCGCGGAACGGCCCAAAATGGGCAGGCCCGCCCCGCGCGCCCGAGCCGGGGCGCCGCCTCAGGCGGTGGAGTCCGCCTGGTCGCCGTAAACGGCGATGCAGCCATACCCATGCTCAAAGCCCTTGCGCAGTGACAAGGTTTCGGCGGGCGGCCGATAGACGGGTGGTCCATACAGCAGGGCCGACCCCTAGAAGGGAAGCGACAAGGACGTCGCGGGCGGGCAGCGACAGAGGTCGCAACTGACAGTACGACAGGCGACCTGAGCACAAAGGGGGCTCAGGGAGAGCGGACAGCTCGTAGGGGGGCGAGAAGGCCGTTTAGACGATCAGCACGCCAATAGCCGAAAGCAAATAGTTTCACCGAGTACGGAAGCCGCAACGCGCGCAGGGCGGGAGCGGATCGGTGAAGTCCAAATGCTTACCCCCCTGCTCTGGCCGACGCAGCGTCGTCGGCTGAACAATCTGGCCGCTACTTAAGCCAGTGTCGTGAAACGTGGCTCCCCTGCTGAAGCGCCAGAAGGATGCACTCGAGGACCAGATTCAGGGTCGTCTGGGGAGCCTCGGCGCACGCTCCCATGACGTCCCCTGCGGCCACCTTGGCGAAGCTTGCGCCTTGCCGAAGCGCCAAAATGAGGCGCTCGAGGGCCCGATTCAGGGTCGTCTGGGGAGCCTCGGCGCACGCTCCCATGACGTCCCCTGCGGCCACTTCGGCGGAGCTTGCGCCCTGCTCGAGCGCCATAAGGAGGCACTCGAGGGCCAGATGCAGGGTCCTCTGGGGAGCCTCGGCGCAAGCTCCCCTGACGTCACCTGCGGCCACCTCGGCGGAGCCTGCGCCCTCATCGAGACTGGCCAACCCCAGGGGCGGCAGGATGCTCGGGGAGAGAGCAGCGGGCGGCTGCGTCGAGGCGCCACTGCCCCGCCTGTTCCCCCAAGCCGCTACTAGGGCGGAGGCAGGAACCAGAGCGCAGGTCTGGACGCGTTGAGGGGGCCCAGGGGCCCTGGCCAAGATGGCCTCGACGGTCGGCGCCTGCAGGCCCAGGCGCGCCGCTTCGTCGGCGGACAGGTGAGGGAAGTTCAGACGCGGAACGCGGGAATCCGAGATAGGGGACAGTGGGGCCGCACTCCCCTGAGTCAGAGTGGGCAAGGGCTGCTCGACGGCCTCGGAAGCCGTGCGCCGCGCTGCGAAGGCTGCAGCCGCGGCGCTCCCGGGGTCGCCGCTGTGGGTGCCGCTGGGATGCAGCTCGCGCCCCGAGCCCCGGCCAGGCGCGAGGCCGCTCGAAGACCCCCGTTCCTCGGCGGCACGCCCTCCGCCCTGCGGGGCCGCAGCAGCATCGCTGGAGGAGCGCGTGCCTACCGAGGACGGGGGGCCTGAGCAGCGGGGCCCGCGCGGTAGCTGCCTGCGCGGGCGCCGCCCGAGCTCGCACCCTGGCGGGGCGCGGCCTGCCGAGGCGCCGTAGCTGGGCTCGGGCGCCGCTTCGGAGCGACCCGAGGGGCGCGCGCCTCGCGACGCCGAGGCGACGTCACCTGTCGCGAGGGCGCGCGGGGGGAGCCGCGGGCGTCCCTGGAGCGCGACGCCTCTCGCCTGTCTGAAGGGCGAGGGGGCGGAGGCGGCGGCGGGAGCAAGGGCCGCGGAGGCTCGGAGCCTACGCGCGGACCGCGGCCCCGAGAGCGGCTGCGAGCCGAGGCGCGAGCGGCGGGCGGGGAGCCCCCCGAGCGGCGAGGAGGGTGCCCCCTGTTACCGCGCTGCTGCCTGCCCCCGTGGCTGCGGGGAGAACCCCTCCTGCTGCCGGAGCGCTCATGAGAGCGGGAGCGCTCGTCGCGGGGTCCTCGTTCAGCCGAGCCACCAGGGAAACCGTCTGCAGGCGGCGGAGGACCTCGGGGTTCATGCCCGCCACGACGCGCTCAAGGTCCATCGAAGAGTCCGCGAGGGCGCTCAGAGAGGCGAGCGCGCCCTCTTGCAGAAGGGCGTCGTCGGAGTCGAACGCCTCGTCCTCGTCGCACGCGGGTTCCGCTCTCGAACGGCTGCGAACGCTCGCGGGCGGTGACCCGTCGGGCGAGCGCGGGGGGCACCTCGGGGCTCTGGCGTGGGGGCCCTCCGGTGCCACTCCCGCGGGCGGCTCCGACGGCTCCTCGGGCGAGAGCGGGCCGTCGACGGGAGGCGAAGAGCCGCCCCCCGAGGGAGAGGTGTGGTCCCTCCCGTACGGGGTTGGAGACCGCGTACGGCCGCGGGCAGCGCTGGGGCTCCGCTGTGGGGAGCCCACTCCCGCGGCGGAGCTGGGGCGTGCCACGCCTGCCCAGCGGCGCGCTTTGGCTGTGCGACGCGCCCTGCGGCCAGGCGCCGTGGCGGCTCCCCCCTCAGGGGCGGGGAGCGCCGCCATCGAAGCCCGCCGTTGCCTGGCGGCGCGCCTGGTGCGCGCGGCGCCCGTGCGCGAGGCGGAGTGCGGCGCGTGACCACCGCGGGTGGGCTGGTCCTCGACCGCCTCATCCCGCGGGCCCGGGCGGGCGCGGACTGCGCGCCGCTCACGGAGGCTGAAGCGGGACGCAGGGTCGTCGGCGGGCCGCGCCAGGGCGCGCGGATCCTCGGCCTCCACCTCGGCCAAGGAGCGGCCAGTAGACGACGCGGGTGCGTCCCCACCGCGAGCGGCGCGCTCCTCGTTGGCGAGGCCCGTCTTGACCTCAGCGTTGTGCAGGACGGCACGCGTTTTCTGCGGGAGGGGCCCCTCGGCGGGCGCCCTGGCCAACGGCCTCGGCCCAAGCGGAAGCCTGGACGGCTGGCTCGCCTGCGGAGGCGCGAGCACGGCGGACGCCGACTGATGCGCCGCCGCCTTCAGCAGCAGGGACTTCGCGTCGCGCAAGTCCTTCCACCGCTGGACCGCTTCGGCAGCTGTCAACCCCGCGGGTGCCTTGTCGGGGCGGCACGGGACCGAGAGGCGCCGGAACGAGCCCTCGATCGCGTCCCTGTGGGCGCCCTCCGCGACCCCGAGCACTTGGCGGGCTCGGCCCAGGCGGGCGGCGCGCTGGAAGGCGCGAGGTGTCGCGGCCTCGCGGCCCGTCGGGAAGTCGCGCCCAACTGTGCGAGCTTGGCCACCCCCGACGGCAGGCTGGGGGCCGACCGCGTCTTGGGACGCGCGTCGGGGGCCGACGAGAGCGCGGGGGGAGCAACAAGGCGGGCTGCCCCCTCCGCGCAGCTGCCGGGACCCTCGTCGCGCGGCTGGAACAGCGCGTTCCGCGGCCCCACACGGGGGCCGAGCGCCACAGCGGGCGCCCCGTCAGCGCTGCAGGCGCCAGGGGCTCCGGCAGTTGGCCCCTCGGCGTCGTCTGCAGCGGCGGTCAGCCCCACGCCCGCCGCGAGGTGGGAACAGGCCGCCCCATTGTGGCCCACGGGGCTGTCGAGGAGCCCTCGAGACAGCAGCAACGCGACAAGGCGTCCCCACAGACATGTGGGATAAGGTGCACGGGAGTCCGCGTATGCGACACAATCAAACCTGGTGAAGTCTCCCGCTTCGGCTTCAACCAGCCAGGACGGTGGAGGTATAGAAGGGGGCCTGACGGGGCGATTCCTGGTAGGATCGTCTGCTCGATGCACATCCGTTGGCACGTATAACCCTCCCATATAAAGACCTCCCCCGATCACATAAGGCAAAGTGGTGGAAAGAACGTGGGACAACCCAGGGGAGCTGCTACGCCCGTGAGCGGACGCCCCCAGGGCCACCTTCGAGTCCAGAAGAACTGGAATACGGGAGTCTGGGATCCGAATACAGCAGTACTTGCAAAGACTCTTATAAACGGTGGTCTCGAGGATGTTGATGTGACGCGGCATGCGGAACTCCCATTTATACGCCAAGCGAAAGCGAATCGCCTCCGAGAGCTCGGTACCCAGCGCGGCGCGACGGGAGGCTCAAGAGAAGGCAGCCCCAGGTCGCGGTGCAGCTGGGTAAGCTCAGGGCCCAAGGATTCGCCGCGGCTCAGAACGGCGAGGAGGCTCCGATTGTGCAGAATCGCGTGCCACCCCCCGTGCTCAGATCGCCGCCACAGCTCGGCAGACAACTGGGAGCTGATCGGAGCGCGGACCACTCCCCCCCAGCCGAGGGATGCGTCCGTACCGAACACTTCGGAGCAGGGGCGCGCCCGAAGGTCGGTTATAGCGGTGAAGGCCAGAAAGGTACAAGCCAAAAGTTCGTCACGCACCGAGGGAGGAAGATCGTACTCGATCCCGTCCTCAGTTGCCAGACGTGACAGAAAGTTGTAGACATGCGTAAATATGGCCAACAGTGGGCGGCGGTAGAGGAAAACTTGCACCCAACAACCGACAAGAGATGACAAGAGGGACCGTGTAGTGATGCCGAGATAAATCTGTATCAAGGTCAGCCTGCACAGGGCAACGGTCCGCACCAGGGGGGCGCAGACGATACCGATACGTCCCTCTACTTCGGCCCCCACCACAACTTTGTGCGTCTCCCCGCGGGCGCGTTTGCCTGGGTGCTGCACCAGGCCCACGCGCGGGTACCCTTTGTCGCAGGCGGCGAAGACCTCGCGATCCCGACGATGAGGGTCGTCAGGGCGAGGCGCCGTCCCACGCCAGGAGAGCTTTTGGAAGCCAGTATGGTCGTCAATGTTCAGCATCTCCACGAAAGGGCCCCGGGGGAAGGGCAACCGATGCACGACTTGTTCGTGAGGTCGTAAGGCGCCGAAACTTCGCAGAACACCCTCATGGGCTGAGTTGGCAATTTCAACCGCCATGTTGTCGCCCATCGCAAGAGCGTTCAAGCATGGGGCGACGTCCACGCCCTCGAGCACGGGCCGCCAGGCGCGAAATGCCTTGAAGCGGGCCGAAGGCAGGCGAACTCGCAGAGCGTTTCGCCGAGCGCGGGCGGGGGGGACGCGGAACGTGTAGTAGAACACCCGCAAGTCGTCGCAGGAGACCGCCAACCACTCGCCAGGCTCCAGGCCCAGGCGGCACAGCAGGAAGCCCTGGCCGAGCCGCTGCGTGCTGGACGAGATGGAGGCGCAGCGGCTGTTGACCACTGTAGGGTTAAGGATCAGACGATCGAATTCGCTGTCCTTTGGAACCCTGAAAGCTCCACAAGCTTCATCCCAGGCGAGGTCCGAAGCGGGAGTCAGGTAGAGAGCGCCGCAGGCGTCCCACTTCTGGAGCAGGGCCCACAGCTCAGCGCGGTCCATATGGACACGTGCACCCTTCTGGCCTGAAGGCCACTCTGCCGACGGCAGCCGCATCACCTCGGGGTCGAGGAACGCCTCGCGCACACGCGCGTCGGAGAGGAAGGGAGTGGGATCGAACTCGGGCGAGTAATCCCACTTGATGCGGGAGGCCCGGACCTTGAGGTCGAAGGGCTCGGCTTGGGTGGGGTCCCAGGCCGCCGCAGAAGCCAACGAACCAGGCACGGGCGGAGCGCTGGTCGGGCAGTGCCGCATGGGGGCAGGCACGGAAGAGGAGGAGGTGAAGGAAACCTCAAGAGCTACGACATGGGTGGCCAGGCCATGGAGCGAGACTTCGGTGGAGTCGAACTTGGCGAAAGCCCGACCAAGGTCGCTCTTGCCACCGCGGGCACGGCGAACTGCGATCCGACACAACCGCTCAATGCGGGAGCGAACGCCCTCCTGGCAGGGCGAGGCCGTGGCGCGGACTCGGGCTTCGGCGGGAGCGAAGCTAGGGTGACCCAGCGTGAGCCAGTTCAACGCTATAACGGAATACTGCGCAAGAGTCCGTGCCGCGCGCCTGAGCCGCCAACGCTCCCTGCGCCTCGCTGACAGACCATCAGGCGGGGGACCAAGAGGTGGGGCAGGCGGACACGGCCAAGGATCGCGGGGAGGCGGCCCCAAAAAGTTCGGGTCGTCCCGATCCAACGCACGCAAAGATGAGCGGGAGAATGAGCCCAGTGAACAACGAGCACCCATCCCGACCTGAGACAGCGCAGCTGCCCAGTGGGGGATATCGATGTTTGCGCCAGGAAAAAGACGCAGCAAGGAAGACACGTCAGCGACAAAGGGCGCGACTTTAGCAAGGGCAGCGGGGGTGCACGCGACAGGACGCGCGCCAGCAAGGACACCGCTCTCAGGGGCTGCACACCCCGTGCGGGGGGGGCTCGACTGAGGGCAGTGGTGGCCAAAATGGCCGGGTGGATACGAGGGGCGGCTCGGAGCGAAGCGAGAGGCGTGATGGCGGAACGAACTCCTCCCTGCGGGGCCGCACCAGCATCGCTGGAAGAGCGCATTCCTACCCTCACGGCCTCGCTGCGCCCAAGCGCGCCTAGCAGCCGCAGCAGCGTCAGCACGGACTGACTGCGGCGCTGAACCTCGGCCACTGGAGGCAGCTCCCTCGCAAGTGACGGGCAGCAGCGGTCCCGTCACTGCTTCTGGGGTGGCACCTTCGGTACCTTGGGAGGCACCTTTGGAGTCCTGGGCTGCTTGGGTACGTGAGGCGGCTGCTGGGGAAGCGCGGCGGCGCGCTCGGCGTCGAGGCGCGTCCGAAAAACCTGCAGCTCCTTCAGGTACTCGCCCTGCGCGGACAGCCAGCGGAAGTCCACGAGGGGTGAAAACGGGGACTGCGCCTCGCGCTCCGTGTGCTGACTGGTGACGCGACATGGAGTGGGCTCCACCCCCGTGAGGAACCATGCGGCCTCTAGGCAGCCGCGGTCCCCCGCCTGCTGATCGATGAACATGCACAGGCAGGTCAGCAGCGTCTGAACCCCGAGCGGGTCTCGCACGGCGGGACCGTGCTGCGCCAAGGTAGCATGCCAAGCGCGCCGCCGTGCGATCCCCCGCATCTGAGTGGACGAAGAGTTGAGGTCGCCCGAAGATGCGGACGGGGCCTGAGCGTAGTCGCTCAGAAACCCCAGTAGCGGATGAGCTGCTGGGCGGGAGCCCCGCCCCTGCTGCAGGGCTAGGGCTGGAGACTGATGCAAGCACATCAGCGCCATGCTGAGGTCCGACTGGGGAGCCGCAGGAGGCGGGTCCACGGCGTCCGCGCCGCCCGCCTCGGCGAAGCCGCCGACCGAGGCAAGGTCGTGTCGCCCAGGCGGAGGCGCGGGGCCCAGCGGCGAAAGGCTTTGCTGATGGCCTTGGGGTGGCCAGGGGCAATGCAGCCATCCTGTCGGCCACGTCAGCCAGGTCCGAAGGAACCCCGAGCGACCGCGGCAGGTCGTGAGCGCTCGAATGACCCGCTGAGTCTGACAGGGGCGCGGGAAGGTCGCCGCGAACCCTGGGCGCCCGCAGCACGTCGCGTGGACTCGAGCAGATAGCACCGCTCGTAGGAGACACGAAGGCGGCCGGCGACGCGTCGAGTCGGCGCAGAGAAGAAGGGCACCGAACGTGGGCTGACGACGTCCCGTTGCCAACGCGGGACGCGCCCGCGCCACATGGAGTAGGATTTCGTGCACCTGACACGTCGACCCCGCTCGCGGGACAGGTCGGCGGCCAGAGCCCGCCCGGGTCGCCCGTGCAGCCGAACTCAGAAGTAGACTCTGCCAGCACCGACGCTGTGTCGGGCGGGGGCGTGGGGGGGTCCCCATGCACCCCGAGCGACCGCGGCAAGTCGCAAGTGCCCGAGCCCGCAGCACCGCGCGAAGGCACAGCGGCGGCGGGTGGAGGAGTAGCCTGGCAAGCAGCCGCAACGAGAACCCCCCGTGAAACAGCGGCATCGGCGGCTGACGCCATCGCATATGTCCTCATGTGGGGCGGCAGGGCTGACAAGGATGAGGCTGGATCCCCGAATAGCCCGAGCGAGTGCAACAAATCGCGGGCGCCCGCACGCGGGGATGGACCACTGGCGGCGGGCGCGCCGACACCACCCACGAGGCTGGTAGGCGGTGGGAGCCCTCCGAAATCACCATACCAACCCAAGTCACGGGCAGCGCACGCCCAAAGTGAGGCGGGATCAACAGCGTTACGGTGGAGCGACGGGAGCGCCTCGGGGTCGGCGAGACCTGGCGGCGGCCCCGCCCGCCCGGCTTGGAAGGGCGATCCACCACCGACGAGAAACGACTCCGCGGGCGTGCACGGACTGATCGCAGGCGGCACCCGAGCGCCGGCCTCCATGCCGGAGAAACGCGGAAACGATTCCACACGCCACACAGCCGGCTCCAACGGCGCGACCAAACCGGGTGGCGGACGAGGAGGCAACCCCGTCGGAACCCGTGGCGACGGCGGCCTTCGCTCGGCAGCCGATGGAGGGCCTAGGCCCGGAGGGGGGCCGATACCCAATTCGGCGAGGCCTGGGGGCGGCAGGGGACGCCTGCCCTGCAGCGTCGGCGGCGGGA
>CAUYUJ010015884.1:70958-88730 GCA_963575745.1 Prorocentrum cordatum | reverse complement strand
GAGGGGGAGGAGGGGGCCGTCGGTATCCTTTCCTCCTCCGAGCGCCGCGGGCGCGGTAGGCCGCCCGCCGCAGCACAGCAGCAGGCCCGCCGCGGCGCCGCAGCCCAGCAGCGGCGCCCGCTCGCCGCCGTCGTCGGTCACCGACCTCACCACCAGCGCCTCCTCGGGGGGCGGACAGAACCCCTTCAGCACGACGCGCTTGAGCCCCAGGCCCCCTCGCGCTGCCAAAAAAACATCAAGAAAAGTGGTTCGCTACTTTTGGCCTCCAGGAGCCCTCACTGGGCCTCGGGACCGTCAAAGAACGGCCCAAGATAAGAAACTGGTCCCGGGGAAGGTGTCCAGACCTCTGGGGGTCGACGTTGTGAAACAAATCACGACGTCGGGGGTATGGGGTGAAAGCTGCCGCGTGTGTTCCACGTGCCAGTCGGGGGGGGGCGCACAGGTGGGGCAGGGACGGAGGCGGGGCTGGGAGGAACACCGCTCGAAGCGCATCCTGGAAGAATGACATCTGATCGTCCAACTGGGCGTGCCCCCTGACCCCACCTTGGGAGAACCTCCCGAGCGGACCCGCCGGGGCGCGCTGCAGACGGTAAGAAAGGTTCACGTTTTCTGCTTCGGCGTTTCGACAGTGGGCGAAAGGGGGGGGAAGGGGGGGGGTCTGGCTCCAGACCTCTGCTTAGTGCGACTGTTTGCAGCATTGCGTCCCATGGGGGAGGCTGCACCTGCTCGAGGCAAGCGCCAGACACAGCCAAGATCTACTGCATTGGGGGGGGGAGGGAGGGGGGTGCGAGGGCCCGCGCCGATCGGCAATACCACGAATGAGCGAACGATCCCAAGCTGGCCGCGTCCTCCCTGCCGCAGCTCTTCGCACTTCCTTATGGTTCGCACCCCCTTATGATCCGCATGTGCTTGTCAAGGCCTGAGTCGGCGATAATGTCCCTTCATGGCCTCGTCGTCGTCGTCGGGGGAGGAGGAGGAGGAAGAGGAGGAGGAGGAGGCGGAGGAGGAGGAGGAGGCGGAGGAGGAGGAGGAGGAGGAGGAGGAGCTCTCTGCGTGCCTCGCCCTGGATCGCTCGACGCGGCCGGGCGGCGCCCCGCGGCGCGCAGAGGCGCGCCGCCGTCGTCGCGCCCCGCCGCGCCGCCGCTCGGGAGACGGGGGCCTGTCCCTGGAGGCGGCCCAGGGGGTCCGAACTGGTTGGGGCCCCAGAAAGCATCGCGACTTTGGGTGATGTAAGACAGGAACACATGTACACATATGTATGTGTAGTCGTGTATGTATGCATGCATGCATGTGTGTATGTGTATGTGTATGTGTATGTGTACGTGTAGGCAGGCGTAGACGTATGTATATAGTTATGTGTGTGTATATATACAGTATGTCTGTATGTACGTATGTGCATAAACATGTGTATGCGTGGACGTATGTTTTGCGTGCAGGTATGCATGTGCATAAAGGTAAGCGTGTATGTGTGTATGTATGCATGCTTGTAGGTATGTATGCGTGCATGCATAGATGCATGTACGTATGCATGCATGCATATATGTATATACGCACGTGTGTATATGTGTATGCATGCTTGCATAAATGTATAGATGAATGTATGTATGTGTGTATGCGTATGCATGGTTGTATACCTGTATGTACATATGCAGATGTGTATACATGGATGCACGCACGCATGCATGCATACACGTATGCATGTACGCATGCATACATGCACGTATGCATCTATGCACGTATCCATGCATGCTTGCACATGTGCATGTATAGTTGTATGTTTGCATGTGTCCAGGTGTGTATGTACGTGTGTATGTATGTACGTATGCATGTATCCATGTATATAAGTGTGGATGTGTCTATGTACGTAGGTTGTGATGCATGTATGCATGATCGTATGTATGTATGTATGTAGGTACATCGGTAATTATGTATGTATGTGTGTACGTATGTATGTGCATAGGCATACATGCATGCATGCATGCATGCATGCATGCATGCATGCATGTATGTATACACGTATGCATGCTTGTTTGTGTGGATGTATGTAAGTATGCATGATTGCTTGATTGTCTGTCTGTGTGTCTGTATGCATGTACGTACACACATAAACACACAATTGCATATACTGACGCACGATTGTGATTGTGGTACGGAAATTTGATGATACGAGTGGGTTACGAAGACGCCAGCAAGGTGTCAATGCGCATGCATTCTTTCTTCCTCCTGCACCGCGTCCTGGCTATTTCCATGTTCCTCCGCCATCGTCACACATCGTTCTCGGAAAAAGAATGGGCATGCAGTGTGGAAGGGGAGGAGAAGGAGGAGGAGGAGACTCCCTCTATGCGCACATTCAACCATGCCTTTCCTCCCGTCATCAGCACATCTACTCCAATGTTGTGGAAGGGAAGGAAGGGCAAGCGCGAGGGAGGGAAAACCAAATCAGCTCCAAATCGGTCACCGACCCCGCCCGGGGTCCACATGGTGCAACTTGTCACCCCGGATCCGATGTTCCAGGTCCTGGATCCCGACAACGGCACCTGGAGGTAGAACAAGCCCGAAAAGACCTTCCCAGAACTTCGAACATGGCCGCCCCTCCTGCTGGCCCGAACCAGTGCTGGTCCACCTCAGACCCCCAAACAGCTCCAAGCCTCTCCGCCACTTCCCCAACGTTGGCCGACGACCTGGAGAAGGTCGTTCTGTCATGATTAGCAATGGAGCGGACCCCGAACCCTTTGGGAGGGGGCCTAAGTTAGGAGGGCCAAAAACATTAGGGATAGGGGGTCCTTTCTGTAGTTGTATTAAACCAAACCGCCCAGAATGGTAATCCCTAGTGCGAAGACGGGGACGTATTTGAGGCCACGTCTTCATCGTGTTAGTATTGAGCAGGGACCGACCGTCTTGGCATTCCTACAGGCCTACCACGAAATTGTCTTAGAACCCCCAAATGTTCTTATAACAACAAATGTTCTTAGAACATGAGCCCGATGCGTTAGAACAAGACAGTCCCAGCCAGACATGTTCCAAGAACATTTCTAGGAAATCGCAAGAGGTTCTTAGAACACTGTTTGGTATGCATATAGGCACGCCAGGACGCTTCGCCACTGCTTGATATCAAGGTTAGGGCTTCTTGTGTCCGCGATGCTCCGGTGCCCGACTCCTCCAGGGGCAGCTGCATCGGCGATGCATCGGGGATGCACCGGCGATGCATCGTCGACGTCGGCGATGCATCGGCGACGTCGACGTGAAGCACAGCGGGCTGCACATCGAGCCGCAGCGACGAGGCATCGGCGATGCGGCGCGATCCTCCGACCCCGTCTGCTCCGGACGATGTGTCTCCCAGGGTCCGACGCGTGTAGACCCCGGAGCTTCGGCGCCTCTTCCTGGTGCTCGGAACTCCTCCCTCTGGTGCTCGGAAACCCAGACGTCCGACGTCTCGATTTTTTCTCGAGACGCCGGGCCCCCGACGTCTCGACCACTTCCCCGGGACCGGTGCTTCATCCCGAGCCGTCTTCGGACGGCCCCGCGGCCCGGCGAGGGCCCCGAGAGGCCGAAAAAACGACGAAGCACCTCGAGTCTCGATGTTCTCGAGGCGCCCGATGTCTGGGAAGCTGAAGCAGGTTAGAGCATCAGGAGGTCAGGGGCTCTGGTGTTCGCGACGCTGCCGGTGCCCGACTCCTCCAGGGGCAGCTGCAGCGGCAGGCGCACGGCGCCCTGCGGCGGGGGCGGCGGCGCCAGGCGCAGCGCGAAGGCCGCGGGGCCCTCTTGAGGGCGGCGCGCAGAGGGAGGGCAGCGAGGGGGCGGAAGGCCTCTTGAAAGGGGCCCTGCTCTTTTTGTTGCCATGGCCTCTCCCTCCCCCTCTCCCTTCGTCTCCTCCTCCTCCTCCTCCTTCTCCTCCTCCACCTCCTCCGCCTCCACCTCCTCTTCCTCTTCCTCCTCCCCCTACTCCTCCTCCTTCTCCTCCTCCTCCTACTCCTCCTCCTCCTCCTCTTCCTCCTTTCCTCCTCCATCTCCTCCTGCACCTCCCCCTCCGTCTCCTCCGTCTCCTCCTCCTCCTCCTCCTCCTCCTCCTCCTCCTCCTCCTCGTCCTGCTCCCTCAAGCAACGCGGCTCGAGCTGCGCGATCCCATTTGGGCTCAAACCAGCTCGCGACCGCGCCTCACGCCTCCTCGCGGCGCTTAGGGGACACCACGTCAGAGTTCGGGATTCAGTGACTCTTCTGTGGTTGGCTAAGTGAGGCGAATTCAATTCAAGTTCAACGTCTCGTCATGGATGGTACTGGTGAGATAGTATCGCGGCCTACCCCTTTCGCACGGTGTTTCTCGTCGGACCTTGAGTTGACGACTCTGCAGCAGCACTGCGGGCCATTGTTGGTGGAATTGGGAGTTGGTCTTCGCGAACTCAATTTGTTCAAACTTTTCCAGTGCCAGCATTTGGTCGAAGCTCCGACGGTCGTTATTGCATCATGTCTGTGCACATCACCTCCAGCAGTGCAGCCTCTATGTGACCTTCTTCGCAGGTATGGCAAGTTCTCGCCTACGCCCAACGAACGGAGGAGCTACTTCGAGGCCATCGCATTCGAGGCCATGGTGGGCCAGTTGCCGTGGGCCACAGTGATTACCCTTTGCAGGCAGACAGATCTTCTGAAGTTCGGCGATTCTCCTTCGGCGGTGTCACCGATCTGTCCTGTCGCGGGGTTTCGTCCGAAGCAGTGCTACCTGGACGAGGGTGGTCAGCTACTGTACCTGGCAGGTGGAGACCGACTCATTGCACGCGGGCTTCGAGGAGGACCCATCTCCCTCGACGCGCATGTCAACGAGCGCGGGTTTCTCGACCTGATCAGCCTGTGTACGGCAGCAACAGTTCACGGCATGCAGGTGCTCTTCGTTGGCGAATGGGATGGCGCTCTCAATTTGACTTGTGGGATGCAGGTGCTTAGTCGTCTTCATCAATTGACCAATCGCCCGTCACGGTCTTTGGTGGAACCCACGGCACTGCGTATCCTCACCACCAAGTTCATGGGAGGTCAGGACCAAGCCTACAGCTACAATGAGTACTACTCGTATGCCACTGATCGGAGGATCCAGCAGATCATGAACACGTACCTCGCACAAGGAGCCAACGGCACATTATTCACAGAGGCGGGCTTTCCACGCGATCAACTCCAGCCTCATGTGTCGGTCAACTCGGTGGTCATGTGGTTCTTCGCTGAGGTTGCGGTTCAGGCCCCAGCCTTTCCAGGTCCTTCGGCGAGCAGCGATGGCGCATAACGTTTGGAGCATTTCAAGCAGAATGTTGGTCTTTGCAGTCGGCTGGCGTGGCAGCTGCTGCGGTGCCGCTACAAATTTAGTGGTTGAATAGCTGAGCCTGGATTGCGCAAGGCAGACAGATTTTATTCATTTGGTCATTTATCTTATGGCATTCTTTTGTTGGTGGTGCAGTCAACTGTGTAATTCCTGATGTGCAATTGGGTGCTTTGGGAGTCAGTTTTCAGTGCTGCCAATGGTAACTCCTTATATGCAGGGTTTGCATCAAGCAGTAAGTTTGACAACTGTGGTCTTACCTGTTGCGGTGCTATTCGTCAACAGCCACCTCGCGGTCGCTGAGGCTCTCATGTGGGATTTCTCCCTCGGTGGCCGAAAGCAACACGGCCGCGGATGTCTCGTTCTTGCTGCTGTCACTCACTTCGTTCGACCTCGTTCTCCTGGGCATGGTGCTTTTGGGTAGTTGAAGGCTCTGGTGACCAGTAGGTCTGCTCTGCAACCTCCAACATTCAATGGTGCGTACGCTGGCTCTCGGCTGATGTACGTGGGCGCTTTCCCTGTTAGCTGTGATAGTCGGTGTTTCAATCCGTATTTTGGTGGAGCTGCATCTGTCTATATCAATGGTGGTTTTGGTGTCATTAATCGGCATCGCTTCTACTTCATGGGCGGTCAGGTGGTGGGCTCCTTCCTCGCAGGGCCGTGCTCCAAGTTTAAACGAGGCCCCGTCCTCCCTCCTCCTCTTCTGAGCTCCGAGGCTGGGTGGGCGGGCAGTCAGAGGGTAGTCCTCGTTCACTCGCTTCGCGACTGGCGTCACTCGCTCACTCCTCCTCCTCCTCCTCCTCCTCCATCTTCTCCCCCTCCTCCCTCTTCCTTCCAGCGAGGCGGCTTCAATTTTTCTCGCCGTTGCAGAGGTCGGTGCCGCAGTTTTGTCAGGGTTGACGGCACGACACGTTTCACCGAATCCGAATGCGGGAGGGCGAAAGCCTTCTTAAAAGCACCCATGAACCAGCCTCGAACCTATCCCCATCCCCAAGTTGGGGGAGCAAAACGCGGGGACAATCTCTCAGGGAGGTGCCCCCAGAAACCGAGGGAATCCTCAAGATCGGCATGGAGTTGAGGCGAGGCCACACGCGGGGATGGGGATGTGTGCTCCAGCTGGCACCCCCTGCTTTCTTGCCATGCTTCTCGCAGGCTGAGCCCGTTGGCGCCGCGCGCTCTCCGCACGCCAGGTGCAGTCGCGCACGCCCCGAGGAGGAGCTCGAGGAGCCCAGGCCTGAGGAGCCCGCGGGGGCCCGGTCTGCGGCCGTGGACGTCCAGGAGGTCCAGGTGATCGTGGAGGGTTTCTCCGAAGGGCTTAGGCGACCCGCCCTCCTCGTCCGCCTCCTCCTCCTCGTCCTCCTCCTCCTCCTGCTCCTGCTCCTCCTCCCCCTCCCCCTCCTCCAGCTCCTCCATCTCCTCCTCCTGCTCCTCCTCCTCCTCCTCCTCCTCCTCCTAGGGTCGCCTACGGCCCCGGGGGAAACCGTGAAGGTGATCGCGGAGATGTCCCATTGCATCGGCTCCGATGGGCTCGTGGAGCCCGGGCCGAAGCCTTTGGCGGGCGACGGGTCCGAGCTGAAGGTGGTGGCGCTGGGCAAAGTTAAGAAGAATAATGATAAGGACAGCAAGACGTGCAAGGGCCAGAACGTGGCGGTCGGCAGCGAGGCTAATCAACTCATCCTGGGGCTCGAGCAGACCTTCGCTACCTTCCACACGGACGGTGCTGGATTGGTCGCCTCGGAGGTTTTGGTGGGGGCCTTCGTGGCCCCCCGGCTTCGAGGCGAAAGAGGTCCGCCAGATCAAACACACAAAACACACACACACATACACACACGCACACACACGCACACACACACATGCACATGCACATGCACATGCACATGCACATGCACATGCACATGCACATGCACATGCACATGCACATGCACATGCACATGCACATGCCATGCCATGCACTATGCAATGCAATTGCACGCACAACACGCACAAACGCACACACGCACACACACGCAACTCCGCGCACACACACGCACACACACGCACACACGCACACACGCACACACGCACACACGCACACACGCACACACGCACACACACGCACACATACACACACACACACAAAAAAACCACACACACACACACACGCAACGTTCGACGTAGTGTGTGTTTTGTGTGTGTGCTTTGTGTGTGTGTGTGTGTTTTGTGTGTGTGTGTGTGTGTGTGTGTGTGTGTGTTTTTTCCCCACAGCTGATGTCGCTGTGCACGGCTCAGGCTCCATCGGGGGTCGTGGCCTTCCTCGAGCTGGTGCAGGGCCTCCTCTGCCACGGCTTCAGCAGCGTGCTCGTGCCATCGCTCGGAGGTCCATTCCCCCTGTGTTTTTTTGTCGGCTTCGTGCGTGGCTTTTTGTCGCCACATGATCAAGGGTGCTCCTCGATGGTCCTCGCCGAAGGAAAAAATGCACACGTCCGAGCGATGCCGAGGTGTTCATGCAGGCGTACTGGCAGTCCGAGGGCTGCGGCCCAGTGGCGCTCCCGTCCTGGCGCCTCCGGGCGGCCCGCGCAGCGCAGCGTGGCCGGCTTTGGGCCCCTGGCCGCGCGCAGTTGCGCACGGGGTGTGCGTGACCGCTCTCTCTCTCTCTCTCTCTCTCTCCCTCCCTCTGAATTCCGGTTGCTTCACAGTGAAGGCATTGGATGAAGAATCCTTGGGCTCGCCATCGCTCGGACGTCCATCTCCCGTGCATTTTTCGGTTTCGTGCGTGTTTTCTGTTTCTCGATGGTCCAGGATCGTCCTCGATGGCCCTCGTCGAGAAAAAATGCACACGTCCGAGCGATGCCAGGTGGATGAGGAATCCAGGGCATGGCCATGGACATGACCGCCGCCCTCATCAGATAGGGAATCCTGCAGGGCCCGAGGGCTCCTGGGCACGTTCCTCAACCAGCGCCCCCACAGGGGTGCTGTGCTGCGCCAGACCTTCCATCGCTGAGCAGGGTGCCCACAAGATGTGTCGGACCCCTGCGTCTCAGAAGGCGCCGGCCCCACACCCACAGGCACGGCCCGCGCCTCCTGAGAGGCAGGGGTGCTCTTTTGAGCAGCCTCCCGCCCTCCCCGCTGCCCCCCCCCCCCCTCTACGCGCGGCCGACCTCCGGGAGCGCCACCGCGCTCATGGACACGACGCTGCGGCCCGCCCTGCTCTGCTTCTCGAGCAGGCGGCCGAACCTGCGAGGAAGAGAGCAGGTGCCGAGGCCGCGGCCCTCTGGCGCTCGAGGCTCGGGCACCGAGGCTTTCGGGCGCTGCCGTCGGCTCTCGGCGGCGACTGCCAGCCGCGGGATGGCTTCCAGCGGCTGCGCCTCGCCGAGAGAGCGCTCCGAGGAGGCCGTTGGGTCGTCCCAAAGCGGCCGGCGGAGCGCCGAGTTGGCAGCTACGCGCCGAGTTCTGACCCGCTGCGGCGAGGGCACCGGATAAAGGGACCATTGGCCGAAGAGTCCAGGGCGTCTGGAAGCAGGCGGAACGCCAAGCCAAGGATATCACCGCCGCCCGAATCCGGTAAGGAACCCACCGGGGCACACTTTTCCACGAACGCTCCCACCGTACCAGTACCGCTGCCCTTGCCTCGGTTTCGGGTTTCGCTTTTTGGGGCCTCCTGGGAGGCCCTCGTCGCCACCGCTGGACTCGCCTTAAATCCTGATCATAACGCACCCCGGGAGAGGTCCAGGGAGTAGCTGTATCAATACCCTGTGGCTTCCTCAGAACTAGGAGAGCCCAGAATCGAACCGATAAGTCGGATCGGCGATCGAAATGCTTCGGATCGGCGGAACTCGGCAGCCAAGTGGGGAGAAGTCGAACCGGCGGAAATCAACAAATTATTAAAGCCCTCACTGAGAAATCTAAGTCCAATTCGGAACCCGAAATCACTTCGAACTGGAATCTGAATCGAAGGAGTCGCAATGAGCCCTGCAGAACCGGCGGCAGAAGGCGCCGTACTGCGCCAGCGTCTCGCGGTCGGCCGCCACCGCGTACCCGAAAGGCATGACGGAGAGCACCGGCGCGAGCCGGTGCGGGGCCGCGCCCAGCTCCACCGCGGCGATCGTCAGGTTGCCGATTGCGCTGGGCTGTGCGACGCACTGCGTCAGGAACGTGGCCAACCTCGGCTAAACGCAGGAGTGACCCCAGGAAAGACTGGGCATCGCTCGGACGTCCACTCCCTGTGCTTTTTTCGGTTTCGTGCGTGGTTTTTTCGCCAAATGATCAAGGACGCTCCTCGATGGTCCTGGCCGAAGGAAAAATGCACACGTCCGAGCGATGCCAAGGAAAGAGTGGCCTCTGGTGCGCGACGTTCGGGGGGCGCGGGGGGGGCGCCAAGCCCGAGCGCGCCAGCCGTGAGAGGTCACTGCGGCGAAAGGTCACTCCAACGTGCATGACTACCTTCGGGGAGACGTAAGACCCGGGTACGGGGGACTCGGAAATCCCCGACGAGGTCGTCAAAAAAATGACGAGGCCGAGCCTGCATTTTGACGAGGCCTCCCGCTGCAGACATCCCACGAAACTCCTCCTCGTCAAAATCCGAGGCGCGGTCGTCAAAAAAGGATGGCGAACCCGAGTCCCGGCAAACCCGGGTCTTACGCTCCCCCGATTACCAGACCACCCCAACCCGGCCCGAAGACCCGAATTTCGGGTTGGGGGGGGTAAGGGTTCCACATGTGTTTTTGCGATGTTTCCCGACCCCCCCCCCACTGGAAATCGGGGGTAAATCTGAGCCTTCGGGTTGGGTTGGGGTGGTTTGGTGGGTGGTGAGTGCAGTTGACAGCCTGCTGCCCAGCTCGTCCTGCGCCTGGCTCTTGCACAGTCGCCGCACGACCTCGAGGCGGCGGCATCCGAAACCCTTCCCCCAGAACCATCGATTCTCCTCGATCGATGGGGGCGGGGAATGGGGTTCGGATGTCGCCACGTGGTCAACGAATTCCGAACCCTGCCCCCGCCACCCACCGAGTTGTCTGAATCGTTGTTCGGCGAGGGTCGGACTCGGATTTCGCCGCCGAACCTCGACGCTGCTGAACGCGTCCCACACGCCGCCGCTCGCCACCAAAAGCCAGTCCCCCGGCATGGCCCGCCACTCATAGACGTCCGGCACCGCGGAGATTTTCTGATTCCCAGGTGGCAGACTAGGATGGTTAGATGCTCGTCCTGGGGGCCTTTCTGGAGAGCCCACTCGTTCCACTCATGCGTCGATGCTGCGTCGAACACCCGTCGATATTTGAGCCGAGCTGGCAGAGTCGAGCTCATTATAGAGTCCAACGGATCCGTCAGGTGGGCCCCCAGGAAGGCCCCCATGATGAGCACCTCAGGATGGCTCTTGAATCTGAAGCCCCCCAGAGCGCGGCTGCACGCCAGCTCCCCGTCTACCCTCGCACCCGCCGCCTCCCCCACCACGCGGCCCCCGGCGGACTCTATGCGCGAGCGCTCCTGAGGGTCGCTCGGCCGGTGGTCCCGCGTCTCCTCGGGGGGGGCGGGACGGGGGCGGGGACAGTTTTTGGGGTGGAAAGGGGGCCCTGGGACACACGAATAAATACACACAAACAAAAAAGTTCCCCATCTCTTCCCATGTTTTCTGGGTTTTTGTCTTCCCCCCGCTTCCCATATGTTCCCTTATTTTCGGGGGAATCGACGATTAATTTTGTCTGTGTGTGTGTGTTGTGTGTGTTGATTGTGTGTGTTGTGTGTGTGTGTTGTGTGTGTGTTGTGTGTTGTTGGTGTGTTGTGTATGTTGTGTGTGTTGTGTGTGTGGTTGTTGCGTTGAATTTGTGTGTGTGTTGTGTGTTATGTGTGTGTTGTGTGTGTGTGTTGTGTGTTGTGTGTGTTGTGTGTGTTGTGTGTGTGTTGTGTGTGTGGTGTGTGGTGTGTGTGGTGTGTGGTGTGTGGTGTGTGCGTGTGTGTGGTGTGTGGTGTGTGGTGTGTGGTGTGTGGTGTGTGGTGTGTGGTGTGTGGTGTGTGGTGTGTGGTGTGCGGTGTGTGGTGCGTGGTGCGTGGTGTGTGTGTTTGTGCGTGCCGTGCGTGCGTGCGTGCGTGCGTGGGAGTGCGTGCGTGCGTGTGTGTGTGTGTGTGTGTGTGTGTGTTTTTCCCCTCCTGAGACAGGGCGGTACAGGTACGGCTGCCCCCCGAACCTCTCGGGTGGTGCGCACTGACCCGGGCTTCGAGGAGAGTCTGGCCGCGGCAACGAGGGCTCTCCGGGACGAGCACGAGTAGCGGCATCGGCACAGTGGACACAAAGGATGAGAAATCCTGGTGTCAGAGATAAGCTTGGGGCACCTTCTTCGTCGAGATTCCTCAGCTCCCTGAGGTGCCATGAGGCATCGGTCGGCCCCCTTCAGGGATGAGGGGGAGGAGGGGGAGGAGGAGGAGGAGGAGGAGGAGGAGGAGGAGGAGGAGGAGGAGGAAGAGGAGGTGGAGAGGAGCGAGGAGTAGGAGGGATAGAGATGGAAGAAGGAAGGAGGGGAGGAGGAGGGAGGAGGAGGAGGAGGAGGGAGGAGGGGGAGGAGGAAGAGCGAGGGGAGGAGAAAGTGGTAGGAGGGGAGAGGAAGGAGGGGAGGGGAGGGAGGAGGAGGTGGGGATGGAGGTGGAGGGGGTGGTGGTGGAGGCGGTGGAGGAGGTGGGGGGAGGAGGGAAAGAGGAGGAGGAGGAGAAAAGGAGGAGAAAGGAAGGATGTTGAGGGTGGGGAGGAGGCAGGGGGGAGGGGGAAGGAGGAGGGGGGAGGGTGGAGGAGGATGAGTGGACGGAGGAGGAGGGAGGGAGGAGAGGTGGTGGAGAGGTGGAGAGGAGGGGTGGAGGAGGGAGGGAGGAAGAGGGAGGGGGAGGAGGGGGGGGGGGGGAGGATTGGTGGAGGAGGAGGGAGGGTGGGAGGAGGGGGGAGGAGGAGGAGGAGGGAGGGAGGGGAGGGGCGAGGAGGAGGTGGACGGAGGGGGAGGGGGAGGGATATGGAGGGCAGGTGGGGGGGCGGTGGGAGGGAGGGGGAGGAGGGGGTAGTGAGGTGGAGGGGGAGGTGGGGGAGGGGAGGGAGAGGACGGAGGAGGTGGGATGGAGGAGGGAGGAGGAGGAGGAGGAGGAGGAGGAGCGAGGAGGGGAAGGGGAGGAGTGAGGTGGAGGAGGAGGAGGAATAGGGGAGGGGAGGAGGAGGGAGGGGGGGAGCTTCGCGGAGGCCACCTGCTGGCAGCTGTTTTCTTTTGCTTCGCGTGCCCTGCCGGTATCTGTGCATCCCAGCGGCTCCTCCTCCTCCGTCCTCCTCCTCTCCTCCTCCTCCCTCCGCCTCCCTCCTCCTCCTCCTCCTCCTCGCCTCTCTCTCCGCTCCTCCTCTCCTTCTCCCTCTCCCTCCTCCTCCTCCTCCTCCTCCTCCTCCTCCTCCTGCCTTCTTCTTTTGTTCCTCCCCGCGGCTCCTCGATCTCGTCGGGGCCGCGGCGCCAGAGCACGGCGCGGGCGTCCCCGCAGTTCGCCACCACCACGCTGAGGCCGCCGCCGGGCCCCCCCTGAGATTTGGACCGGCCCGTCTGCGCCGCGCTGCGGGCCGGATCGAGCGGAGGGGATCCCGGGGCCCGAAGTTCGGGCGAACACGCCCAACTCCCCAGACAGCGGGCGTCTCGGAAAAACCGAGGCGGAAATTGTTCGTCGCTTTCGGCCTCTCGGGGCCCTCGCCGGGCCTCGGGGCCGTCCAAGAACGACTCGGGACGAAAAACCGGGTCCCGGGGAAGAGGTCGGGAGGTCGGGGGCCCGCGTCTCGAGCAAATCGAGACGTTGGATGTCTGGGTCGATGAGATCCAGGCGCCAGGAGCTCGGGGCCTGCAGCTCCCGCGCGAGGGCGAGCGCGGCGGAGCTGCCCTGCGCGGCGGCGGCCCGCGGCAACGCCCTGCGCATCTCCTCTCTGGGCGCCAGGAGCGGGTACGGAAAACATGTTCCGTCGGCGGCGAGGCAGGGCAATCCGCTCCAGCGTGGCAGCGATGCAAGGGCACTATAGAAAGCGAATTGGCCGGCATGCAGGAGGGGGGAGGAAAGAGGACAAGTCTGGAGCTGCGATCGCACCGATCCTCGTCGCACGCGACGAACGCGGCCCGCAATGCCTCGGCCGTCGGCGCTCCCGCGGCCACCGCGTGCCGGTGCAGGCGGACCGCGGCGAAGGCCGCGGCCTCCCCGCCGTGGTGGCCGCCGTAGACGCCGCATGCGCCGAGCTCCTGCCGGGCACACTCTTGCAAGCGCAAGAGGTTGAGCAGGGACCGACCGTCCCGGCATTCCTATAGTCCTACCACGAGATGTTCTTAGAACCCCAAACATGTTCTAAGACCAAAGGTACTGTTCTTAGAACATAAACCCGATGTGATAACATTGCCCCATCGCGACCCTACCTAGAAATTGGAGCCACTAGGAAAACAGCATTAGTTGCTATGCTATGCTGTACTATGCTATGTCATGCTATGCTGCGCAATGATATGATATTCTATGATATGCTGCGCTATGCGATGCTATGCTAAGCTATGCTATGTCATGTTGCGCTGTGCTATGCTAAGCTATGCTCTGTTATGCTATGATATGCTTAGCTGCGCTATGCTATGCTATGCTATGCTATGCTGCGCTGTGCTATGCTGTGCTGCGTTATGCTATGCTATGCTATGCTATGCTATGCTATGCTATGCTATGCTATGCTATGCTGCGCTATGCTGTGCTATGCTGGGCTTTGCTATGATATGATGTGCTGCGCTGTGCTGTGGTACGCTCTGCTATGCTTTGCTGTGCTCTGCTATGCTAAAGCTCGGCAAAGCTAAGATGAAGGTAAGCTAAGCTAAGACAAAGCTGAGCTAAACTGAAGCTAAGCTAAGCTAACATGAAATACGTTAAGCTAAGATGAGATAAGCAACGCGAAGCTAAGGGAACGTCACTGGGGGAACCGCGGGGCGGATGCCGGGGGAACCGCCCGGGGCGGTGAACACTGCCTGGCCCTTTAAGCTTACCGAGTAAGAACCCTTCTAGGCAGAGCCTATGTAGGGAACAAGACAGACTCCGCCAGACATGTTCTAAGAACATTCCGTGGAAATCACAAAAGGTTCTTAGAACATTGTTTGGTAGGGCTATAGGCGAGCCAGGACGCCTCGCCACGGCCTGAAGAGGAGCCCCGCGGCAAGAGCCAGGAAACGACACGACCCGACACGACGACGGGGACGGGAGGCGACACGATAACGACGCAGGCGCGGGGGGGGCGGAGGGGGGGGGGGGGGAGGAAGGGGGGGGGGGGAAAGGGGGGGGGGGGAGAGGAAAGGGGGGGGGGGGGGGAGGAAAGGGGGGGGGGGGGGGCCCGCGGGGGGCGCTCGCGCCTGGCGAGCCCAGCCCCAGGCCCCGCGGAGGCCGCGGGCCGCCCCGGCGCGCCGCCTGCCGCGCGCGGCCCGGCCGTGCCCGGCCGCGTGCAGCGGCGCCGCCCGCGCCAGGCGGCACGGACTCCCGCCGGGCTGCCGAGAACCCGGGCCTTCTGTTGCATCCTCGGGGAAGCTTGTCTGTCCCGTCGCGGCCTTATCCGCGTCGAATCCGTGCCGAATCCATGTCGGCCTCGTCGGATCCGTGTCGGATTCGTGTCGAATCCGCGTCGAATACACGCGAAAGCCGCGTCGAGGCCGCATCGAGACCGCGTCGGGCACAAGAAAAGACACCAATTTGGGGGACAGGCGAGGTCCCCCGAAGATGCAACGGAACAGGCCGAGGCGGAGCCTTTTCGCTGTTTTCGGCGGGGTCCCCACGGCTCGAGGGATGGCGCAGAGAGCTGCCTGGGGCTCCCGCCGCGATGCTTCGCGCCGTTTGAGCTCTTCGCGACGCCCACCGGGTGTCCCAGGATCGAGGCCGCGCAAGGACGGCTCGAGGCCCAAACCTCGGGCGCCTCGAGAAAACCGAGGCGGAGATCTTTCGTCGTCTTCGGCCTCCCGGGGCCCTCGCCCCGGGCCTCGGGGCCGTCAAGAAACGGCTCGGTACGAAGAGCCGGTCCCGGGGAAGTGGTCGGGAGGTCGGGGGCCCGTGCCTCGAAGAACTCGAGACGTCGGATCTCTGGGAATCACCGACCGACAGACAAGAACGGAAGCCCCTCTTTGCCAAGCCAGGCCGTGCCATCCGACGGAGCGGCTGTAAAGTCCGAAGGGACAGGGAAGGGGCTCGCTGTCAAGAAAGCGAGGGAGCGCATGCGAACCCGAGTGAAGGGGCCCCAGGACACACAAACAAGTGGCACGTGTGCCATGGCTCTTGCGCAAAAAGGAAGGGGGAGGAGGAGGATGTGGAGGAGGAGGGGGGGGGAGAGGATGCCAGACATCGCAGAAGGAGTGAACAAAACAGGGCCGCAAGAGGGGCTCCAGAGGGCGAGCGCGAGGAGACTCCAAGGGCCGTCCCCCGCAAGATGGCTTCAAAGACCTTTGACGGGTTCCAGGAAGCCTCCAACTGACGCCCGAGAAGCCTACAGAGGGTTCCAAGGGGAGGCCTCCAGGGTCCAAGGAGGGCTGGAAGAAATTACTGAGCGGACTCAGCTGCTGGGGGCTCGCGGTGCAAAGTGCGCGGCGGCCTTGCGTTGCGAACGCTTGTCCAAGGCAGTCGCTTTGCACGCAGAGTCTGTCGGGTGTATTCTCGGGGGCCGGCTATTCGCCACTTGAATGGGAGCCCCCCCCACAGACCAGACTTTCGGCCCGGGGCGGCGGCGGCGACGACGACGGCGACGACGGCGGCGGCGTCGGCGGCGACGGAGGGGGCACTGGGCGGGCGCTGGAGCCGCGGGAGGGGGGCGCTGAGACGGCGCGGGGGGGGGGGGCGGAGCGGAGGGAGGGTTGCTGTGCCGAAATAAGCGGTTTGGGCGCATGCGGGCCTGGGGGGCGCTAGAGCGCGGGGGGCAGAGCGGACGGCGCGGGGAGGGGGCGGAGGGGGGGGGGGGGTGCTGGTTGCCGAAATTAAAGGGTCGGGGGCGTGAGGGGGCGCGGGGCGGGCGCTGGTGCCGCGGGGGGGCGCTGAGACGGCCGCGGTGGAGGGGGGGGGCGGAGCAGGGGGGGGGGGGGGTGCTGGTGGCCAAATTAAATGGTCGGGGGCGGGGAGGCGCTGGGGCGGGCGCTGGAGCCGCGGGGGGGCGCTGAGACGGCGCAGGGGAGGGGGCGGAGCGGGGGGGGGTGCGGCGCCGAAATAAAGTGGTCGAAGCGGAGGGGGCACTGGGCGGGCGCTGGAGCCGCGGGGGGGCGCTGAGACGGCGCGGGGGAGGGGGCGGAGCGGGGGGGGGGGCGGTGCCGAAATAAAGTTGTCGGGGCGGAGGGGGCACTGGGCGGGCGCTGGAGCCGCGGGAGGGCGCTGAGACGGAGGGGGGAGGTGGCGCTGAGACCGGCGGAGTGGGGAAGGGGCGGAGGCGGGGAGGGTGCGGTGCACGAAATAAGTGGTCGGGGCGGGAGGGGCGCTGTGGGTGCGTATGGGAGCGCGGTGCGGGGCGATTGAGACGGCGCGGGGAAGGGGCGGGGCGGGGGTGGGGGTGCTGGTGGCCGAAATAAAGTGGTCCGAAGCGGCGGGGGGCACTGGGCGGGCGCTGTGGCGACCGCGGGGGGGCGCTGAGACGGCGCGGGGGAGGGGCGGAGCGGGTGGGGGGGTGCGGTGCCGAAATAAAGTAGTCGGGGCGGGGGTGGCACTGGGCGGGCGCTGGAGCCGCGGCGGGGCGCTGAGACGGCGCGGGGGAGGGGGCGGAGCGGGGGGTGGGAGCTGCGGTGCCGAAATGAAGTGGTCGGGGCGGAGGGGGCACTGGGCGGGCGCTGGAACCGCGGGGGGGTGCGCTGAGGCGGCGCGGGGGAGGGGGCGGAGCGGGGGGTGGGTGCGGTGCCGAAATAAAGTGGTCGGGGCGGAGGGGGCACTGGGCGGGCGCTAGAGCCGCGCGGGGGCGCTGAGACGGCGCGGGGGAGGGGGCGGAGGGGGGGGGTGCGGTGCCGAAATAAAGTGGTCGGGGCGGAGGGGGCGCTGGGCGGGCGCTGGGGCCGCGGGGGAGCGCTGAGACGGCGCGGGGGAGGGGGCGGAGCGGGGGGGGGGGTGCGGTGCCGAAATAAAGTTGTCGGGGCGGAGGGGGCACTGGGCGGGCGCTGGAGCCGCGGGAGGGCGCTGAGACGGCGCGGGGGAGGGGGCGGAGCGGGGGGGGGGTGCGGTTTGCCAATAAAGTGGTCGCTGGGCGGAGGGGGCACTGGCGGCGCTGGAGCGCGCTGGGGGACGCTGAGACGGCGCGGGGGGACCGGGGCGAGCGGGGGGGGGGCGCGGTGCCGAAATAAAGTGGTCGAGGCGGAGGGGGCACTGGGCGGGCGCTGAGCCGCGGGGGGACGCTGAGACGGCGCGGGGGAGGGGGCGGAGCGGGGGGGGGGGTGCGGTGCCGAAATAAAGTGGTCGGGGCGGAGGGGGCACTGGGCGGGCGCTGGAGCCGCGCGGGGGCGCTGAGACGGCGCGGGGGAAGGGGCGGA
>CAUYUJ010015884.1:50958-65958 GCA_963575745.1 Prorocentrum cordatum | reverse complement strand
GGTCGGAACAGCCGCGGGCCTGGCCCAGCGAAGAGTTGCGCTGCCCCTGGGACCTCAGACCACCGCACAGCACCGTGAATCTGGAGACGCCAGGGAGGCCCCGGCGTGTTCGGAAGAGCCGTGGCATGGCCCAGCCAGGCTCAACGCTGTGCCTGGGACCACTCAGGGCCCACGACACGGGCACACCCCCAAACAAAACGCAGCCGTGGGTCGAAGCACCCCCCATTTCCCGTGCTCTCCCGTGCTCTCCAGGTGTGCATTGCAAAGTCCTTGTTTGCGACGTCCTGGTTTTCGGGGACCTCTGAACCTCGGTCAGCACACAGCGGCTTCGGAGGCGCCGGTGACAGAGTGCAGAAGAAACACCCTCGCAATGTAGGCCCCCGACGAGTGCAGCCCTTCAGTAAACGTGCCTTGAGAAGGAATCGAGCAAAGCAGGGCTGCTCGGTACAGTAGGGGCCCGACCACAAGAAACCTTCCACAAGAAACCCAACCCTGAGACCCCATGACGTCCATTGATTTTGGCGTGGGAACGTCACGCTTTCCATCGCAGAACTATCGAACCCAAGAAACCCAGGGCACCCTGGATGCAAGCAGGGTGTTTCTTGGTATGGGTCTCCACTGTAAACGCCCAGGGATGCTCAGTCAACGCCACTTCTGTGGGTCGGGGTGGCTTCTCGGGGCAGCCGCGGTCTGGCCCAGCGAGGCGCTGCGCTGCCTCCTTGGGCCGCTGGCCCCCCGCACGGCCGCAGGGGCGGCCCTGGAGACGCCAAGGATAAGCCCCGAGGTGCTGGCGGCGCGCACGTTGGGGTGGCACTCCAAGGCTGCAGGGCAGGCTTCTTGTTCAGAGGGGCCCAGGAACTTCCGCGAAGCCATCCCCCGCAAAAAGCCAGGGGGGCTGCCGAAACGCCCTCCGCTGCCCTCTCGGAGCCCCCCCCCCACCCACAAGGCCGCCCCCGCTCGCGCCACCCCCTTGTGCGCGCCGCCAGAGGTCCGTGGGCGGAGCAGCCGCGGCCCGACAGTCCTAGAAAAACTGCCCGCGCCTGGCGCCGCATGCTCCAGGCAGTCCGTGCTGCGAGGCGAGGAATGAGGAATGAGGAATGAGGAATGAGGAATGAGGAATGAGGAATGAGGAATGAGGAGGAGGAGGAGGAGGAGGAGGAGGAGGAGGAGGAGGAGGAGGAGGAGGAAGAGGAGGAGGAGATGGAGGAGGAGGAGAGGTGGAGGAGGAGGAGGAGGAGGAGGAGGAGAAGGCGGAGGAGGAGGGAGGAGGAGCAGGCGGAGGAGGAGGAGGAGGAGGAGGAGGAGGAGGAGGAGGAGGAGAAAGGCAAGGGAACGAAACAGCACGCACAGACGACGGCGAGGGCGCAGGCGGGAGGCTGCCAGCGGGACGACGAAGGCTGGCGGGCAGGCGGCAAGGCCGCGGGACGGAGCAGTCGCGGCCTGGCCCAGCGAGGCCGCCGCCACCGGCTCCGCCGTCATCGTCTCGAAGATGTCCTCCTTCACGGTCGGCCGCCCGAACTTCTCGCCGAGCTCCTGCCCGCGCGGCCGCGGAAAGCACGGCCGCGGGGCTCTGCTCCCTCCAGCTCCTGCACCTGCTCCCCCCTCCCCCCCCGCCCTCTCTCCGCCCCTCCCCTCTCTCCATCCTTGCGTCCCTCTCCTCCGTTCCCTCCGGCCTCTCCCTTCATCCTCCCTCCTCCCTCCTCCCTCTTCCCCTCTCCTCATCCTGCTCCTCGCCCCGCCTCCAACCCTCCACCTCGTATACAAAGCCATCCAGTCGCAACACCAGACGCGGTCCATTCGCATGATACGTCCTTTCACTTTTACTATAGGGAGGCGGAACGACCTCCAGCAGCTGCAAGGATGGAAGCCACTTGCTTCTCAACAAAAATATGTGTCGGCCTGAGCGTCGCAGGCACTCATTCGAAACATCCCAAAAATGATACGAGGACGGCGGACCAGTCGTTTCCAGAAAGTGGCTCCCGCCTGAGCAACGCGCATCTACTTTGTTTCAAGCTCCCTGCAGCTGCACGGATGGAGCCGATTCGTTTTCGAAATGCGGCCCCCGCCTCAGCGCCGCGCACACTCGTCAAGCAGAAACAGCTCCACAGACGGAGCGGGACGGTGTTCTGAATGCGGCTCTCGCCGTAGCGCCTTGCACATTCGTCTGACCAACTTCCATGTGTTCGAAGGATGGGAACCGGTTCGTGTTTCAAATGCGGCTATCGCTTTGGACATCATCAAGTGCAACTGCCCGACGTCCAAGCTGGTGCGACGCTTAAGCGGATGGAGCGGAGCTCCTGGAAGAGGGCTGTTGCCTGTTCAACCTTGGCTCGGGCAGTAGCTCTGCCCCGGCGGAACCGCTGCCGGGCACTCTCTTGGGGAGTGGGCCTTGGGCGCTGTGAGCGCCACAGAGCTGCAAGCAAAATGGCATCACATGATAGAGGAGGAGGAGGAGGAGGAGGAGGAGGAGGAGGAGGAGGAGGAGAAGGAGGAGGAGGGGGAGGAGGAGGGGGAGGAGGAGGAGGAGGAGGAGGAGGAGGAGGAGGAGGAGGAGGAGGAGGAGGAGGAGCAGGATGAGGAGGAGGAAGAGGAGGAGGAATGTGAATACTCATACTGCTCGCCCCTCCAACGTGGGGCTCTCTCCCGAATCGTCCGCGGGACTGTGGCCAGACCTCTGCCACTGTGCGGCGCGTCCACGGCTGGAGGACGCTCCTCTTAGCTGGACTGCCGGGGAGCGACTCCACCGCGCACGGGGTGCCTCGCCCGGATGGCACGCCGACCGGGCGCTCGTCGGTCGAGGGGGGGTGCTGCCCGCACTGAGGACAGCCTCTTGCCTTGGCATCAGAAGAGGGGGGGCCAGGGGGGCTCGGGGCGGCGACGACGACGACGGCGACGAAATAGGAGGGACGACGACGAGACGCCGACGACGGACGACGACGACGACGACGAGGGAGGAGGAGGAAGGACGACCACGGCGACAACGACGACGGAAACGACCACGACGCCAAAGAGGACGACGACGACGACGATTACGAGGAAAGACAGAGGACGACGTAGGCGACGACGACGACGACGACGACGCGGGAGGAGGGAGGACGGCGACGACGACGACGACGACGACGACGCAAGAGCGCGCGCACGCTTTTGTTGAAAATCAGTGCTGCGAAACCTTGTGTTTTTTTGTAGGTTTCTTGGACACACGATGGTGAAATCCTTCCGAAACCGATGGATATTGAAGGATTTCGGCATACGCGCGCGACAACGCGCGCGTCTGCACTTCGTCCAGTTTTTTGCAGAGGATTCTCGCGACGGCACGCGCGCAAGGGCGTTCGACAGATTTCGACATGCGCGCGCGCGAAGCCCGTTTGGTAGCATTTTGTGAAAATCTTGAAAAACCTATGGTTTCCTCAAGATTTCGCAAGAGCCCGCGCGTCAGCTTTTTTAACATCAGTGTTACGAAACCTTGCGTTTTTGTATGTTATTTGGAAACTCGATTGCGAAATCCTTCCTGCACCGAAGGTTTCTGTAGGATTTCGGCATGCGCGCGCGACGGCGCGCGCGTGTGCACTTCGTCGCGATTTTTTCAAGGGATTCGTGAAACAGTTTGAAGTTAGAACAAAAAGTGTTCCCGCGTATCGTTTTTTACAAGGGAACCTCAGGGAGGCCGATGCCGGTTCCCCTGGGATAATGTAAATTCATATTTAGGATGGACATGCGCTCATAATCATACATGATTTACATACCCGAGAGGGAGGCGGATAACGACGGGGGGGGTAGAGTCTATTCTCTGGGTAGAAAAGAAAATTGATTTCTGTTCGCAGTGAGTTGCCCACTCCACTGCTCGCGCAAACATCCCACCCACCCACCCGCAACTTGGTTTGCAAAATCTCTGAAGACAGTGACGGTGGGTACCAAATGGCACTTGGCAACGACAGCGACGCCGACGACGACAGCGACAACGACGACGACGCCGCCGCCGACAACGACTACGACGACACCGACGACGTCTCCAACGACTTCGACGACGCCGACAACGACGACGACGACGACGACGAAACCGACGACAACGCCGACGACGACGACGACGACGAGGACAACGACGACGACGATGACGACGCCGACGATGACGACAACGACGACACCGACGACGACGACGACGTCAACGACGCCGACGACGACGACGACGGCGGCGACGACGACGACACCGCCGTCGACGACGACGAAGACGACGACGACGCCGACGCCGACGACGACGACGAAGACTACGACGACGTCGCCAACGAAGACGACGACGAGGGAGGACGACGACGGCGGCAACGACGACAACGACGACAACGACGAGGGAGGAGGGAGGACGGCGACGACGCGAACGACGAAGAAGGAGGAAGGACGGCGACGCCGACGACGACAACGACGAGGGAGGAGGGAAGACGACGACGACGACAACGACGACGACGACGACGACGGCGACGAAATAGGATGGACGACGACGAGACGCCGACGACGGACGACGACGACGACGAGGGAGGAGGAGGAGGGACGACCACGGCGACAACGACGACGGAAACGACCACGACGCCAAAGAGGACGACGACGACGAACACGAGGAAAGACAGAGGACGACGTAGGCGACGACGACGACGCGGAAGGAGGGAGGACGGCGACGACGACGACGACGCAAGAGCGCGCGCGCACGCTTTTGTTGAAATCCGTGTTGCGAAACTGTGTTTTTTGTAAGATTTTTGGGCACACGATTTTGAAATCCTTCCGAAACCTATGGTTTTTGAAAGATTTCGGCATACGCGCGCGACGACGCTCGCGTCTGCGTTTCGTCCCGTTTGGTAGCATGTTCTTAAGATTTCGCAAGAGCTCGCGCGTAAGCTTTTTTAGCAAATCAGTGTTGCGAATCCATGTGTGTTTGTATGTTATTTGGGAACTCGATTGCGAAACCCTTCCGACACCGAAGGTTTTTGAAGGATTTCGGCATGCGCGCGCGACGGCGCGCGCGTGCGCACTTCGTCTCATTGTTTGCAAGGGATTCGTGAACAAGTCTTATGTTAGAACAAAACATGTTCCCGCGTATTGTTTTTTACAAAGGAACCTCAGGGGGAGCGATCCTGGCCCCCCTGGGATCGTGTAAATTCATAGTTAGGATGGACATATGGCCAGAATCATAGATGATTTACATACCCGAAAAGGGGGGCGGATAACGCCACGGGGGGGGGGGGGGGGTAGTCTATTCTCTTTGTAGAAAGGAGAGTCTACGTGGTGCAATCCATGTGGTGCATTTCAAGTGCTGCAGGTGTGCGAGGCCGCAACGAAGCGGCGACGACGAGGCAACGGCGAGCACGGAGCCGCCATACTGGCGCCCAAGCCCGAACGATGGTCGGCGACGAGGCGGCGACGGCGAGCAGGAAGCATCCAGACCAACATTCAGGGGCAGTTCCGTCGAAGAGACAGAAGACACCCTACGCGGAAGCAGTGTTTCGGGAATCTGCAGACATAGATGCAAAGATTCGTGTATGCATGAACATATAAATATACACACGCATCACGCGTCGACCCACACATCCCCCACCTGGTTCCTCGTTCCTGGCGGCTGGAAAGAACGTCGTTCGTAGCCTCCCCCCCGAGGGCTGGTCGGCCCTGGGGGGCTTGATCAAACAAGTGCCACGTGATCCCTGGAGCACGGCTCCAAAGGTCACCGGCACGTATACGTAAGAGTAGCGCAGCGGACGGCCAGACAGACAGGGGGGAGGGAGGAAGGGATGGACAAAGAGGCAGATTGACGCAGTATTTCCTACCTCCTCTTCCTCCTCGTTCTCTTCCCCCTCGTTCTTTTCCTCTTGTCTCACCATCTATCCTTCTCGAGCGTCGCCATCGCCATCTTGGACGGGTAGCTGGGCACCTGCGGGCGCGGCCCTGCGGCATGACTGCTGCCCCTGCCTGGAAAAGATCCTGTGGCGCCCCTGGCGCCGACGTGTAATGATGATGTTGGCAGTGGAGACTTGTTCCTTGTATGCATCATCCAGAATGCTGCAACTGAGCTGATCGGTCATACTTCCGCCCAGTGCTTCCTTCGACAGTGCCCACGGAGACGCCACTGTCTCTGTCTTAGTCGTAGGTCACTCTGACCTGTGGCCACGACTTGTGGTCACACTCGGCTTGTCTTGTCATGTGCTGTATACTTCGCAGATGCTTAGTTTCCGCCTTCTATGTTTTTGATATTGTCTTTCTCTCCTCTCCCAATCCTTCTGGCGGTGTTTGCGCGAGTCGCTGCATTGTGATTGTGAATAGTGGCCCTCTCGTCTGCCTGAACCCTTCTTGCACTCAGTGCTCAAAACGATGCCCTCCTTCATGATTCGTCTTCAACTTCCGCATAGTTGTCGTAGCATAGCTTAGCCTTCCATACATACTCCTCGCAGAGCGGGTACCGTTGCCAACCCTCTTCCAATACCATGTTGTATACAGAATAAAAATTGTGTTCAGGGTCCCCCCGAACCGGATCACTCATTAACCCCGTCAACAATTTGACAATCGAGCTGCAACTCCCATTGGTTGAGAATCCGCTTTTGAATAATAACAGACAACTGCGTGTCTGCCCCTGCATCTCGCACTGCTCGAGCAAGGTGACGGGCGTATCCCCGCAGCACTCAACCTGGCACAGGTCGCCCTTAGACTCAATGTTCGCGACGACCCGATCATCCTCGAACAAAACACGGGAAGGCACTACGCTCCCGAGCAGCAGTGCAACTTCGAACATATCCTGGATCCGCTCTTGAAGTTTCTTTGGCCACGGAGTCGCCAAGCTTCTCAAGAGGAACCGCACGTCAAATTCTGATGGGGGAGGCCGACTCGCGTCGATCTCAGCAGTCCCTTGGCCTGCTTGGGGGCGCAAGGCTGTGAAATATCTTGCTGGACTGCGGTCTTAGGTTCGTTGTGCCGTCGCTGCGGTCTTAGGTTTAGTGGGACCTGGTTTAGCGATGCATACTGGGAAATGACCCCCTCGGCCCAATTGAACTAAAAAGAACTGCCGCCACCCGAAGAAACACCAGACCTGGTTTAGTTATTCCGGTCCATCCTCTGGGCCTCGGGGCCCAGTCACTAACCGGCTCCCTTTACACGGGGTCCTGGCTACACCCGACGTCTTTCAATGTTTGTCTACTGCCTCTCCAGTCCTGTCTCCGCTCGACCGTCTACCAGGGGGCCCAGGACACTGGCCATCGCTCGGACGTCCATTCCCTGTGTTTTTTCGGTTTTGTGAATGGTTTTTTCGCCAAATGATCAAGGATGCTCCTCGATGGTTCTCGCCGAGAAAAAAATGCACACGTCCGAGCGATGCCAGGGACATCACTTGGAGGGGTACGCCATGCAGCCTCCTGGCAGCTCTGGGCCGCCAAAGAATTTGCTAGGGTTGCCAGCGCATGGCCATGCCGTGGGCGGCGGCGACTCGCCGCAGGCGTCTTCGATCAACGTAGGTTCAACCGAATCAATTGTACGTATGCCAGGCGTCTCACCGAAAGACCTTGAAAGCAACCTTGCCAGATAGCACTTCAATTACGCGGATGAGATTGGAAGGGGGTGCGCTTGCGAGTGGATCGTGCGCGCCACGGTCTACGACTGTTCTGGCTCTTTCTTTTCTTGTCTCTATCTCTCTCTCTCTCTCTTTCTCTGTATTTCTTGCTTCCTTTCTTTTTTCGCTCTCTCTCTCTCTGTCTCTCACATGCAGAATGCGTCGCTGGCACGGTGGCAGGTTTGAGGAGGAGTGGGAGGCTCAGACATCCTCGCCCTCCTCGCCCCCCTTCTCCTCCTCGTCCTTCTCGCCCTCCTCGTCCCCCCTCTCCGCCTCGTCCTCCTCGCCCTCATCGCCCCCCTTCTCCACCTCGTCCTTCTCGCCCTCCTCGTCCCCCCTCTCCACCTCCTCCTCCTTCTCCTCCTCCTCCTCGCAATCTTTCCCGTCACCCTTCCGGGTCTCCTGGCCTTCGTGTCCTCCTTCTCTTCTCCTTCTCTTCCCGAGGCCTCCTGCCCCAAAACAACAATAACATCGAGGAGGAGGAGGACGACGACGAAGAGAAGGAGGAGTAGTAGGAGGAGGAGGAGGAAGATGAGGAGGGGGAAGAGGAGCAGGACGAGAAGGAAGGAGAAGGAATAGGGGGATGAGGAGGAGGATGAGGTGGAGGAGGAGGAGGAGGGGGATGAGGAGGAGGAGAAGGAGGCTGTCTCCCCAGCCCTCCTCCGCTCAGGCACGGCGAAAGGCCCAGGCGGGCGCCCCAGGAGGGGCCTTGTCGCAGAGCTTCTGCAGTTCCACCATCGCCCTCGGAGAAAGGACGTCGGGACGGATGCTCAGCGCCTGCCCCGGCTCCCAGCCCGTCGAAAGAAGGAGGAGGAGGAGGAAGAGGAGGAGGAGGAGGAGGACGGGTGGATGGAAATGAGAGGGAGAAGGAGGGAGGAGGGAAGCGGGGAGCAAGAGGAACGGCAGCAGGAAGCGGTGGGAGATTGTTTACATGAGCTGAAGGCTCAAAATTAGCGCCACGGAACCGTCTCCATCGTGAGATCTGACCTTCTTGGGTGTAGACCTTCGCTAATCATATTGAAATACCAGGTTTGCTTCGTCGTGGGCGCTCTGCACTCCTTCGCTGAGCCTCGAACATAGCTAGGAGGCGATGAAGGAGGAAGGCACTGAGGAGCAGGAGGAATACTTCGACGAGAAGAAGGAGGACTGGGGCGATGATGACCACGGGGAGGAGGAGATGTAGACAGGGACTGGGAAGAGGAGGAGGAGGAGAAGGAGAAGGAGGAGGAGGAAGGAGGAAGGAGGAGTAGCCACTTGCTCCGGCCCCACTCGACCAAGCTCAGAGCATGAAGAGGTCGAGGATGAGATGGAGGACGCGGAGAGGCGGATGAGAAACGCCCCTCGCCTCACTCCTGGCCTAGACCCCCTCAAAATTGGTCCACTGGGCCCCTCCCGAGATCCCGACCTTGCCAAGCTGGTCGAGCTGCGGCCCGCCCTGATGAGGAGGGTCTAATCCCCCCCTCTGTAGGCTTCTTGTGATCCGGAAGCTGTCTTCCACCCGGCCCCCCTGGCGAAGGCCAGGGCGCGAGGGAGGGCTTCGCTCCCTTGGGAGACGCAGGCCGCATCTTGAAGGCTTGAAGGTCCCTGGCATCGAAGTCCCGACCCCGTCCTCGGGGCCGGCGCCTCCTCCCAAGCCGTCTTGTGGCGGTCCAGGGGCCCAGCGAGGGCCCCGAGAGGCCGAGAACGATGATGATGATGATGATGATGATGATGATGATGATGATGATGATGATGATGATGATGATGATGATGATGTTGATGATGATGATGCTGATGATGATGATGATGATGAAGAAGAAGAAGAGGGGGAGGAGGATAATAATAACGACTACGCGCATGAGAGGGATAGGCTCGAAGAGCGAACCATGACATAAACATAAACTTCCGGAGGTCCGCGCGGAGTTCTTGGACCAGCACTGGATCTCCCCCCCTGGAGCGCAGAGCGCGACAGGGGCGGCGCCGGAGGGGCCGCCGTGGGGCTCCAGCGCCGATGCGAGAAAGCCGCGCGGACCTCCAAATGTGGATGTTTGTGTCGTTAACCGCCATCGGTCTTTAGACCCCCCCCCAATAGTTGGACACTCCTTCTTTTTAAGACGCCTGATGGACGTACTGGGGTCCCACCAAGACAGGAACAAGAGGAGAAGGAGGAGGAGCAGCAGTAGGAGGAGGAGGAGGAGGGGCGGAGCTGCTCCACCGCCGCGAGAAAAACGGGGGGAGGGGTGCTCAAGACTGCAGATCTCCTGCGGCGAAGGATTTGTTCCTCGACAGTCGAGCAGGGACCGACCGTCCCGGCATTCCTATAGCCCTACCACGACATGTTCTTATAACCCAAAAATGTTCGAATACCACAAACAATGCTCTTAGAACATAAACCGATGTGTTAAAACAAGGCAATCTCAGCCAGAAATGTTCTCATAACATTTCGTGCAGACCACAAAGGGTTCTTAGAACACTGTTTGGTGGGACTATAAGCGAGCCAGGACGCTTCGCCACTGCTCCTCGACGGGCGCCTGGCCCAGCTTGATGAAGAACGGCCCCAGCGTGGTCACCACGCCGTTGAACTGCGCGGCGCGCTCCACCTGCACGTCGGGGCCTCGGCGCCCGCCCGGCCCCGAGGGGGAACCCCTGGGCGGCCCGGCCTTCCGCATCGGCCCCGTGCGCGTCGCGCCGGGCCCGCGCCCGCCCCGCCAGGACGCCTCGGCGGCGGCCGCCCGCGCGGGCCGCCCATGCCGAAGACCTCTTGGTGCTGTGAGTGCCCCTCCCCCCCCACTTTCTCGCCTGCTCCGCGGCCGCGCTCTGCCCCGTCTTCCCTCTCGCCGCCGGACGGGTGGTGCGCTCCGCCCCGGCTGCTCACGGGAGCGCGCGGGCGGATTGCCCCTGCCGCGCCGCGACGGAAGAAGTGATGCCGACCCAGGCGAGGGTTCCCGACACCGCGGGGGTCGTTCATCCTTCGTTGTCGTCGTCGTTTTCTTCGTCGTCGTCTTTGTCGCCTTTGTCGTCGTTGTCGTGTCTGTCGCCGTCGTCGTCGTCGCCTCGTCGCCTCCAGTCGTCATGTCGCCCCGTCAGCATGTCTTGTCGACGCGTGGGCGCTCGGTCTGCGCGGGGTGCACCCCAACGGGCTGCGTCTTGCAGGTCAGCACCAAACGGAGACGGGGAGGAAGGACGAGGAGGAGGAGGAGGTGGAGGAGGAGGGGGGGAAGAAGAGGAGGGGAAGATGATGATGATGCTGCTGCTGCTGCTGATGATGATGATGATGATGATGATGATGAGGATGATGCTGAGGATGATGATGAGGGAGGAGGAGGATGAGGATGTGGAGGAGGAGGAGGAGGAGGAGGAGGAGGAGGATGAGGAGGAGGAGAGGGGAGGAGGAGGAGGAGGCAGGAGGAGGAGGAGGGAGGTGGAAGAGGAGGAGGAGGAGGAGGAGGAGGGGGAGGAGGGATGGGGAATAGGGGGGGAAGAGGAGGAGGAGAAGGAGGCAGGAGGAGAGGAGAGGAGGAGGAGGATGGAGGAAAAGGAGGAGGGAAGGAGGAGAAAGAGAGGGAATATGATGATGACGTGATGATGATAAATTGATGAGATGATGATGTGATGATGATGATGATGCTGCGCTGTGTATGCTGATGATGCGGGTGATGATGATGCTGATGTGACGATGATGATGATGTTGCTATGATGATGATATGATGATGAGATGCTGAAATGATGATGATGATGGATGATTGATGATGATGTGATGATGATGAGGCAGAGGCGGAGCGGCGATGAGGGAGGAGGAAAAGAGGGAGGGAGGGACGAGGAGGAAAGGAGGAAAACGAGGAGGACAAGAAGAAGAAAGATTGAGGATGCATTGATGATGATGAGGAGGAGGAGGAGGAGGAGAAGGAGGAGGGGGAGGAGGGGGGAGGAGGGGGGGGAAGGAGGAGGGGCAGGAGGGGGAGGAGGGGGAGGGGGGGGAGAGGAGGAGAGGAGAGGGGAGGAGGAGAGGAGGAGGAGGAGGAGGAGGAGGAGGGGAGGAGGAGGAGGAGGAGGAGGAGGAGGAGGAGGAGGAACAGGAGAGGAGGAGGAGGAGGAGGAGGAGGAGGAAGGAGGAGGAGGAACAGGAGGAGCGGCGGAGGAGCAGGGAGGAGCAGGAGGAGGAGCATGGAGCAGGAGCAGGAGCAGGAGCAGGAGCAGGAGCAGGAGCAGGAGCAGGAGCAGGAGGAGGAGGAGGATGGAGGGAGGAGGAGAGGAGGAGGAGGAGGGGAGGAGGAGGAGGAGGGGGGGAGGAGAGGGAGGGGAGGAGGAGGAGGAGGAGGGGAGGAGGAGGAGGAGGAGGAGGAGGAGGAGGAGGACGTGGAGGAGGATGAGGAGGAACAGGAGGAGGAGGAGGACGAGGAGGAGGATGAGGATGAGAAGGGGGAAGATGCTGATGATGATGATGATGATGCTGATGATGATGATGATGAGGAGGAGGAGGAGGAGGAGGAGGAGGAGGAGGAGGACCCAAAGAGGCAGAACAAAACCGTGGCGCTCAGCAAGGCGCGGGCCAACGTGCCCTGGCCAACGGCCAAGGTGGCCAACGGCCAACACCAAGGGCGCACGCGCAAAAAGCGGGAATCACGGACACGAGCTGGGACCTGACCTCCGGCATCCTTTCCTTGACTAACTCCCAATAGCGCCAGAAACGCTGTGACTTAGGGAGGAAATCTCAAAACAAAAAAAAAACAAGCTAAGGACCGCCCTACACCCCGCGCCAAAATGGCGCACGGGGTGTCGGGATCGGCGCCCAAGGGACAATACGCGGAGCTTTGCCCAGCGCCCGCACCCTCGCAAGCACGGCAACAGTATGCCCGCGGCAAAGAGCACTGCGACCAAGAGGTTGCAGGCGGGAAGCCGCGGGCCCCGCCTCCGTGATCGTCAACGGCGGTTCACCTCAGACCAGGAGGTGCCACTGGGGTCTCCCCGCGCCCAGGCGCACCTCTTGGCCGAGGTGGCAGGGCACTAAAAACCCTGGCCTGACAGCTGCAACGGCGACAGCGGCGGCAGCAGGGCGGGGAGGGGGGAAGGGCCACTCTCCGGCCCAGGAGCGCAAACAACGTCCACCCCGGAACTTAATCCAGGGCCGTGCCGCAACTCCCAAAGAGGAAAGGGGCGACGGACACGACGACGAAACGAGACACGAAGGACGACAACGAACGACCACGAACCTCCCAGAGGGAAGTGCCGCCCTCCGCCCGTTCCTTATCGCACCCGCGAGCGGGCGGGATAAGGAGCGTGACATCATCGGACCCACACCGCACTTAGGCGGTGCCACACGGAGCCCAGGCTGCACCGCTTATCAACGGTGGCGAGGCATTTGAACATTGCCTCGGCCTGACGGCTGGAGGAGGAGGAGGAGGAGCAGGACGAGGAGGAGGAGGAGGAGGAGGAGGAGGAGGAGGAGGAGGAGTCGGAGTAGGAGGAGGAGAGGGGGGCGGAGGAGGAGGAGGAGGAGGAGGAGGAGGAGGAGAGGAGGAGAGGGAATGACAAGACGAGGACAAGAAGAAAGAGGAGGAGGGGGAGGAAGAGAAAAGGAGGGAGGAGGAGGAGGAAGGAGGAGGAAAGAGGAGGGAGGAGGAGGCAGGAGGAGGCGGAGGAGGAGGAGGTGGGGTTGGCAGGAGGAGGGGGAGGAAGGAGGAGCAGGAGGAGGAGGAGCAGGAGGAGGAGCGAGGGGGAGGAGGAGGAGAGGAGGAGGAGGAGGAGGAGGAGGAGGAGGAGGAGGAGGAGGAGGAGGAGGGAGGAGGATGAGGGAGAAGGAGGAGGAGGAGGGGAAGGAGGAGGAGGAGGAGGAGGACGAAGAGGAGAAGGAGGAGGAGGAGGAGGAGGAGGAGGAGGAGGAGGACGGGGACTTTGACAGAAACCATGGCGAGGCGTTCTCCGGGCTCCGTGCTCTCCAGCCGGGGCCCTCGCCGGGCCTCGGGACGGTCAAAAACGACTCGGGATGAAGAACCTGTCCCGGGGAAGTGGTCGGGAGGTCGGGGGCCCGCGTCTCGAGGGAATCGACACGTCGGATGTCTGTGTGGGGCCCTGGAGTCGGCGGGTCGACGCAGAGCAGGCCCGACAGAGCACAGAGGTCGGAACAGAGACTGCAGCCGCGCCGCGCTGCGGTGTCGGAAGGGCGGGCAGGGAAATCTCTGAGCCGCCACCCCGCACCCATGTGATCGTCCTGCCCCTTCCCGCGGCGAACGGCACCTCGCAGTGGTGCCGACCAACTGCAAAGGGGAAGTGGGGTGATGGAGTGGACGAGGGGGAGGTTCAGATGCTCATTCTGGGGGCCTTCTTGGAGCCACTCGCTCCACTCGTGCGACGAAGCTGCGTCGAACATCCGTCGACTCGAGCCGAACCTGAGTGGAACCTGAGTGGAACCTGAGTGGAACCTGAGTCGAACTTGAGTCGAACTGGAGTCGAACTGGAGTCGAACAGATCCGTTCGGTGTCCACAGGAAGGTCCCCCGCACGAGCATTGAAGGCACCTCGCAGCTGTGCCGACCAACTGCACCAGGGAAGTGGGGCGATGAAGTGGACGAGGGGGAGGTGGAGCAGGGGCTAAGATTAAGTCGGGCCTGTCCCCCTACAGGGGGACAGGGGGATTTTCGACGAAAAAGTAAAACATACCCCCAAAATAATCAAAAAACAATCAAAAATAGTGTGGGGACTATTGTGGAGGTATGTTTTTATACCTTTTTGGTGTATGTTTGGTGTATTTTTAATTTTTCGTCGAATATCCCCCTGTAGGGGGACAGGCCCGACTTCAGGCTAAGATGCCTGGTGGCATGGCGGATGCGGGTCCCAGACCCCCGAAGCCATGGTTTTTCCATGACGTCCACTCCAGAGGTCTGGACTCTGGACCCCTTCCCTGTGACCCGTCTTTCATCCTGGGTCGTCTTTTGACGCTCCCGAGGCCTGGGGAGGGCCCCCAAAGGCCCAAAATCGAGAAAAACCTCCCGTCGTGATTCTTTCCTGACTCGAGGGGGTCTGGGGTCCCTAGCATTATGTCGGAGAGAGCGCGCCCGCAGGGCCCGAGCAAAGGGGAGGGGGGGCTAGGCTTAAGCTACCCCCCCCCCCCTTTTGCCGCCCTTGTTGGAAGCACCCCCCCCTTTTTTTTGCAAGGGGGGGGGGGGCTTACAGCTACCCCCCCCCCCTCCCCCCTTGGGCCTTCCCCGGAAGCTACCCCCCCCCCCTTTCCAAAAGGGGGGGGGTGCTTAAGCTACCCCCCCTCCCTTGGCGCCGCCCTGCTGGAAGCTACCCCCCCCTCCCCCCCTTTCGTACAAAAGGGGGGGGGGTGCTTGGAAGCTACCCCCCCCTCCCCCTTTGGCCGCCTCGGAAGCTACCCCGCGTCCTTACCTTCCTTTCCAAAGGGAGGGGGGTGCTTAAGCTACCCCCTCCCCTCCCTTGGAGCCGCCCTGC
>CAUYUJ010015884.1:25000-50858 GCA_963575745.1 Prorocentrum cordatum | reverse complement strand
TAGCTTGGAAGCCCCCTCCCCCCTTTCCGGCCAGGAAAAGGGAGGGGGGGGTAGCTTCCGAAGCACCACCCCCCCTTTCAAAGGGGGGGGGTGGCTCACCCCGGCTCAACTAGAGGGAGGGAGGGGGGGGTAGCTTGGAAGCCCCCCCCCCTTTCCGAACCACGAAAAGGAGGGGAGGGGGGGGGGCTTCCGAAGCCCCCCCCCCTTTAGCAAGGAAGGGGGGAGGGGGGTAGCTTCAAGCTGGGGCCCCCCTTTTAGTCTATCGGGCCCCACGCGCGCTCTCTATCTTATGTCGGGCGTGTCCCCCTACAGGGGGATTTTCGACGAAAAATAGCAAATACCCAGAAAATGCACCAAAATGGCGAAAAATATTCAAAAAATAACACTCAGACTATCTTTGGAATATTTTTTAAATTATTTTTGGGGTATTTTCTATTTGTCGTCGAACATCCCCTTGTAGGGGGACAGGCCCGACTTAACCCTAGCAGGAGAGTGGGGCGCCGGGCCGAAGGGGCCACGGCCCCCAGGGCCAGCTCCCCCTCTCGCGACCCGTCGCGGCCCCTGGGCGCACGCAGGGCCCCGGGAGCTTGGGGACAGAGGAAAACCTCCAAGACGAGCATACAGGGCAGCTTTTAATACATAGGATTTGAAAATATATGATTTCTAATTTATGAACAAATGTATGCGTGAACTCCTCGTTGTTTTTAATACCAAATCCCTGCATTTTAATACATGATCCGCACGCGGAGCATGTATAAAAAAAACGGCACTGTCACAAGGACTCCCAACTTCGCGCTCCGCGCTGCGCGAGAGCGCGAGGTGCGAACAGCTTCGCGCTCCTGCGCCGCCTCCCAGGGGAGAAGTGGAGGGTGAGGAGGAATCGGAGCCGAACCGCGCAGCGCGAATGACTTCGCGCCCTCGAGGGCGCACTTACAGAAAGAGATGAAGCAACGACCCCACCCTGGGTTACAGGTGCGTGGTCTGTAAACCTCCAAACCTCCTGGGAAGTCCCAGGGCCTAGAAAGCCGCCGCCAGGACGCCGCACATCACGCAGGGCGTATCCTGTCAGCCCACGCGAGGTTCCGGCGCCCAGCGCCTCGTAAACCAGGGCAGGGGCGTCTTTTGCGCCCTCGAAACTATGGACCCAGACCTCGGGCGCCTCGAAGAGATCGAGACGGGCGCTTTTCGTGGTTGTCGGGCTCCCGGGGCCCTCGCCGGGCCTCGGGACCGCCGACAAACACGACTCGGGATGAACAACCGGTCCCGGGGAAAGGGTCGGGAGGTCGGGGGCCCGCGTCCCGAGAAAATCGAGACGTCCGGTGTCTGGGAAACCTCCAGGACCCATTCCCTTCAGGAACCGCTGGCTTCGTGGCGAGAGCAGGGCCGTAACCCAACATCCGACATCCGAGCCCCCCCCCCGACCCATTCCACCCTAACGTTGCGCTCGGGGTCCACTTCTGCTGTTCCCAAGGCCCGACAACGGGCCCAAGAACCCCGGATCGAAGAAGACCGCCCAGCTTCACGCAAGCACTCGCGTCGCAGAAGGGGAAGGGGTGTCGGTCGGTCGGGAGCGGCATGATCGCAAACGCTGTGCCAATCTGATGTCGTAGCCCTCCTCCCGAAAGCCGCGGGATACCGTTGAAGGAACAACTTTGCGTCAATAGTTGGGGGACCACTTCGAATGCACCTCCCAGCACCCCCCCCCGCCCTTACTATTGAGCAGCTGGTCCCGGAGCTGAGCGGCGGGAACAAATCTGAACCCAAGCTGTCGATCCCAATGCATTCCATGATCGAGGCAGGGGGGGAAGGGGGGGGGAAAGCGGTTCTTTGTCGTCGGAGCGTTACGTTATTGGGCACCCAGAAAGCATCGAAACCGTGTCGAACGAGTATCGCCTCCCAGGGCCCGACACGTGAAAACCCTCCAGTTTCCGTGCTTTCTTGGCGCTCAAAATTCCTTCTGGTGGCCAAGGCTAAAGTAGGTTGGAACATCATCATCGGTGCGTTGCTGATGCGCAGTTTCTTCCTGCAGCCGCAACGCATCTTCTGCCCGCCGCCCCTCACTGCGAGGAGGGGCGCCCGGCGCTGAGCAGACCAGAACCGCCAGGGGACACCCGGCCCGCCGGCCACGAGCCCGCGGAGAGGCGGAACAGCGAACGCTTAAGAGGGCGAAAAGGATGGAGGCGGCAGCCGGCAGGGGCGCGGGAACGACCGGCGCAGGAGGGAGGAGGGAGGGAGCCCTAGGGATGGGGGGGGAGGAGGGAGGAGAGGGGGGAGGAAGGGGGGAGGGAGACCTCAGGAGGCAGGAGGGAGGTGCAGGGAGGGGGAGGGAGGGGGAGAGGGAGGAGGTAGGGGGGAGGAGGGAGGAGGTGAGGAGGGAGGAAGGGAGGAGGGAGGCGGGGAGCAGCAGGGAGGTGGAGGGAGGCGGGAGGGGGGGAGGAGGGAGGATCCTCGAGGAGGCAGGAGGTGTCGGTTCGCCGACAGGCATGCCGAAACGGATCTCGACGTGATATCAATCTGAAACTGAGGGTCCGTGGATCGGTTGTCCTTCTTTTCCTGCACCAGTGCGAGGCTAAGTCAGTCCCTCCTCGCCACGGGCCAACACGCACAGCACGTCTCCGGAGACTCTCGCAAGGAAGAGTGTGTGTGTGATTCCTTTCCCTATAAGACAAGTGTGTTCATCTGGATCAGTACCGAGCTCTCTGGAAGTCGAAGGGCTACGGCAGGTTCGCGTCGTGTCGACCCTGGCGTTGGTTCCTGACACCGCGGGGATCGTCAAACTTGAACGATCGGCCCTTTCAAAAAGGCCGGATCGTTCAAGGATGGGCCGATTCTGGGCCACAAGCGGCGTTCAACCTGAAACGCCCGCGCTGGGGTCGCCGCCGGTCCACACGACGCAAACCCGCCGAAGGGGACCGCACAAAGAAGGCGGCTCAAAGGGCCCCTGGAACCACAACAACAACAATAATAATAACAACAACAACAACAACACCAACAACACCAACAACAACAACAACAACAACAAAAACAATAACAAGACCAACAACAACAACAACAACAACAACAACACCAACAACAACAACAACAACAGCAACAGCAACAACAACAACAACAACTGAAACGGCGAACGGTTCGCCAGAAACGCGTTCCACACAGTTGGGCTTACAGGAGGGAGGTAGAGTTAGGTCGGGCCTGTCCCCCTACAGGGGGATTTTGGGCGAAACATCAAAAAGACTCGAAAAATACTTCCGAAATGCCCAACAACTGTCAAAACATCGTCCCCATTAAAAAAAAAAAAACGATTTTCGAATCTTCCTCCTGTAGAGAGGGACAGGCCCGACTTAAAAAAGGTAGAGGGAGGCGAGGAGGCCGCCGAAGCCCGAAACACCCGCGATGCCGCCGCCGCCGCTCTTCGCCGCCGGCCGCGCGTCCGCGCGAGCCGCCCGCCCGCGGCGCGCCCGAGCGCCGCGCCCGAGCGCCCGAGGAGCTGATCGCCGAGGACGCCGGCGAAGAGCGGCCAGCCCGTGGTGGCCTCGGCGCGGCGGCCGCGCGGCGTCCGCCCGCGAGGCCGCAGGGCGGAATCTTCACGGTGTTTTTCGTTGTCGCTGTGTTTTTGCTCGTCCTCCCGCGTCTTGTCTTCACAAGCCGCCTTTATAACGCAAAACGAGATCGAGAGGAAAACGGCCCACGAGATCGCCAGAACACCGTTTGGGTCCACCCCTGGGAGGCCGCACGTTTGGACGCCCGACGTGGATACGGAAAGTGGGTGCGAGGACCAACAGCAGAGGTTGTCCAAAACCGGCAGCGGCCGCTGTTGGGAGCGGCGGCTCTTGTCTCTTCAGTGAACAGCGTCCGCGGCGGCGCAGACAGCGAGTCTTGTTCAGAATGAGCAGGAACTGCTGCTGGGCATCGTGCCCATGCTTTCCGTGCCCATTTCGATCGTCCCGAATGAGTATCGCTTAACCGATCCCCATCCCCAGCGGCATGGCCTGGGGGCCCCACTGGCAGCTCTACCCCCCCAGAAGGGGATGCAGGTCGTTTCCTTCGGGCTTCGAGGGGTGTAGCCCCAACTGGGGAGCTAATTTGGTGGGGGCCTCCCAGGGGATAGGGATGGGGAGGAGGAGGAGGAGGACGAGGAGGAGGAGGAGGAGGAGGAGGAGGGGAGAGGAGGAGGAGGACAACGATACCGGCCGAGCACGAGGGTCGCCGACCGCCGCGCGACGGCCGCGCGGCGGCCGCCTGCAGGGCCAGCCCGGCGCGGCCTCGGCCTCGGCGGCCTCCGCCGTGGCGCGGCGGGCTGCGCCCGCGAGGCCGCCCGCGCGCCTCGGGGCCGCGCGGGGCCGCGAGACCTCTGCCGCCGTGCTCGGGCGTCCCGTCCCCGCGCAGTTGCGTGGCCTCGGGCCGCGCTGTCCTGCTCAAGAGCAGGGGAGCAGCAAAACAAATACAGGAGCATCAACGTTTGTAGGGGGCCACGCGCGAACCCTACCCCCCCGCACCCCCCTCGATTTCGGAGGGGGAGCTTGGGGTTCACTTCGTTCGGGAGCTCCCGAACGAAGTGAGCCCCACCCTCCCCCTCGGAAATCGTGGGGGGTGGGGGGAGGGTTTGCATGTGGCCCCCTATGTTGGAGCTCCGCGCGGCCTTTCTTGGATCGAGGCTGGAACCCCCCCCCCACCCTGGCGCGCAGCGCGCGCCAGGGGCGGCCGCCGGCGCAGCGCCGAGGAACCCACGCGGACCTCCACAAGCTTTGTGCCTGTGCTGCCCTCTGCTTCTCTTCGAAGGCCCAGATTCTCGGAGGCTGCTCCCGTTCACGCTGCTTCCTGTTGTTGCTCGAAGGCTGGCCCACGCTGCTCCAAGAGGTGGCCCTGGCTCTCCCCGGCGCCGGCCTCGCCGGGAGAGAGGCGCACACGTCCGAGCGGGGCGGGGAGGCCGCCCGCGCCCGCCCGCTGCACGGCCGACGGGCCCGCCACGCCGTCGGCCACGCCGTCGGCCACGCCGTCGGCCACGCCGTCGGCGGCCAACGCGGCGGCGGCCCGAAAGGGGCTGCGCGGGCGGGGGCCGCCTGGCGGGGCGGCGCGGGCCCGAAGTCCTCGGCGGCGCGGGCTCGAGGCCGTCGGGCGCTTCCGCCGGCCCTCGGCGGCCTGCGGGCCTCGGGGTGCTCCCCTGCAGCTGCGCCTCGAGAGGGTTTCCAGATGGGGTCGGAGCTGACGGGGAGGGGGAGGAGGAGGAGGAGGAGGAGGGAAGGGAGGAGGAGGAGGAGTAGGAGGATGGAGGAGGATGAGGAGGAGGAGGAGGAGGAGGAGGAGGAGGAGGAGGGGGAGGAGGAGGGTGAGGCGAGAGGAGGAGGAGGAGCCGGGAGGAGGGAGGAGGGGAGGAGGAGGAGGCGGAGGAGGAGCAGGAGGAGGAGGATGAGGAGGAGGGGAGGAGGAGGAGGAGGAGGACGAAGGAGGAGGAGCAGGAGGAGGAGGAGCGAGGAGGAGGAGGAGGAGGAAGGAGGAGGGGTCGGCTCGTCGCGCAGCATCGCCGATGCATCGGCGATGCAGCCATCAGCGACGTCGGCGCTGCAACGGCGGCGTCGGCGTGGAGAAACATCGGGCTCGGCATCAAGAACGGCGACGCAGGTGCATCGGCGATGCGGCGCGACCCTCCGACCCCATCTATGGGTCGCACATGGACGCACTAGCACTACATTCAGGAGCCGAACTCTGTACACCGACGCCTTTCTCTGGCCTCACACTGAATCTCGCACAGGAAAGAGGATCCTGGTGTATACGGGATCCTGGTGTATACATTCGTCGTTGTTTCCCTAGAAACACGGGGGAAACAAGTATACACCACACCACCCCGACGTCGTCCCCGACCCTCAAAAAGTCCTGGGATTGAAAAACCGCCCGCCACTGGTGATGTAGATGCTCCAATTTCCGATAGATGTCCTCCTTGGAAGCGCGCGTCCGACCCGAACATTTAGTATACCCATCTTGTAGTCCATAGCGCCCGCCACGACGCATATACTGCAAGATTTCTCGGTACGCGCCTCGCCCCTGGGGGGGGGCGATGCACACATAGCATTAGCATGCTGGGCCCACCTAATTAGGCGTTCTGGGTGTGCCCGCATCGTCCCGAGAGCGGCTGCTGGAGGTCCGGCGGCCGCCTGCCTGGACCTCCAACGCATTGAAACAACCTTCTCCTCCTCCTCCTCCTCCTCCTCCTGCTCCTCCTCCTCCTCGAACTGAAGCGGCGCAGCCGCGTGAATGCTGGCATTTGGGCGTTAGCTGCAGCTCCAAATGGGGCCCCGAAGCGCACGAGGAGTGTGACGCGGAGAGTTGGGAGGGGGAGAAAAGAGAGGCGGAGACGAGGAGGAGGAGGGGGAGGAAGAGGAGGAGGAGGAGGAGGAGGAGGAGTAGGAGGAGGAGGAGGAGGAGGAGGAGGAACGGACGCAAGCGCTATCCCTTCAAAACGAGGACCAGCAACGCCATGAAAGAACGGGGCCGCATCGGGCCGTCGGAATACCGCAATCGAGTCGGCTTGCGCGGGCATCGGATCGACCGGATCAAAACGACCCCTTCGAGCTGATCGACATCGCATCGGATCGACACGGGCCGCCGGCAGGGCCGCCGACGATCGCACGAGGCCCGCCTGCAGGGCCGCCTGCAGGGCCGCACCACGACCGCACGGCGGCCGCCTGCAGGGCCGCCCGACGGCCGCACGGCGGCCGCGGGCAGGGCCGCACGGCGGCCGCCAAGTTGAGGACCGCGCGGCCGCACAGGGCCCCACAGAGGGCCGCCTGCAGGGCCGCACGACGGGGCGGGACGGGGGGCGCCTGTGCGGGCAGGTGCCCGGGCCCCTCGGGGGCGAGGCAGGCGAGGCCCTGCACACGAGAGGCTGCGCGCGCCGGGCGCGCAGCCTTTCGGGGAGGCGCGCGGCGCACGAAGCGAACTGCCCAAAATGTCGAAGGCCTCGCGCGAAGGCCGCGGGCGTGGCCGCCGAGGGCCACGCGGCGGCCCCTCGTGGGGCCTCCGGAGGCAGGCCGCCCCCAGGCCTCCGCGGCGCCCCCTCGTGGGGCGACACGAGGAGGCAGGCCTTCGTGAGGCCCCTCCTCGTGTCGGCACGGGCGGCCGCTCTCGGCTCCGGAGGCGCCCGCGGGAGGCAGGCCGCCCCCAGGCCGCGGCCGCGCTCGGCGGAGGGCGGTCGGCCAGGGTCGCAGGCTGCGTGTGCCGTGGCCGGCACGCCGCCCAGCGGGGGCTGCTGCTCCGCCCCGTGCCGCGCTCCTCCTCCTCCTCCTCCTCCGCCTCCTCCTCGTCCACGTCCTCGTCGTCCTCCTCCTCCTCCTCCTCCTCTTTCTACTCCTGTTTCTCCTCCTCCTCCTCCTCCTCCCCTTTCTCCTTCTCCTCCTCCTCCTCCTCCTTCTCCTCCTCTTTCCACCTGTTTCTTCCTCCTCCTCCTCCATTCCTCCCCTTCTCCTTCTCCTCCTCATCCTCCTCCTCCTCACTCCTCCTCCTCCTCATCCTTCTTTTCCTCCTCCTCCTCCCTTTGTCCTTCTTCTCCTCCTCCTCCTCCTCCTTCCTCCTCCTCCTCCTCCTCCTCCTCCTCCTCCTCCCTCCTCCTCCTCACCCCTCACCCCTGCTTCCCTCCTGCTCCTCCTTCTCCTCCTACGCCTCATCCCCTCCCCATCCTCGTCTCCTCCTCTCCTTCTCCTTCTCCTTATCCTTCTCCTCCTCCTCCTCCTCCTCCTCCTCCTCTCCCTTTCTCCTCCTCCTCCTCCTCCTCCTCCTCCTCCTCCTCCTCCTCCTCTTTCTCGTTCTTCTTTTCTTCCTCCTCCTCCTCCTCTTCCTCCTCCTCCTCTTGCGGCCGAGTGTCCGCGTGGCGCCCAGAGCACGCTGGTCGGGAGCTGGCAGATACCCCTGCCGCCCCTCAAATGGGGCGGCTACTCCGGGGGTGGCCCGCTGTCTCAGACAAAAACCTCTCCCGAGGGTGTGTGGTCTGCCAGCCGGGGCCTATAATGGTCCGCGTACACGAGAACGCCATGACGGCCACGAGGGAGCTGGCGCCGACCGCGAGCTCTGGCCAAAGCCGCGGCCGACCTCCAACACCTCGTCCTCCTCCTGGTCCTCGCTGGCGCCAGCCTCTGGCCTGTGGCCCTGAGATCAGGGCGTTGCCATTATTTCACACCCGGCGGTGTCGCCCGGTTTCAAGCCCTGGGCCCATCGCGGATCGATAGAGTCGGACTTCATTGGACAGGACACGCAAGAGGACACAAGACCCTTCCGAGGGTCACCTTGCCACAGGAATACGGGAGGCAAAAGTCACAGGACACAAGGGTACCCTGGAGCTGGCAGGGTCGACCTGCTAATCCGGGCCGACTGTATGACTCGAAAGCTGGCGCACAAGGGGGGGGGTCTGGGGCTCTGGTGGCCCACCTCCCAGCTGGTGATGCTGCTCCGCCACCTCCGCCTTCATCCCCCGCCCTCCTCCTTCAGGGAGTGCGCGACCGCGAAGCCCTTCGGCGCGAAACATCAACCTCCCCATTCCTCGTCTCCGTTGTTCTTCCCGGGCTCCTGCTCCTCCCTCCGCCCGCTGCGGTTCCCTCCTTCTCTGGTTCCTCCTTCCCCTCCTCCTTATTGGCTCCCCGTTCTCTGCCTCCTGGTCATCCTCCTGGTCGTCCTCCTCGTGGTCAAGCTCGTCGTCGTCGTCCTCCTCCTCCTCCTCCTCCTCCTCCTCTTTCTCCTCCTCCTCCTCCTCCTCCTCCTCCTCCTCCTCCTCTTCCTCTTCCTCCTCCTCCTCTTCCTCCTCCTCCTCCTCCTCCTTTTGTTCCCCCCCTCAATCTCAGCCTTCCCTTAACATTAATCGTGCTCCTCCGCATGTTGTCCTTCGGGCCGGGGGGGAGTAGGACTGAGACGGAGGTCGACGGCCTCGACCTGCTTTGCAAGCCTCTCCTTCGGTCAATAACCGAAGGCGGACACGTCAGTGTACCACCCTAGCGACCTTCTCCCGTTTAGCATGGGGAACACGACAATCTTTCAACGCCCGACTGGCTCTTTGGCAATGGACCTGTGACACTTTTCAAGGTTGACGCAGCGACTTGAGCTGCCGTGACGACGCACCTCCACAGGAAACGCACGCCACGACAGCAAAACTGGGTCGGTCGATCTCGGCTGGCGTGCAGAGGTCACCAGCCTTTGGCCGACCCCTCCACTGTCACGATCACTCCTGTCCTGCACCGCCGACCCAGGACTTTCTGAGGCAGATGGCTGCGCTCGTCCCCAGACATCGAGCACGCCACTTGGCCCCAGGTGGCCAGAGAGGCTCATGCTTTGTGCTTGGGGAGCACCACGACCAAGGCCCCAGAGGCCTTGCCCAGAGCCTTGCCCCAGGACGCAGCGTGACGGGGTCGAGCGAAGTCACGGCAGCGCCGGCTCGCACCACGTCCAACGCGCGTAATCTTAGCCCACCACGGGATTTCTCGCGGGCATCTGGCGCGACAGCCTGTACTTGGCAGCGGCGTGCTTAGCCCACGCGCCAATCAAATGGCCGCCAAAACGGCCCTTCCTGGAGACCCGCTCGCTGGCAGAGCCCGACACAGACAGGCGGGCTTCGACTGTCCGAGCCCAGAGCCCTTGCGGGCCCGGGCCGCCGAAGACCTGGGGGGCCGCCCAATAAAGTCACGCCGCAGGCCCGCCCGTGAACCCGCGGGCGGCAAACTTCGAGTCTGTCGCCGCCACCAGGGGCGGGGCACAGGGTTGAGCAGGGACCGACCGTCCTGGCATTCCTATAGGCCTACCACGAAATCATCTTAGAACCCAAAAGTGTTCTAAAAACAAAAATAATGTTCTTGGAACAGAAGCTCGATGTGTTGAAACAAGCCAGTCCCAGCCAGAAAGGTTCTAAGAACATTTCGTGCAGACCACGAAAGGCTCTTAGAACACTCCTTGGTAGGCCTATAAGCGAGCCAGGACGCTTCGCCACTGCTTGACAGGGACACGACAAGAAGTCTGCGTGCCGGCTGCGGTAGCCGGACGGCGCGGCCACCTGAGGGGCAGGCGTGCTTCTGGCAAGCAGGAAAATGCACCAAGTGAGACGCACTCATGGAAGGCCGCTCGCGCATCCAACGGATCTCTCCCTCTGAGACGAGGTCGCCCTTGAGATCGTCTGGCTTCTGTCGCGAATTCTTGGCCGCGGCATGCAGCTCCTCCCCGCCAGATAGCACGGTGCAAAAGAAGAAGAAGAAGAAGAATAAGAAGAAAAATAAGAATAATAAGAAGAATAAGAAGAAGAAGCAGCACTCCGCGGACCATGCCTCGCTCGCCCAATTCGCGGGCCCTCGGGGTGCAGAGCAGCGGTCGCCCGCCCGCCCCCCCCCCGCCAGCCCCGGAGCTCGCCCGCCCCCGAGCACGCTCGTGCAGCGAGCCGTCGAGAAATACGTCGCTGGCCCCACGGCTGCCGTCGCTGCCGTGCTTCTGGCTCGAGGCGCGATCGTCGCTGGGTACCTGGGAGCTGGCCGAGGCCGCGGGCGCTGGCCACGGCGCCCTCTGCAGCAGGGACTGCGCCTTCGGGGGCGGCAACCCCTCCTGAGTGCCATCTTGAAACGATCGGGCACGCCCCCCCCCCGCGCCCCGCCCCGCCCCCAGCACTCGCGGCGCCAGCGGGCTGGGCCAAGGGCCCGACCCCAAGACGCAAGAGACACCGAGAGTCAGAGACGAAACCCGCGTCGCACTCCTTCGAAGTGGGCCGCTGCCCATCAATCCTGAAGCCGCGCCCGGCAGGCTCGCCGCTCCGCAGCGAGGCCACCCTGCTCCTTGCGCTTGGCCGACGGAGGCCTGGAGCCACTCAGAATGCGTGCTGGCAGGGGCCAGGCGCCCCCCTCGGACAGATGCTCGAAGGCCCTCGGCGCGGGCCAAGGGCTTTCCGCTGCCGTGCCGCAGTGCCCGCGCGCGCCAGTCTGCGCAGGCGCCGAATGCCGAGTGCTCGCGAACATCATAAAGCTCGCGCCGTCGCGCGGGAACCAAGCCAGCGCGACCTGCTCGGGGCGCCTCCAGGAGACCCATTCCAGGGGGAACCCGACGGCCCCGAGAGGCCCCCAAACCTGAGGCCAGCGCTCCACCTGCAGGGCCTGCTGAAGGCCGTGCTCGAGGACCTCCACGGGCGCCAGGGGCTCTCTTGCAGCGCCCCTCCGAACGCCTGGAGATGGTCGCGCGGAGGATCGTGCCAGCCCCTTCACCTAGCGCCAGCGTCGCGGCGCGCGGCTCGATGGCAACGCGGGGGCCCCGTCGCCGTGAACGTCAGACTGCGCGCCGACGCAGGCGCCTGCCGTGACGCGCCAACGACTGACGATCGCGCAACGCGCCGCGCGCAACTCGATTACTCGAACCGCAGTTGGGACTTTCTCATGCGACCGACTTTCGCGCGAGCCACTCCCATGCGCTCGCGTCGCGCGCTCCTTCCACGCGCGAGATCGATCCAGAGCTTGCGACCGTGCCCGACGGAGGCGGCCCCCAGCTTCTCGAGCGGCTTGGTTATGCACTGAGAGCGCGCAGGGCGGGCGGCAAGGGGGGGCCCTTGGGGCGGGCGACCGCAACCCCAAGAGCGCAATGGTGCCCCAGCCCGCCCCCGCCCTTGCCAAATTTCCGTCGAGGCCCACATCAAAAACAACGCAAGCATGCCGGGGCACTCCTGCGACCCGCGCGCCCCAGGACGGCTGAGGAACCCTGCTTGGTCAGCGCCCTCGAGGCCACGCCCGCCCGCAGATTGGGGCGCGGGCGAGGGCGAGGACGGGGCGCCGAAGGTCGGCCGCGGGTGCCCCTGCAGCCGGGCGCCCGTCGGGCGGCCTCCCAGCAGAGCGCCCTGCCGCGCGGCCGAGGGGCGGCGCCCGCCCCGAGGGCGCCTGCATGGAGGCTGGCCAGTGGAAGCGGCGAAGGACGGGCCGCAGAGGCAGGGGCGCAAGGGCGCCCCAGAAAGAGGGCGCGCGTCCTCACAGCGCGCGTTGCCGGCGCCAGTCCTGCCCCGGAGGCCGTCTGACGTCGCGCGGCGCTCCCCCTCGCGGGTTCTCAAGTGGAACCGATCCTGCATTTTCTCGAAACTTTTCTCTACCTTGGCGACTTCCCCGGTGAAGGCCTTGGCGGGCCCGACCTTATGCGGGGTGGGATAATATCATCAACGACGGCCGCAATAGACGCCGATCTGCACAGATACCAAAACTGGTGCAGCGGCTTGGCGAGGGCCAACTTCGCAAGGGTGGTGGCCCAACCGTCGCCAGGCAGGATGGTCTGTTCGACCTTCAGCGGATCGCTCGCCGCGGCGCTGAGCGATGAACACCTGGGTGCCCTGTGGAGGAGGATATGAAAGCGCGACCACCACAGCGGCGGCCCTGTGCGCACAGCATCCTCCAACAACCAGCGATGCTGAATCTGTTCAAACGCGAAAACTTGTCTCATCAGATCCATGAGAACCGGACCAGACACCCGCATGCCCTGCTGTGCTCCTTCGCCTTCCTGCGCAGCCCGCGCGGACCATGCCGCTTGCTGCCGCGCCGCTCGTTCACGCCACTTCCCAGGAGACGCCCAGAAGTACCGCCCATGCTTTCGAACCTCCCAGGTCCTGAGCAACAGATCGTCTGAGACGCGCCTGGGCCCTCGGCAGCGCATGCAGCGGCGCGATCGGGCGGGCGCCGCCCAACCGCTCGGCTAAACACCACATCTCGGTGGCCAGCTGCGACCGCTCTGCCCGCGCATCCGTCGCGACAGCGATGCCAACCAGGCGCTCTACGCTGGCGTCCCAGAGCCCGTGGAGCTGCAGAGGGGGAAGCATCCAGAGCCCCATCCCTGCCGTAGTCCCAGAAGATCGAAGCACTCTGCGCATCCCCTCGGTGGTCGGGCGACGGAGGCGCACTCCAAGACCCCCGGGCCAGTCAAAGATGGGGCGGTCGTCTCCTAGCGTCCACCGTGTACTCCACGTAGTTGACAACATGTTGCTTCTGCCGGTACTTCGCCACCGGGTTCCTGCACAAGGCGTTCCTTTGCTAGCGCGTCGTTTTCGGCACCGCCTGATCCCGAGGCTTTGCCTCCTCCTGGCCTTGCCGTGAGGCCGCGCTCCTTCTGCCCCCCCCCCCCCCCCTCTTTGTCAATTCAAGCTTCGCGCGGCCCGCTTAGCTTCGACCGGAAGAGGTGCGCTCTCCACCCGCGGATCAAACAAAAAAAAAACTGCATGGGGACCTCGGGGCCGATGGCGCTCCCGCGCCAGTCCCGAGGCCCCCCGGGCATCGCATGCCACGTTCCGGCCAGACTGCTCGGAGACCCACGCCCTGAACTTGGCCGCCGTGGCAGCCGTACCCCTGCGGGCCACGCTGGCGGCTCTCCTTCCTTGACTCTCGAGCCTCTTCCTTCTCCTTTTCGAGCCTTTCGAGCGCGGCCCCAAGTCGCATCCGCGACGCGGCCGATCGCCTCCGCGGCAGTTGCCACGGAGGCTGCGGACTTTGCCGCACAAGGAGCGCAGCGCGGCCGCTGCACATCTCACCGAGGGTCCGAAGGCCTCTGGAGGCCAGGACGGCCGAGGGTCCGAAGGCCTCTGGAGGCCTCCTTTTCCTCCTCCTCCTCCTCCACCTGCTGCTTCTCCCCGCTCCCTTCGCCGTCTTCGCGGCACTCGTCTGGGACCTCGTCAGTGCTGCTGCCCGGCGGGAGCAGGTCGGAGCCTCGAACGCGGAGCCCTCCGGTGCCATTGCGGATGGCATGTTGCAGCACTGCCGGGGAGAGTACCCTCTGTGCTCCGTGCTTCGCACATCGGCGCGGCTTCCCGCTGGTCATTGGGCGCGCCCCTGCGCCGGGATGCCGCTCGATGCGCTCCGCGCCGGCGTGACGCGGCAACGGTGGCAGGCACGAGCGGGGCAAGAGCATCTGCATGGAGCAGCCCGGTCAATGGTACAGCGGGCGCGCACAGGGCCCCCAAAAAGCCATGCTGGCGGGTATTCGCCCGCATGGCACGTCTTGACACGTACCGCGCATGGGATCAGTTCTGCTCCGTGGCAGTTTTCGAGCCAGAGCCGCGCCCACAGTTTGGACGTCATGCCGGGAGACACCCAAACAATCGTATCGGTGCGGGCGACATAGCAGCCATCGTGACACATCGGCTGCAGAGTCAGCCTTTGACACAACGGCGGGTTCGCAGGGTTACCTCCGCGTGCACGCGATTCGAAATCTGTTGTCCGCATGAACTGAATCACCTCCCACCCGTAAGTGCGCACAGATCTTGAATGTGAGACCGATCTTCTTACGTTTACAATCAAATTCACAAGTCGTGCCAACATTATTTTCCATGGTGTTCCTGGTCTTCCCTCCCGGGTTTCTTCCCCTCTCTCCCCTCCGTGCGTCCATAGTCGGCATGGCTCAAGCCATTGCCAGTTTCTTCACCACGTTTTCTCGTCGTAGCGGAGCCGCAGCTGCAGCAGACGTCGTTTGAATCGCTCGAGCTCCAAGAGTATATGGGTGCCGGGATCATCAAACACATTGTTGTTAGTATCAAGTGTCCTTCACTCGGGCAGTGATTTGGAACATCTTCGGGTCCAGTAGGCGGCAACCATCTACAATATAACAACCATCTTCATTGTTGTTATCAGGACAGCAATGAAGGTGCCGCGGGGCTCGGCGGGTCCATCGGTGGATAAGACATCGTCGAGGGGCACTCATCGGTAGGCAAATGTCTCACTTTGTGCGCATACCGTACTCCCCCTCCTCCTTGCTTCTCCGTCCCGCCTCTTCTTCCTTATCTTCCCCACTATCGAGGGGCACGCGTCGGCAGGCCAGTTTCTTAGTGTGTGCGCATGCCGTACTCCCCTCCTCCTTGCTTTTCCGTCCCGCCTCTCCTTCCTCATCTTCCTCATTCTCGAGGGGCCCGCGTCGGCAGGCCAATTTCTAATTATTTCGTGCGCGTGCTTTGCTCCCTTCCTCCTTCCTTTTCCGTCCCGCCTGCCCTTCCTCCTCTTCCCCCCCCCCCGGAGGTCGCCGAGCGCCCGAGGCAGCGGCGATCTGGAAGATGCGCTGCGCCTGCGCCAGCGGCTTGGAGTCGAAGAACTCTTGCAGGAGCTGCGAGCCGAGGGGGCCCCCTCCTGTTCCTGCTCCTCCTGCTTCCCCTCCTCCTCCTGCTGCCTTCGACGTGCGCCTCCTTCTCCTCCTCTTCCTCTGCCTCTGCCCTCCGCCTGCTCTGCCTCTGCCCTCCTTCTCCTCCTCCTCCTCCTCCTCCTCCTCCTCCTCCTCCTCCTCCTTTTCCTAAAAACACATTGTCCCTGTCGCCCCCCGTGGCCAGTTCTTACGGCGGGCTGGGCGTTTCGCCCGAGACTTCCTCAGCATGTATGACCCTGAATTTCAAGCACACTTTCACAGATGGACGGCGCGTCGTTTTCAGCAGGTGGCTCTCGCCTTAGCGCCGCGTACATGTATTATCAACCTTTGCATGAGCTTCACGGATTGAGGGCGGCCCGTTTTCAAAATGTGGCCCTGGCCTTAGCGCTGCGCGCATTCGTTTTAAACATTGCGAGAGCTTCATGGATTGAGGGCGGGTCGTTTTCAAGATGTGGCTCTCGCTTGAGCGCCGCGCGCACATTCGTTTTAAACAATTGCAAGGGTTTAACGGGTTGCGGGCGGTTCCCTTTCAAAATGTGGCTCTCGCCTTAGCGCAGCGCACATTCGTTTTAAACTCATGTGCAAGGGCTGCACGGATTCCCATGACCACCGTACCAAAAATTGTGTTTTGGCAAGATTCAGGATGTTGAGGGCGCAGCAGTTGCGTTGATTCGCGGCGTTGAGGTCTAAGGAACGGCGTTCTGGCACGATTCCGGATCGTCAAGACGCAACAGTCAGCTTGATCCGTGACGCTGGACTCCCGAGAACAATGTTTTGGCATGCTTCAGGGTCTTCAAGCAGCTATCTTCCAGCGAGGCAGTTCCCTCTGTGGGAATGAACCGTTGCAGGGGCCTATGAAGAGGAAGATTGGAGGGAGGGTTGATTCCAACATCGTTGATGACTCTTGGGTTTGCATTGGTCCTCCTCCACCTCCTCCTTCTCCTCCTCCTCCTCATCATCATCCCCTCCCTCCCCCTCCTCTTCCTCCTCCTCCTCCTCCTCCTCCTCCTCCTCCTCCTCTCCCCCCTCCTGACAGGGGCACGACTGCCACCTTGGAAGGCGTGCTGCCAAAGCCCTTGAGTTGTCTGTGGAGGCCGATTCAACCAAGGATGAGAGAGAGCGAGCCGTGCGCAGAGTGCTGCATGCCTCCCAGCAAACAATAGCCCTCGTGGCGTCTAGCCACCAATTCCAACGGACGGGTGCCAACTGGGCCGTCTTGCGTTCCTCTTTGGGGCATCTCGGGTCGTCTTGAAACGATCTTGGGTGAGATAGGCTGGTCAACCACCGCTCCGACTCACCCGACCCCATGTCCAAATGAATCGCAACGGGCTGAGTTAATGAGGGTGAGTTAAGCACCAAATGAATTAAGCCTGGTGGGTCAAGCACCGGGTGAATTAGACTGGGTGAGTTAGTCATCGGGTGAATTACGACTGGGTGAGTTAAGCACCAGGTGAATGAGGGACGGATGAGCTAGCACCAGGTGAGTTAGGCACCTGATTAACAAAACACCTGGTGAGTTAGGCACCGGGTGAGTTGTACGGGCAAGGGATGAATTAGGTATCGGTCGTAGGCACCGGGTTAATTAGGCACGGGGTGGAGTTCAGCATTGGGTGAATCAGGCACCGGGTGAGTTAAGCACCGGGGGAGTTAAGCACTGGGTGAGTGACAACGGGTGGATTAAGCACCAGGTGAGCACTGGATGAAGCAGCACCGCGGGTGAGTTAGGCATCAGGTGATTTAAGCATCGGGTCAGTTAGGCGGCGGGTGAGTTTAGCACCGGGTGAGTTTAGCACCGGGTGAGATAGGCATGGGTGAGTTCATCACCGGGTGAATTAGGGACGATTAGTTAAACACCAGATGACTTAGGCACCGGATGAGTTAAGCATCGGGTGAGTTACTGGGTGAATTGAGCACTAAATTACGGGCACGGGATGGTCGACTTAGGCACCGGGTGAATGAGGCACGGGGCGAGACAGGCATTTGCAAATGCCTGACTCACCCCGTGCTTGATTCACCCGGTGCTTGATTCACCATGGTGAATCAAGCACCGGGTGAGTTAGGCGCCGGGTGAGTTCAGCACCAGGTGAATTGGGCACCAACGAGTTCAACACCAAGTAAGTTAGGCACCGGGTGAGCCAGGCACCAGGCGAGTTAGTCAGCGGGTGAATTAAGCATCGGATGAATTAGACACTGGGTGAATGAGGCACCGGGTGAATTAGTCACTGGGTCGGGTGGGTTGAGCGCCGTGTGAATTTGGCACCGGGTAGTTTAGGCATCACGTGTATTAAGCACCGGATGGGTTAGCGACCCGGTGAATTAGCGACAGGGTGAATTGGCGATCGGGTGAATTAGGCACTGGGTGAATTGGGCACCATGTGAATTAGACACCGTGTGAATTATAAGCACCAGGTGGATTAGGCGCCTGGGTAGTTGGGCACTGGGTGAGCTAGCGACCAGGTGAGTTCAACACCGGCTACATTAAGCACCGGGTAAGTTAAGGCTGGGTAAATTGAACACCGGGTCAGTTAGGCGCCAGGTGAGTGCAGGGCCGGGGGGATGAAGCACTGGGTGAAGTGAGGCCCGGTGAGTTGGGCCAGGTGGGTGATGCAAGCTCGAGTGAGTTAGACCCGGTGAGTTCAGGACTGGGTGAGTTGGTCAGTCAGTCAGTTAGCCGTGCGTCCAGTAGGACGCGTTGGCACAAGCCTGAGACACGCCAAACACCCGCCTGAACAGCCGTGCGACACGCCAAACACGTGCAAAGGACGAATTGGGCGCGGGTGAATTCAGGATCAGGGGAGTTCAAGGCCCAGGTGAGGTTACGGATCGGGTGCGCTGGCCCAGTTTCCGCCCTGGAGCGTCGGAGGCCCGGAGGGGGGCGAGAGCACCGAAGTCCATCGGAGGAGCTTGGCCTGGCGGGAGGTCTCCTGGCAGCCCTCTGAGGGCAAGCAGCGCGCGCACGCCGAATCTGTGGCGGAGGTTTACGACGCACGCCGTGAACGGGAGAGCCAAGGCCACCCACCCCCAGCCCACCAGTTACAGTCGCAGCGCTGTCATAAGCAACCCCAACTAAGGAGGGAGGCCCCTGTTTTCCATAGGGGAAACTCAAATCCCCCGCAGAAAACCTAAGGACACCCTAAGGCAAGCTGTAACAACAGTTCAGGGAACCCTGGGCCCCTCCGCAACGAAAAGGGTTCCTTCTTCAGCGGCCCGACTGCATTCAGACGGAGGCGAGGGCTCCTCCCCCTCCTCCTCCTCCCTCCTTCTCTGCCTGCGGGTCTCCTCCTCGTCTCCTCGTCTCCTCGTCTCCTCGTCTCCTCGTCTCCTCCTCCTCCTCCTCCTCCTCCTCCTCCTCCTCCTCCTCCTCCTCCTCTTCGTCTCCTCCTCCTCCTCCTCCGCCTGCTGGCCTCCTTTTCGTTTCATCCTCCTCTTTCTTGGGCGTTGCTTAATGTGGGGGGGTCGAGAAAATGGTGGGGGGGGGGGAGGGGAGAAGGGTGCTCTTTAAAGGCCCTGAAGGCTCCCTTGGGCTCTACAAGGCACCCTTTTTTTCTGCAGCCCTCGCAACCTCACCATTTATCGCCCTCCATTACGCGGCGCCCAATCCTTCCTCTTTCCACTCCGCCCGTGACCCCAGGCGTCCCGTGTTCGGGGCCATTGTCGTCTTTGTTGCATCCGCCACTGCAGGGATCCGTCGTGTATCGTTCCCCTTTATCTCGCCTCCTCCGCCGCTCCTTGACCTCCTGCCACTGCTGTGGACGCTGCGGCACCGAGGCCTTTCGCCAGCTGCGGAGGCCCCGAGCGAGCCACGGGCTGCCCGCACACAAGTGCGGTGCAAGAGAGGGCCGCCGCACCGGCCCCTCGGGAGCGCCCCGTGAGGGCAGCGAAGGCGGCGGGCAAACCATGTCGGAGGCCTGGAAGTTGGCACCGACACCAGCCCAGGGGGGTTGCCTCCACAGGGGGAAGCCGATCCCAGACTTCGGCGTTGGCGGCAACGTGTCGGCCCCCTAGGAAGCCAGAAGACTGCCACCGCCACCGAGATCGGGATCGTCTGCCCTCGGTGGAGGCACGCCGCCGACCTTGGCGTTGGTGTCGACCTCTGGGCCTGCGGCCATGCTCCCATCGCGGCACCCGCGTCGGCAGCCAAGAGCAAAAGGCCAGACTTGCCGACGGAGTCGGCTGACTTTTTCCCCGCCGCGTGGCGGCCCCCCCGCAGTGTCCACAGGATCCTCTCTTTTCCTCCTCCCACCCCTCCTCTGCCTCGCCCTGCCCTTTGCCTCTGTTCCTCCTGACCATCGTCCTATATCATTGTCCACCGTCTGCTCCTCCTCCTCCTGCTCCTCCTCCTCCTCCTCCTCCTCTTCCTCCTCCTTCTCCTCCTCCTCCTCCTCCTCCTCCTCCCTCTCCTCCTGATCCTCCTCCTCCCCCTGCTCATACTCCGTCTGCTGCTGCCGATCCCAACTCCAGCTCGTCCTGCTGCTCCCGCTTCTGTGCTGCCGCCTCACACGCTGCCGCTCCTACTCCGGTTGCTCCCCCTGCTGCTGTTGCAAGGAGGCTGAAAGGAGGAGGAGGAGGAGGAGGAGGAGAGCAGGAGGAGGAGGAGGAGGAGGAGGGGGAGGGGGAGGAGGAGGAGGAGGAGGAGGAGGAGGAGGAGGAGGAGGAGGAGGAGGAGGAGGAGGAGGAGGAGGAGGAGGAGGAGGAGGAGGAGGAGAAGAAGGGGGCCCGAAAGTGGAAATCGAAGGGCTGCGATTACGAAGTCTGCCCGACAGCGTCAGCGCTGAAGGCCGACGAGTGTCTGTCCAGGCGTGCGGAGTCCAGCGCAGGGCCGCGAGCACATGCTCGTTGCGGGATGTGCGTGCTTGATGAGTTTTGACACGTTTCGGGGTTGCCTCGTGTTTGAGACTAGAATTGTAGAGGGCAGAAAATCCCCCCCCCAATAGTCATCCCGACAAGTGAAGCCGTTTAGTAAACGCACCCAAGAAAGGAATCGAACAGGGCAGGGCTGTTTAGTGAACGCCCAGGGCCGTTTAGTAAACGTCAATTGTCGGGTCCGGGTGGTTTTTCCTCACTTGAAATTGGGAGCCCTCACACCAAGTGGTGAGATATCAAATGGTGCCCTGGAATCCCCAAACAATCACCGCCAGGTTCTGCCGGTTTTTGTGACTCCTGGACCCACTAGCGTTGGGACATCCTCGAAAAACCACACGGGTCCCCGAACCGAGTGGTGACACCACATCGCCCGAGACCCACCGCCGAGTGTAGTCACCACCACGTTTGGGGACAACCACTTGAAACCAGAAACCAAAAGAGGGCCTGGAGAAGAAGAGGATGAGGAGAGATCCCTCGGGATCCTGCCTCGGCCCCCCTCCTTGACGGACGCGCCAGATGACTGCAAGAGTGCCGAGGGTTTTCGCGACTGGGCGCGTCGGCCAGCGCTTGTCGGCACTCGTCCCCTCGCGGCGCCGTGCAGTCTGGCACACGCCTCCTGCCCATCGCCTCACTGCTGCTCCTAATCCTCCTACTTCTTCTTCTCCTTAGTAGTATTGTCCTTAATGCGCTTCGCAATACTATTTTCATGTTCTTCTCCGTCTATCATATTCATTATCTCTTCCATCTCTTCCTCCTTCGCCTGTTCCCCCTCCTCCCAATCTTCGTCATCATCCACTTGCATGCTGCTTATCCTCCTCCTCCTCCTCCTCTTCCTTCTCCTCCTCCTCCGCCTCCTCTTCCTCCTTCTCTCCCTCCCGCGGACGGCTCACTCTGGCGCCTTAACGTCGTATGTGAGAGGCAAGCCAGTCTCGTCGTCCGTGGGTATGTCCACCAGCGCCTTGTAAGCGAATCGCTAACCCTCTTTCCTGCATCGGTCCTTAACCAATCACTCCGCCTCTTCCCCCTCCTCATCTGACACCACCGCCACCTGCTCCGTCTCCCCTCCCCCTCTACCGCCGCGACGCTTCTGCCGCCGCCATAACCTGCCGCCAGGACCCAAAATGGTGTGCCACGAGCTCCGATGCCCGCCATGGCAATTTCGCACTGTCCATCCCCTCACCGCCTCGTCCTCTTCCCTCATCATCCTCCCCCAATGCGTTTTGACCAGATTTCGATGGGAAGATCCAGACGAGGCGAAACCGAGCCTCCTGGAGTCCAGAAAAGGCAACGCCCTAAACCATCCATCCTTGACCCTCCTACTCCTCGGAGCTCTCCGGAGGTCTCTGGAGGGCCATGTAAGCCCTCAGATGCCCGAGGAATATCGAACACTTCTGCAATCTCGAGCCTCCTCATGATCCTAAAGCCTCCTTCCTCATAGCCCCCTGCTCTGCCACCTGGCCTGGCCGGCCGGTGCGGGGTGCACTCGGGCCGCCCCGCCCTCCCTGCTCCCGCCTCAGGGTGCACACTCCTGCTATGCCACCTGGCCGGCCAGTGCTGGGTCCGCCTGGGACGCCCCAGAATACCCCCAAAAAGGCAAACAGATACATAAAAAACAGGCCCCAGACTATTTGTGGATTATTTTAAGGCTATTTTGGGGGTATTTCTTATTCTTCGTCGAAAATCCCCCTGCTTCCAACAGCGGTGCCGAAAAACATCCCGCGCGAACAAAAAAGACGAGATGTGGCCCTGGCCGTGGCGCCGCGCTCCTTTCCCTCGAGCATTGCGCCGCTGCCCGGGTCTGGCGCGCGCCTGTGGCGCCTAACGTTGCGCCCGCGGGTCCGCCGACGCCGCGCGGACCTCGCCTGGAAAGGACGCTCCCGCCCAGGCGCGGCGCATCATTCTGACTCGTCGTTGGGGGCGGGGCCGCACGCGAGAGGGCCACTTGTGACCCTGGCTCCAGCTGCGCGCATACCCATCGGTCGGAAGAAGCAGGTAAATTACCCTGGCGACGTACCCAACCCCTGCGCAAAAGCGGGGCGCAAATAGTTTAGGATACTTTATAAGGGGGCGATGACGGAGCGAGGGTTACATATGTCTGCAGACGGAATTCGGGAGACTCGCAGGACACTGGCTACAGGAAAAGGGCTTGATAAAGCTGATGATTTACAATTCCTGAGCACTCCTAGCCACTTCGAAAACGGGGATCACAGCAGGCCTCGAAAGTGGCGACAGGTTCACAGATCGCAGCCCCGCAGGGATGGCGAGGTCTCATTTGAATCTGCCCGTGGCCCTCACTGTGCTGGGCCCCCCAGCAGGCCTCGAAAATGGCGGCAGTTTCGCAGATCGCAGCCCCCCAGGGATGGCGAGGTCTAATTTGAATCTGCGCGTGGCCCTCACTGTGCTGGGCCCCCCAGCAGGCCTCGAAAATGGCGACAGTTTCGCAGATCGCAGCCCCCCAGGGATGGCGAGGTCTAATTTGAATCTGCCGCGATGGCCCTCACTGTGCTGGGCCCCCCAGCAGGCCTCGAAAATGGCGACAGTTTCGCAGATCGCAGCCCCCCAGGGATGGCGATGTCTAATTTGAATCCGCGCGTGGCCCTCACTGTGCTGGGCCCCCCAGCAGGCCTCGAAAATGGCGACAGTTTCGCAGATCGCAGCCCCCCAGGGATGGCGAGGTCTAATTTGAATCTGCGCGTGGCCCTCACTGTGCTGGGGCCCCCAGCAGGCCTCGAAAATGGCGACAGTTTCGCAGATCGCAGCCCCCCAGGGACGGCGAGGTCTAATTTGAATCTGCCCGTGGACCTCACTGTGCTGGGCCCCCCAGCAGGCCTCGAAAATGGCGACAGTTTCGCAGATCGCAGCCCCCCAGGGATGGCGAGGTCTAATTTGAATCCGCGCGTGGCCCTCACTGTGCTGGGCCCCCCAGCAGGCCTCGAAAATGGCGACAGTTTCGCAGATCGCAGCCCCCCAGGGATGGCGAGGTCTAATTTGAATCTGCGCGTGGCCCTCACTGTGCTGGGCCCCCCAGCAGGCCTCGAAAATGGCGACAGTTTCGCAGATCGCAGCCCCCCAGGGATGGCGAGGTCTAATTTGAATCTGCCGCGGTTACCCTCTATGCAGGACCCCCCAGCAGGCCTCGAAAGTGGCGACAGTTTCACAGATCGCAGCCCCCCAGGGATGGCGAGGTCTAATTTGAATCTGCCGCGGTTACCCTCTATGCAGGACCCCCCAGCAGGCCTCGAAAGTGGCGACAGTTTCACAGATCGCAGCCCCCCAGGGATGGCGAGGTCTAATTTGAATCTGCCGCGGTTACCCTCTATGCAGGACCCCCCAGCAGGCCTCGAAAGTGGCGACAGTTTCACAGATCGCAGCCCCCCAGGGATGGCGAGGTCTAATTTGAATCTGCCGCGGTTACCCTCTATGCAGGACCCCCCAGCAGGCCTCGAAAGTGGCGACAGTTTCACAGATCGCAGCCCCCCGCAGGCAAGACAGGAAGAGGCGGGAGGCGGGAGGCGGAGGCGGGAGAAGGGACGCGACCACACTGCTCTATTCAAAACGAATACCCAACCAAGGAGGGTTGGGAAAAACATATGAAGTCGGAGGGCGTTGAAAGTAGATGGGGCGTCCGCCCGCCCCCTGAAGAGGACGGAAAAGGTAAAGCCACTCGATCATTGAAGCAGGCAGGCGCTCAGAGTAGATTGGACGCTGGGAATGCCAGAATACCTACTTTCAACGACCCGTGAGCACTCTGTCTGGAAGCGACGTCCCCGCGCGGGCGCGGCGCATGGTCGGCTCGCCGGAACGCATGCCCAGGGGGCGACGGAACGTGGGGGCCCCAAACCCGGAGAGCAGGGCGCCCTGAAGGGCGTGGACGGGCCTGTCGGAGCACTCTATGGGAGGACCTGGAGAGATCGGGAGCGGCCAAGAGGGGGCTGTCCAAGAGGGGGGGGCGCAAACCATGACCGGCGGCAGGTGCGCGGCCCAGCGGGGGGGGCCTGGGACGTAGTGAAATAAGCAGGGGCGCCATGAGATCTGAGGACAAAGCATGGCCCGCGCCATGAAATCCCCCCCCCCTAGTCATCACCCCCCTCTTTTCCGCTCCCGGAGAGAGCTTCCGACGGACCTTCCGGAGCGCTTCCGGGCACGCGTGCCCCCCGTGTGGGCGCGGCGCATGCTCGGCTCGCCGACGCGCATGACACGGGGCAGCGGCAGAGGGGCCGCGCGAGATGCGGGCGGCATGCTGTCCTCGCCCAGAAGCGCCGCGCAGCTGGCGCGTGAGAGTGGCAGCGCCGCCTCGGCGCAGTGCGTGCCTCGCCCCGGCCGCGCGCCTCGGAAGCCCGGGCGGCCCGAGAAGGCCCCGCGGTGGAGGCTTTAGGCAAGGAGGCCGTCAAGAAGGAACCCAGGGTCTCGCGACCGATGGGCGGCCAAGCGTGGGCCACACACCTCGCCCTGCAACAGGCAGGCATGCGCCAGCGTCTGGGCCCCAGGAAGACGTTCCTTCTCCACTGCCGCCGCCGCATACCCAGACATCCGACGCCCCGATGTTTTCGAGACACGGGCCCCCGACCTCCCGACCACTTCCCCAGGGCAGGTTTTCCGCCCCGACTCGTTCTTTGACTCGAGGGCTGGAGATCCACCCCGGTCATAAGCACCCCGACAACGCAACCGCTTAGTAAACGCACCCGACGAAGGAATCGAACAAGAAAGCGCTGTTTAGTAAACGCACGGGACCGTTTAGTAAACGCCGATTATGGGGGTCGGGGTGGATTTGTCCTTGTTGATTGACGGCCCCGAGGCCCAGCGAGGGCCTCCAGAGGCCGAAAACGACGAAAAACCTCCGCCCCGATTTTTTTTCGAGGCGCCCGACGTCTGTGTGCGAGGCGTTCTCGCCGCAACACCGCGCGAGGAGTTCCTGCAGCCCCGCTCCCGAGCCCTCGGCGCGGCCCGCACTGCCTTCCCCTCGCCGGGTCGCCAGAAGCGGGGCCAGAAGCGGTGGCAGCTTCCCGTCGTGTGGTGGGCGCGCGCTCTGTCTGGCAGCACGCGGCCACGTGCGCCGAGGAGGAGGAGGAAGAAGAAGAGGAGGAGGGTGGGTGGGAGTACCGTGTGGGAGCTGCCCAGCAATAGGAACATGCCGTGGACTGATCTGCCCTTCCTCCGACCCTGTACTGCGTCGAAAGCAACATCCGGGTAACGTGTACTGCATCCACCCCGATTGTGTTTATATGCACAGCGCCACACAATTTGACCATATGCGCTTGTAGCTGGAGAGTGAGAGCGGTACTGGCACAGGCCCCAAATATCGGTCGTCCTAGAAGCAGGTCGATGCTGCCCTCCAAGAGGAAGTGCAAGCAGAACATGCGGCGGCGGCGAGGCGGTCGCGCCGAGTCGCCGAAGCGGGACCGCACGCGAGCACCTTCCTGTCGCTGGATGGGAACGCGCTCCGGTACCGATATGAAGCTGCGCCGCCATTGATTCCGATGCCATTGGGGGGAGGATAGGAATGAGCGGCGCCCGCTGCCTCGTTCGACATGTCTCACTTGGCTCCTCCTCCTCCTCCTCCAAATTCGACTCCTCGCTTCCTCCTCTCCTCTTCCTTTCTCCCTGCTCTCTTCTTCGCCTCCCTCCCCTCTTCTCCTCATCCGCACCCTCCCCCTCCTCGTCCTCCAGTCCTCCTCCGCCGCGAAAGGGGATCCAGGATCTGAAAGCTGGGGAAACTCCAGTGGCGGAGTGGTCATGGACATCACCGCCGCCCTCATCAGATATGGCCGACGTCTCGATTTTTCCGAGACACAGACCCCCGACCTCCCGACCACTTCCCCGGGACGGGTTCTTCATCTCGAGTCGTTTTTTGACGGTCCCGAGGCCCGGCGAGGGCCCCGAGAGGCCGAACACGATG
>CAUYUJ010015884.1:7500-22500 GCA_963575745.1 Prorocentrum cordatum | reverse complement strand
ACGAAGACCGTCCACGTATATAAACGCCACTCAAGCAACATCATGCGACGCATGTTTGTGAGTGTGTAAATGCATATGAATACGTTCATGCATGTGTACGTATGTATACGTATGTGAACACGCGGGGTAGATGTGTATATCTGTCTACAAACGCCTGTACAATCACATTCAAACACGCACGCGCTATATTCATATATATACATATATATACATCTATACATCTATAACACACAAAACTTGCCAGAGGACGCCCTCACTACAATGTCACCTCACTACAAACTCTGCAGCTGCTGCGTCGGGCAACTCCTCCTCCCCCTCCTCCGCGTGGTATACAGCTCCTTCCTCGTTGACAGCCTCCTTCTTCTCCTGCTCCTCCTCTTATTCCTCCTCCTCCTCCTCGCCGTCCTCCTCCTCCTCCTCGTCCTCCTCCTCCTCTTCCTCCTCCTCCTCAATTTCTTCGTCCTCCTCCTCCTCCTCTTCCTCCTCCTCCTCCTCCTCCTCCCCCTCCCCCCCATCAGCGCCCCGCAAGTTTCACTCAGACAGAACGCCACAATATGATAAAGCGGGGCTTTCAACTGCGAGCGAATACTCAGGGACCCTGAGGACTCCGAAGGGACCCAGAGGAACCGAGCACTGAGAAACCCTGGGGCCTCGTAGGGACCTCTCAGGAACCTCCCAAAGGCCTCTCAGGAGCCTCAAAGAGGCTTATCAGGAGCCTCGCAAAGACTTCTCAGGAGCTTCGCAGAGACCTCTCAGGAGGCTCGGAGAGGCCCCTCAGGAGCCTCGCAGGGACCTATCAGGAGCCTCGCAGAGACCTCTCAGGAGCCTCGCAGAGACCCCACCCATCAAGAGCTTCGCAAAACAACCTCGCAGAGACCTCTCAGGAACCTCGCAAAAGGCCCCTCAGGAACGTCGCGGAGACCTCTCAGGAGCCTTGCGGAGGCTTCTCAGGACCTCTCGGGAGCCTCTCAAGAGACCTTTGAAGACCCTCGTAGAGGCCTCTCAGGAAACCTCTTTGGAGCCTCGTAGAAACCTCTCAGGAGACCTGTCATGAGCCTCGTAAAAGCCTCTTAGAGGCCATGTTAGAAGCCCCGTAGAGGCCTCGTAGATGCTCCTTAACAGCCTCTGAGAAACCTCTTATAGGCTTCTTAGGAACACCTTAGAGGCCTCAGGAGCCTCGCAACGGCCACGTATATGCTTCTCAGAAGCTTCTTGGACGCTTCTTAGAGGCCATTTAGAGGCTTCTTAGAAGCCTTTTGGAAGCCCCTATGCGGCCTTTTAGAAGCTTCGTAGGAGGCCTCTTAGAAGCCTCTAAGGGGCCTCGGAGAAACCTCGTAGAGGCCTCTTAGAGGCTTATTACAAGCTTCGTAGAAACGTCTAAGAGGACTCTCAGAAGCCTCGTAGAGGCTTCTTCTGAGAGGTTTAGACGCTTCTCAGAAGCTTCTGAGAAGCCTTTTAGAAGCCTCTAAGAGGCCTCTGAGAAACCTCGTACAGGCTTCTTAGAGGAATATTGCAAGCTTCGTAGAAGCGTCTAAGAGGACTCTCAGAAACCTCGTAGAGGCTTCTTCTTAGAAGCTTTTTAAAAGCTTCTCAGGGGCCTCTAAGAAGCTTCAAAGAAGCCTTTTAGAAGTCTCTTAGAAGCCTCGAAGAGGCTTCGTAAAAACCTGCGTCTTAGAAGCCAAAAAGAAGCCTCTGAGAGGCTTCTCAGCAGCCTTGTAGAGGCTTCTTAAAGACTTCTCAGAGGCCTCTAGGAAGCCTCGTAGAGGCCTCCTCATAGAGGCATCATAGATGCTTCTTAGAAGCCTCTCAAAAGGCCTCTTATAGGCCTTTTAGAAGCCTCCCAGAGGCCTGAACGATGCCTCTCTGCGACGAATAAGATGTCCTCATGTTTTCGAACCAGTAACTGGGGAATAAACTGGTTTGACCGGGGACAGCTCCATTCCACCGGTGTACATACCATCAAACCGGTGTTTGCAATTCGATCGTTCTTCTTCGACATGGGGTCAATGTGGGGGTCAATGTGTCTCATGGCCCCGGGGGACCCGGAAAAGGGCCCCCGGTACACCGAAAGAACAACAAAGAAGGCTGCCAGGATAACACATATTACAACACCGGCGATCGAGGGCTGCTCTATGGCAACTTAGCCCCAGGGTATTGCACCCTGGGGTCAGTTCTCTTTCGACCTGGGCCAGTGTGTCTGTCCCATGGCCCCTGGGGAGCCGAAGAAGGGCCCCCGGGAAGCCGAGAGAAAAGGTCAGCTGCCGTCATGGCACACATTACAACACCCCAGACCCCCTCAGGCAATGAAATGACAGGAGGTTTTTCCTAATTTTCGGCCTCCGGGTGCCCTGACCGGGCCTCGAGACCGTCAACAAAACGACTCAGGATGAGAAGCGAGTCCTGGGGAATGGGTCGAGACCTCTGGGGGTCGACGTCATGAACAAATCATGACGTCGGGGGTCTGGGAGCGGCGATCGAGGGTTGCTCTATGGCAACTTGGCAGGACGAGGACAAGAACGTCACGATGCGGTTGGATCTGGAGACGTTCCAGGGGCCTCGTGTCTGCAGCCCGTGTGGAACCCTAGGAAGTCCTGGAGACCTGAAGCGGCATGCATGTTCCTGAAACTGTCTGCTCACCTGATCGGTGGCAACATCCGAACCCTGCCCCGCCAGATCATCGATCCTCCCGAATCGATGGGAGGCAGGGGCCGTGGGAAAAAGCACAAAAAAAACACACTTTGTTTGTTTGTGTGCTTTTTGTGTTCTTTGTTTTTTGTGTGTTTTTGTGCTTTGTTTTTTTCGTATGTTTTTGTTGTGCTTTTGTGTTTTTTTTTGTGTGTGTGTGTGTGTGTTTGTCCGGAATCCGCCACGCTTTCGACGCACTCCGAACCCGATCCCCGCAACCCATCGGCAAGCTAGGGCCTCAGGGAATCAGCTCGGCTCTCCGGTGGCCGCCCGGGACGACCTATGGGCACCCCCGGGGGAGCGCTCCCGGCGAGGCGCAGCTGCTGGAAGGCGCCCCGAGGCTGGAAGCCCGCCGCGGACCCGCGAGAACGGCCCAGACCCTCGAAGCCTGAGATCCGAAAGCGGACCAACGAAAACGGCCCCAAACGCCATCTCGAGCTTCGGGATCCCGAGGCCTCGAACCTCGGAGCTTCGGATCCCGCCGCCCTCCTCGCCCGCCGGCAGCGCTCGCGGGGGAGGCGCGCGCCATCTCCACGCCCTCCGCCTGCCGGTCGCTGTCGTTGAGGCCGCTGCCGCGCAGGCCCTGCATCATCATGCGGAGCTCCTCGTCCTCCGAGGCGCCGCCGCGGGCGCCGCCCTCCAACCGACCCGCGTTCCGCCACTTTCCGTCCTCCTCCTCCTCCTCCTCCTCCTCCCTCCCTCCCTCCCTCCCTCCCTTTTCATTTCCCTCCTCCTCCTCCTCCTCCTCCTCCTCCTCCTCTTCCCTCCCTCCCTCCCTCCCTCTCTCTCTCCCTCCTCCCTCCTTCCCTCTTTTGCCTCTCCTCCTCCACCTCCTCCTCCTCCTCCTCTCCTCCTCCTCCTCCTGCTCCCTCCCCCCTCCTCCTCCTCCTCCTCCTGCTCCCTCCCCCCTCCTCTTCCTCTCCCCTCCTCCCCCTCCTCTGGTTGCGAGGGTCCGAAGGGCCTATAGGTCGGAGGCGTCCGCAGAGGGGAGGAGCGCCGAGTACACGCGGGAACCAATCCAATGGACCACAGTTCACCGGGTCCCTCTGTTTCCCCTTCCCCATCCCTTCACTGGTCCCCCTCCTGCCTCCTCCCTCCTCCTTCCTGCTCCGTCCCTCCTCCTTACTCCATCCCTCCCTCCCGTAGATGGGCACATTACGAGTTATCCTGGCGAAGGACCCAAAGATATGCAGCAGTGGGCATCGCAATTGTGAGTATCTTCTTCGGTAAAATTCCCTAGGGGATCGCTGTACTGGGTGGGTGAAAATGCCCAATGGAGGTTCCGGGACGCATGCGGACGGTGAAGCTCCCTATGGGGCCACGAAACGCTGTACTGGGCAGGTGTAATTTTCAAATTCCACTTCTGGGACGCATGCGGACGGTCCCACTGGGGGCTTCGGTGGAGGTCCCTATGGGGCCACGAAGCGCTGTACTGGGCGGGTGTAAACGCCAAATAGGGCTTCTGGGGCGCATGCGGACGGTCCCACTGGGGGCTTCGGTGGAGCTCCCTATGGGGTCACGAAGCGCTGTACTGGGTGGGTGAAAATGCCAAATTAAGTTTCCAGGACGCATGCGGACGGTCCCACTGTATGCCAAATGAAGATTCCAGGGCGCATGCGGACGGTGCCACTGGTGCCTTCGGTAGAGTTCGGCCACGAAGCGCTTTACTGGGTGGGTGAAAATGCCACATGCCACATTGGGTGTTCGGGACGCATGCAGACGGTGGCACTGGGGCCTTCGGTGGAGCTCCCTACAGGGCTACGTAACGCTGTACTGGGTGGGTGAAAATCCCGAATTGGGTGTTTCGGGACGCATGCGGACGGTCCCATTGGGGGCTTCGGTGGAGCTCCCGATGGGGCCACGAAGCGCTGTTTTGAGTGGGGGGACGCATGCGGACGGTCCCGCTGGGGGCATCGGTGGGGCTCCCTATGGTGCCACGAAGCGCTGTACTGGGTGTGCGGAACGTATGCGGACCTTCCGGTGGGGTTCCCTATGGGGCCACGAAGCGCTGTACTGGGTGGGTGAAACGCATGGAGGAGGGGGAGGAGGGCCACGAAACGCTGTACTGAGTGGGGGGGGACGCATGCGGACGGTAGTACTGGGACCTTCGGTGGGGCTCCCGATGGGGTCACGAAGCGCTGTACTGGATAGGTGAAGCGCAGGGAAGAGGGGGAGGAGGGCCATGAAACGCTGTACGAAGTGGGGGTGAGGCATGCGGGCGGTAGCACTGGGACCTTCGGTGGGGTTCCCTATGGGGCCACGAAGCGTTGTCCAAGGTGGGTGAAACGCAAGGAAGATGGGGGATGAGGGAGGAGGGGGAGGAGAAGGAGGAGGAGGAGAACGCGGGGCGCTGTCTCTTCAAAACGAGGGCCCAACACCACAATATGGTTGGGACAATTATCCTGGCGAAGAACCCAACCATGTGCAGTTGTGAGTACCGTCGTTGCGGGTATCGCATTCGGGTGATCTCCTCACGGGGCCATGAAGCATGCGAAGGGTGTACCGATGTGGGGCGGGGCCGCCATGTAGGCGCTGCCACGGCTGCTTTAGGCGGACCGCGCTACGGGGAAGTGTGAGGGGTGCGCCGCAGTGGGGTGGCCGCCACTGGGGCAGTCGGTGGAGATCCCTATGGGGCAACGAAACAATGAAATGGGTGGGGAAAACCATGCGAGTATAATCACCGAGGCCTTCGGTGCAGCTCCCCATGAAGCCTCGAAGCGCTGTACTGGGTGGAGGGAACGCATGCGAACACCGCCATTGGGGCCTTCGTTGAAGCTCCGATGGGGCCACGAAGCGCTGCACTGGGCGGGGGTGGCGCATACGAGTGCATCCACTGGGGCCTCCCGTTGAGCTCCCTATGGGGCCACGAAGCGCTGTACTGGGTGGAGGTGACGCCCGCGGACGGTCCCAATGGGGCGGTCGGTGGAGCTTCTTATGGGGCCACGAAGCGCTGTAATGGATGGGGGTGACGCATGCGGGCGGTGTCACTGGGGCCTTCGGTGGAGGCCCCCATGGGGCCACGAAGCGTTGTACTGGGGTGGGGGATGTCGCATGCGGGCGGTGCCGCTGAGGGCTGCGGTGGAGCTCCCAATGGGGCCACGAAGTGCTGCTGAAATGGGTGGGGGTGACGCATGCGGGCGGTGTCACTGGGGCCTTCGGTGGAGCTCCCTATGGGGCCACGAAGCGCTGCACTGGGTGGGGGGTGACGCATGCGGGCGGTGCCACTGCGGCCTTCGGTGGAGTTCCCCATGGGGCCCCGAAGCGCCCGTACTGGGTGGGGGATGACGCATGCGGGCGGTGTCACAGGGGCCTTCGGTGAAGCTCCCTATGGGGCCACGAAGCGCTGTATTGGGCGGGTGTGACGCGCGGGGCCACTGTGGTCTTCGCCACAGAGCGCTGTACTGGGTGTGGGTAATGCATGCGGGCGGTGTCACTGGGGCCTTCGGTGGGGCTCCCCATGGGGCCACGAAGCGCTGTACTGGAGTGGGGGGTGTCGCATGCGGGCGGTGCCGTTGGGGGCTTAGGGCCACGAAGCGTTGTAGTGAATGTGGGTGACGCGTGCGGGCGGTGCCTCTGCGGCCTTCGATGGAGCTCCCCATGGGGCCACGAAGCGCTGTACTGGGTGGGGGATGGCGCATGCGGGCGGTGCCACTGTGGCCGTCGGTGGGGCCCCGAATGGGGCCACGAAGCGCTGTACTGGATGTGGGTGACGCATGCGGGCTGTGCCGCTGGGGCCTTCGGTGGGGCTCCCCATGAGGCCACGAAGCGCTGTACTGGGCGGGGGATGACGCACGCGGGCGGTGCCACTGCGGCCTTCGGTGGAGCTCCTTATGGGGCCACTAAGCGCTGTACTGGGTGTGGGTGACGCATGCGGGCGGTGTCACAGGGGCCTTCGGTGGAGCTCCTTATGGGGCCACGAAGCGCCTTACTGGGCGGGTGATGACGCATGCGGGCGGTGCCACTGCGGCATTCGGTGGAACTCCCTATGGGGCCACGGAGCGTGTGAGGGGTGTGCTGGTATGGGTTTGGGTGACGCATGCGGGCGGTGTCACTGGGGCCTTCGGTGGAGCTTCCTATGGGGCCACGAAGCGCTGTTTTGGGTGGGTGAAACGCAGGGAGGAGGGAGGAGAGGGGGGGAGGAGGAGGGAGGAGGGAGGAGGGAGAAGCGGGAAGAGGAGGAGGAGGAGGAGGAGGAGGAGGAGGAGGAGGAGGAGGAAGAAAACGAGGAGGAGGAGGAGCAGGAGGAGGAGGAGGTCGAGGATGAGTGAGAACGCGGGGCGCTGTCAGAACCCTTGACGCCGCCCCCCTCTTCCCCCTCCCAGATTCAAAGTTGGTCCCAGGTCACAGGTATTCGGCAACACAGGCGGGAGAGGACAAACAAGTGGCACGTGTGCCATGGCTCTTGCACAAAAAAGAAGGGCGAGGAGGAGGAGGTGGAGGAGGGGGGACGAGGGGGCAAGACATCGCCCCCCGGGGCCCGGCAACGGGGCCCACATCCCAGGTGGGGGGGGGGGGTGGTGTGCGTCGCGACGCGGAATAAGGTGCTCGGAGGGGAGGGGGCACGGGGCGGAGGTCCCACTGGGGCGCTGGGGACACGGAGAGGGGGGGGGGACGTGGTGTGCGTCGCGACGCGGAATAAAGTGGTCGGGGCGGAGAGGTACGGGGCGGGGGTCCCACTGGGGCGCTGGGGCGCAAGGGACGTGGGGGGGAAGAGGTGAGGTGGTGTGCGTCGCGACGCGGAATATACTTGTCGGGGCAGAGGGCCACGGGGCGGGCGTCCACTGGGGCGCTGGGGGCGCGGAGAGGAGGGGGGGAGGTGGTGTGCGTCGCGACGCGGAATAGAATGCTCGGGGCGGACGGGGCACGGTGCGGAGATCCCACTGGGGCGCTGGGGACGCGGGGCGGCTCGGGGCAGATGGCCACGGGGCGGGGGTTTCACTGGGACGCTGGGGACGCGGCGAGGGGGGAGGTGGTGTGCGTCGCGACGCGGAATAAAGTTGTCGGGGCGGGGGGGGCAGTGGGCTGGGCTCGGGCCGACTGAGGCGCTGGGGACGCGGGGGGTGAGGTGGGGAGGTGGTGTGCGCCGCGACGCGGAAGAAAACGTTCGTGGCGGAGGGGGCTGTGGGCGGGGCTCCCTCTGGAGCGCTGGGGACGCGGGGGGCTTGGGGTGATTGGGCCAGGCTCCGACTGGGGCGCTGGGGACGCGAGGGGGTGGGAGGAGGGTGGGGGAGGTGGTGTGCGTCGCGACGCGGAATACAATGGTCGGGGGGCACTGGGCGGGGCTTGGGGCAGAACCACGGGGGCGGGGTCCAACTGGGCGCTGGGGGGGGAGGTGGTGTGCGTCGCGACGCGGAATATACTTGTCGGGGCAAAGGGGGCACGGGGCGGAGCCCCCACTGGGGCGCTTGGGACGCGGGGAGGGAGGTGGGGGAGGTGGTGTGCGTCGCCACGCGGAATAAAGTGGTCGTGGCGGGGGGGTCAGTGGGCGGGGCTCCCTCTGGGGCGCTGGGGACGCGGGGGGGCTCGGGGCAGAGAGCCACGGGGCGGGGGTCCCACTCAGGCGCTGGGGGCGCGGGAGGGGGGGGGGGTCGGGGGTCCCACTGGAGCGGTGGGGACGTTGGGGGGAGGGGGGGAGGTGGTGGTGTGCGTCGCGACGCGGAATAAATTAGCGGGGCGGAGCAGGCACGGGGCGGAGCTCCCACTGGGGCGCTGGGGACGCGGGGAGGAAGGTGGCTGAGGTGGTGTCCGTCGCGACGCGGAATAGAAAGTTCGTGGCGTAGGGGGCAATGGGCGGGGCTCCCACTGGGGCGCTGGGGACGCTGGGCGGCTCGGGGCAGATGGCCACGGGGCGGGGGTTCCACTGGGACGCTGGGGACGCGGCGAGGGGGGGAGGTGGTGTGCGTCGCCACGCGGAATAAAGTGGTCGTGGCGGAAAGGGCAGTGGGCGGGGCCCCCACTGGGGGAGGAGAGGTGGTGATGTGGTGCGTGAGGAGGGGGAGGTGGGTGTGCGTCGCGACGCGAAATAAAGTGGTTGGAGCTCTAGACACCCTGTGGAAGAGAATGAAGTGGAACTCCCAGGGCCTCCACGAGGCCCGACCTAATTTTGAATCTAGGGGGGGGGCTGGGGGCAAACACGGGGTCGAACACAGAAGGGTTCTACCTTTTCGTCCCCTTCCCGTCCGTCCCTCCTCCTTCCTCCCTCCCTCCCTCCCTCCCTCCTCCTCAGACATCCGGCTGCTCCAATGTGTTTGCTGCCTGGGCTCTGGAGTCTGGACCACTTCCCCCAGGGCCAGTGTTTCGTGCTGAATGGTGTTTTGACGGTCCCGAGGCCCAGCGATGGCCCCGAGAGGCCGAACATAACTACAAACCCGCCGCTCCAACTTTTTCGGAGCGTCAGATCTCTGGGTCCCTCCTCCCTTGGGAGGCCCCCAAACGGTGTGGTGACCACACCGTGCGGTGAGTCGGTGGGGATTCGGGGTCACCGCACGGTTTTGGGACTCGAGTCCCTCTCCGAGGATGTCTCGGGCGAGAGGGGCCTCCAGGGTCCCAAGACCGTGCGGTGACGGACCGTGCGGTGAGGTCTCTTGGGGTTCCCAGGTCACCGCACGGTCTTTCACCGCACCGTTTCGGGACTCCAAATCCCTCCCTCCCGCCCTTCTCCTCGCCGGAGGCGCGGTCCTCCTCCATCTTGGCGTTCATCGCGTCGCGCGCGGAGCGCGCCTGCTGCGAGAAGCCTCGCGGGGCCAGGACGGGCCAAGTGGCTTCAGGGGCGAGAGCAGGGGAAGGAATAGAAGGGGGGAGATCTCCTACTCCTCCTCCTCATCATCATCATCATCAGCATCATCGTCATCGTCATCATCATCATCATCATCATCATCATCAGCATCATCATCATGATCATGACCATGATCATGATCATCATCATCATCATCATCATCACATCAGCATCAGCATCAGCATCAGCATCAGCATCATCATCACCACCACCACCATCATCATCATCATCACCATCACCATCATCATCATCAGCATCATCATCATCACCATCACCATCACCATCACCATCACCATCACCATCACCATCATCATCATCATCATCATCACCATCACCATCACCATCACCATCATCATCAGCATCATCAGCATCATCATCATCACCATCACCATCACCATCACCATCACCATCACCATCACCATCATCATCATCATCATCATCATCACCATCTGTACTGCCGTCCTCTGCGGGGACGGCGGCAGCCATCAAAGAGAATAAAGGCACAGGACTTCATTTTGCGCTCGGGCGCCGCCGCGGCCGATAGGTATCGGCAGGTTCCTGACGGGGTCGCTTGGACCCGGAAGCTGTGGCACCAGGCGAGGCTCGGACTGTCGGCCTCGCTGGCACCCGAGAGTTGAAAAGCATCGAGCACAGGAAAAAAGAAGGGAGGAGGAGGGGAATGGGCGGAGCCAGAAAAGCTGCAGAGGACTCTGATGCGGACAGTGATAATGTGTCGCACTTTCAATCACCATCTGTACTGCCGTCCTCTGCGGGGACGGCGGCAGCCATCAAAGAGAATAAAGGCACAGGACTTCATTTTGCGCTCGGGCGCCGCCGCGGCCGATAGGTATCGGCAGGTTCCTGACGGGGTCGCTTGGACCCGGAAGCTGTGGCACCAGGCGAGGCTCGGACTGTCGGCCTCGCTGGCACCCAAAATCCCGAAGCCCCTGCAAGGGCACCTCTGGGCGGTGGTCGGGGTGGAGCTGGGAACGCGTTCAAGTCTGTGCTCGAGATTATTGGCCGCGCTGGCGGCACTGCAAAGCTGGGCAGGCGACAGCGCGCTCCTTCTACGCAACTTTCCCGCTGGCTTAGAGTATCGCCGGACCGAGGATGGGGCGAGCCAGCGGCCGCGGGTCTGACGGGCTGCCGCGCTCGCTCTGGAGCGCCACGCGTCATGGCTAGGACCTGCGTGGCAAAAAAGAGTGAGGCGAGAACGGCAGCTGGGCATCAAAAACTTCGAGGCGGTACTCGCGGTATGCCGCCGCCCAGCGGGCGGCACTCAGACCAGGACACAGCGGGGCGGCTGGGTCTCCTGGGCGCGCTGACGTCGCTCTGGCGGCCAGGTTGAGGACAAGCTGAGCCACCCAGCCACGGTCATGGGCGCCCACGATGGTGGAGGCGTCGTAGTCGAAGTTCTTGGCGTCCAGAAACTCGTCCAGGACCGCGTTCCACGCGGCCACGCTCGTCGGCTCGCGCCCGTGCTGCATCGCCGAGCGCCCGACCTCCACGAACGACTCCCAGTAGTGCCGAGCTGTGGTCGGGGGGACGGCGGCGCGGCGGCAGGCCCCTGGGGCCTCACCGTAGGCCTCCCGGCGGGCACCGCCCCGGCGCCTGGCTGCGCGCCGCGCCGGCGCAGGCGGCGCGATGGGCGCGGAAGTCCGCCAGCTCCTCCCGCCAGGGTTTCCCGTCCCAGCGCTTGACTGCCCCCTCCCACCCGAGCCGGGCGGCGCGCTCAAGGCGCGGGGCAGCCACACGTCGGCTGGGTGCTGGGGAGGGCTGCGAGCTGGCTGCCAGACGCCAGTTCCAGAAGTCGTCCAGGAGGGGCTCCCGCGGGCAGCGGAGGCTGCTGGGCGGCGCAGCGGCGCGGCACACCCGGGCCAGAGCAACAGCCAGGCGAGGAGGGTACGCCGCGGCGAAAGAGGTACGCCACCGCGGGCGGGCCCCTGCAAGCTGCACCTTCCCGGCGAGGACGACATGGGGGGCCCCTGGCGCCGGGCATCGGCGACTGAGAGTGGGCCCCCCAGGCAGCGTAGTGTAGATCGTCGTCGGCTTCTTCCACGGGGCTCCGTAGGCGCACGTGTCGAAGTCGCAGCGCACGGCACCAAGCCTCGCCAGCGCCCGAGAGATCCCGGGATCGCCGAAGAGGTTGCTGCGAGCAGGGTTCTCCAGGATGATGTGGACGCCGCAGCGCGCTGCGACCCGCAGGACCTTGGCGGTGAAGGCCCTGCAGGCGGTGGTGGGGTGGTCTCCGACCCCGGTGGTACGGGCCGGCACCCACCCCGTGCAGGGAGTGCCGAGCAGGATGCACCACACCAGTCCGCCAGTGATCCAGGCCAGGATTTCCCGCTGCACACGCGGGTCCAGAAGGTCATGATGAGGCCCATGAACTCGATCGACCGGCACCGCGGTGCGCAGGCCCTCCTGCGCGGCGGCGGCGGTGGCGGCCCCGCAGCCGGAGTAGAGCTCCAGGAACGCCGGCCGCGAGGCGGGCCAGGCGGAGCGCCCGCGGGCACCAGAGTCAGCGGGCGGCCGCGGCGGCCAGGGCGGGGGAGCCGGGCAAGGGGTTGTGACTTTGGAGGGCTGAATCCTCCCCCCCCTGCCCGGCGAGTGGGCCCCCCTGGCGGGCAGCGCCGCGGCCTCCCCGCGAGGGCGCCCAGGGGGCGCAGCGGCGTCTGCCTGCCACTCTGGCCCCACAGCGGCGGCCAAGGGCAGCTGGCGGAGGAGCGCCCCCGGCGCACGGCGCCCGAAGGGCACCAGGCCCCGCCCGGCCAGGCGGGAGTCGAAGTCCGACGGGTTGCGCTCAGTCTCCACGTAGCGCCGGTGCCAGGTGATGCCCGCGCCAATCTGGAGGGCGCACGCGCGGCGGGTGAGAGCCAGCAGCTCCTTGCCCCTCGCCCGACCCCGATCGAACGCCAGGATCTCCGACAGGTTGTCGCCGAAGGAGACGAGGTGGCATCCGTGCGACCGGGCGTCTCGCGCCTCGCGGTCGAGGCCGAGGAGGGCCGCCCGCGCCTCCTTGCAGTGGATCGCCGCCGGGCGCCGCCAAGAGCCCACGGCCCCACGGCGCCAGCGGCTGGGCCGCGCCCGCTCCGCCGCGATCGGAGGCACCAGGCCCACCCGCTCTCGGAAGTCGCGGGGCGGGCGGCGGGAGCGGGGATCGCCAGCCTGCAAGGGGGCCACGCTGGGCAGAGGCAGCAGCGAGTCGGCGACCCAGCGGGAGAAGGCACCCTCGGGCAGGAGGGGGGCGACCTCGGCACCACGGATGGCCGCGGTCGACGCCGCGGGCCCGCCGTCGTCGTCCACGAAGCGCCACCGCTCGCGCCAGACTGCCTCCCGCCAGAGGCTGGCGGGGTCCGCGGCGGTGAAGTGGAAGGCGTACCCCTCGGTGGAGGCGTCGCTGCAGTAGGCCCGACCGAGCATTTCGCCCGCGACGTCGACGTGCGCGAAGTGGCACAGACCGCGGGCGACGGCCAGCTCGGCGAGGGCACCCTCCGGCAGCGGTCGCACCGAGGAGCCTCCCTTGCCGACGAATCGGTAGCACTCCCCGAGCACCGAGAGGAGACACCTGCGCAGACAGAACTGATGGCATAAGTGTCCCAAGAGGCGGTGCATGTGGTCCGGGGAGATGGCCTTGACCTGGAGCAACGTGCCGAGCCCGTACCAAAGCCTCCACGATCGTCGGGCGGTGGGGCGGATCCAAGAGCGGCGCCCGTCAAAGTGCAGGCCAAGCGCCTCGAAGTCCAGGCAGGGGTCGACGCGCTCGTGCACCGCGAGGCCCGCCTCCTCCAGCTCGTGGACCACGGCGGAGAGGAGGCAGGCGACGGAGGCCTTGTCACCCCCGATGACGTTGGCGTTGTCGACGTAGGGGGCGCAGATCGCTGTCCCCGGGGCCAGCGGCGGAGGGGGCTCCCTGTCCCCCAAAAGGTACTCGGGAAGCCCCAGCGAACGCTGAGCCCGACGGCAAGCCTCGCACACGGCGCTGTGGCAGAAGAACAGGGCCCAGCTCCAGCCCATAGGCAAGCCCGCGAAGCACGCCTCCAGGAGGGTGTCCTCGGCGACGGACACGTCGCACCCGAGGTCGGGGTCAAAGACCGAGTCCACCCCCAGCGCCCCCGCGGTGTCCTGGAGCCCCAGGCCGAAGTAGTGCGAGACCGTGGGCACCAGGAACTGGTAGAAGCCGTCCTGGAGGTCGATGGAGCCTCCCCACAGCTCCTTGGAGCGGCACGCGCCCCGAGCTGTGGCTGGCCGAGCCGCGCCGTCAGCGCCGGCGGCGTCCAGGGCAGCGGCGGCCACGTAGCCCGGGTCGTGGATGAGCGACCCCACGGCCCCAGTGGTGGCCAGCTTGGTGTAGGGCGCCCGGCGGTGGACAGCGTTCGCCGGCCTCGCGTCGAGGACGAGGCGGAGCTGCCCAGACTTCTTTTTGACAAAGAACATCCCGCAACGGGCGGCGACCCTCGTCCTGTAGCAGATGAGGCCGCAGTCGGCGAGCTTCTGCACGAAGTCGCGGAGGAGGCGGGGGTTCGAAGCCAGGCGCCTATCCCAGTGCGGACGAACAGGCTCGACTCCCTCCAGCTGGTCCTCCCCCAGGGCGATGAGCGACGGGTCGGCCAGGTAGCGGGCCGCGTCGGCGCCCACCAGCAGCCGGGCGTCCTTCGGGCGCAGCCGCTTGGAGGTGACGGAGACGCGGTCGGGGTCGTACGGTGCCGCGGCCAGGGGCACGTCCGTGTCGTAGAGGTCCTGTGCCTTGAGGAGCTCCGGCAAGGCGCCGGAGGGGAAGAGGTCGAACTCAAGTGGCCTCGGGCCCGCAGCCAGGGCCACGTCCGCGAGGCGCCTCCACGTCGCGAGCTGGGCGTCAAACAGCTCCCGCCCGTGGGGAAGGCGGCTGGGCCACACCGGCCTGGGCGGCCCTCGGGCGCGCGCAGCGGCCAGAGCGTTGAGGGCGGCGGCGGCATCAAGCTGCAACGCGCCCACTGCGCCGGCCTCCACGATCTCCCGTCCCGGCGCTGAGCCGGGCAAAGAAAAGAATGACTTGGGCCGCGGGAGCGGGAACAGACCACACTGCCAGCGGGAAGCACCACGGCGATCCATCCGAGCAGCGGCAGCGCCACTGCGAGGCAGACGGCCAGGTGCGAGGGGGAGAGCCTCGATGGCCCTACTCGTTGTCCTTGCCGCCCTTCTTGCGGCGACTCTCCTCGGCGTAGAGGCGCTGGTACTTCAGCGCGAAGGCCTCCGTCTTCTGCTCGTCGGCGAGGAAGCGGGCGAAGTCCCCGTCCGTCAGGGTGGCGCCGCTGTCGAGGCGGCTGTGGATCATCATCTCGAGGCCCCGGCAATCGGGGTTCTTGGGCGACTTCTTGACCGCACGATCGATGTAGAGCACGCGCCGAGCCAGCATCTCCATCGCAGCACTCGGACACGAGGCTCTGGTGATGCTTGGCCACGCCCGCCTCGGCGCTGACTCCCGACGACCTGGCCCACGCGAAGTGGTAGCTCTCCAACGACTCTCCTGAAGCGCGGATCCCGCGCGGCAGCTCGAGCGACGC
>CAUYUJ010015884.1:0-2500 GCA_963575745.1 Prorocentrum cordatum | reverse complement strand
GGACTAGGACGATGAAAAGGAGGATGAGGAGGAGGCGGCGGAGGAGGAGGAGGGGGGAGGGAGGAGGGAGGAGGAGGGAGGAGGAGGAGGTGGAAAAGGAGAAGGAGGACTACTGTAAACCCAAAAACGATGAACGATATTGTAATCAACCCTCCCTTCCAAGGTCCCTCTGCATAAGGAGGAGGAGGAGGAACAGCGGGGGACGAAGAGGACGAGGGAGGAGGAGGAGGAGGAGGAGGAGGAGTCCCTCTGCATAAGGAGGAGGAGGAGGAACAGCGGGGGACGAAGAGGACGAGGGAGGAGGAGGAGGAGGAGGAGGAGGAGGAGGCAGGGAGGAGGAGGTTGAGGAGGAGGTGGAGGAGGAAGAGTATGAGGAGGAGGAGGAGGAGGAGAGGAGGGAGGAGGTGGGTGGTATGTGGAGGATGAGTTTGAGGTAGTGGTGGAGGAGGATTGACAAACATCTTGACGAGGAGGAGGACGGTGCAGCCGTCTGGGCCCCCTCCCCCAGCGGGGCTTGCATGTGTCGGCCTTGGCGGACAGGCCGCCGTGGGCGGCCACCTCGGCCCCGCGCGCGCCTGCGGATCTGGCTCTCCTTCGGCCATCCCGGGGCGCTCTCCGCCGGTAGTGGCAGGAGGAGGGAGGAGGAGAGGAGGCGAGGGGAAGGAGCGAGATAGAGGAGGGGGGAAGGAGGCGGAGGGGAGGAGGAGGAGAGGAGGAGGGGAGGTGGAGGAAGGGGAAGGGGCAAACTAGGTGCGGCTCGCGTCATATTCTGAGTCCTACCCCTTCCCTCCCATCCTTTACCATGGCGCTGACTGATTTTCTCTATCCCGGACGCGTGTCGTAGGCAGCGGAACCTGTGGCTCCGCGCGCGCGTGCGTAAATTTGTTATTAGTGGGTGGTGGGCGCGTTTGCTTGTGCGTGCGTTGCGTTGCGTGTTGCGTGTGTGCGTGTTGTGGTTGTGGTTGTTGTGGTGGTGGTAGGTGGTGGTGGTGGTGGTGGTGGTGGTTGGTTGCTGGTGGTGGTGTGGTGCTGGTGTTGCTGGTGGAGGTTGTGGTGGTGGTGGTGTTGGTGGTGGTGGTGGTGGTGGTGTGTGTGTGTGTGTGTGTGTGTGCGTGTGTGCGCGTGTGCTGTGGCATGGCACGGGAAATGACGCCAGCGCTGCAGCGGGAGCACGAGTCGAAACGGGCGGAAGCGCGGAAATGAGGCCACCGCTGCAACGGGAGCACGATTCGGAACGAGCGGACGCACGGAAATGAGGCCAGCGCTGCAGCGGGAGCACGATTCGGAACGAGCGGGGCCCGAAAATGAGGCTGGCGCCTCAGCGAGAGCAGCATTTTGAAACAAATGCAGGCGAAAACCCAACTCCCGGGAATCCTGTGTGTAAAAAACAAGACGCGGGGGGGGGGTCGGCTACTCCCAGCACGCCATCAGGGGAAGAGGGAGAGTAGTATTCATATTGAGTAATTGTGAAGGGGGAGGGGGAGGAGGAGGAGGAGGAGGAGGAAGGAGAAGGAGGAGAAGGAGGAGGAGGAGGAGTGGAGAGGAGGATGTGAGGAGGAGGTGGAGGAGGAGGAGGAAGGAGGGGTGGAGGTGGACGGAGGTGGAGGAGGTGGAGGAGGAGGGGGGCTCCTCTAGAATAAGAAGCAGCAACTACTACATAAGGGTGTTAGCCATCGCAGGCCCCACACAGTGAGCCATTGCACAGTGGAGGTTCAAGTCCATGCGGAGTGAGCCACGTGGTGTAAGCAATGCTGTGCCGTGTAAGCTGTGAGGAGTACGCTCTCGTGCGTAAGCCATGCTGCGTAAACCATACGGTGCGAGCTATGCTGTGTGACCTATGCGGTGCGAGCTGCATGGTGTGAGCTATGTTGTGCAAGGTATGCGGTGCGGGCTGTGTTGTGTAAGCTGCTATGTTGCCAGCCCAGGGCGCAAGGCTCCTACGAGGCGCCCGCGGGCGGGAACGTGGGCGACATCTCGGCGGACACACACAGGGACAGAGGCGCCCACGAGGAGCCCACGGGCGGGAACGTGGACGAGACCTCCCCCTTCCCGTCTCCCAACTCCCGATTCCCTCCTCCTCCTCCTCCTCCTCCTGCTCCTCCTCCTCCTCCTCCTCCTCCATCTGAAGGGTACATGTAAACCAGAGGCACGCGTGCCAAGGATCATACAATCACGGATGTGGGACACTGGGAGATGGAGGCGGCGCCAACCTGTGGCAGTTTCGGGAAAGCGCGCGAGTGCTGCGACACGCTGAGCTATGGCGTGAAGAACTTGTTATGTCCCAGTGGGCTAAAAGCGTCTCTATGACTCTTCGGGGCCATGGTGTTATTGGGCGCCTCTGGGGCTTACTCCGGGTCTTGTGTGGGCCCGTCTGGGGCTCTTTTGGGCTGTCTTGGGGAAATCTTGAGCTGTCCTGGGGCCTTTTTTGGCCCATCGCGGGGGGGGCCAGGGGCACGGGCGGAGCGGGGGGGGGGGGGGCACGGTCGATAGGTCGGAATAA
>CAUYUJ010015883.1:297398-302398 GCA_963575745.1 Prorocentrum cordatum | reverse complement strand
CAATTCGTCTGCGGGTTTTCATGGGAGGAGTTATGCACAACCAGCTGCATCATAAGGACGCACGATCATGATGCAAGGGCCTTGGAAGGCCATGTCGACCCTTTTCGAGTGGGGCGCGGTCAGCGAAAGCGCGCAAGGATGGGCCGAAGGGGAAGGATCCAAGGGTAGCCTTAGAAAGCTGTTCATCCTTAATATGCGGGTTGACTGTAATGGTTTTCGGCCCATCCTGCAACCGTGCCTGGATTGTGGGTTTGAGGCCTCGTGGATGTTCGTTGGGATCTCGTCGAGGCCTCTCAGAGATCTCCTGAACGCGGTTTTGAAGCCTGTGGAGGGCTGGTTTGGGGCATCTTGGGGCCTCTTTTGGGCCTCATGGGGGCCTCTTGGGGCTTTGTGTTGGCCTCTTGGGGGCCTCTTGTGGCCTCTCGGGGGCCTCTTGGGGCCTCATGGGCGCCTCTTGGGGCGGAAGGCTCGGACTTTTCGGTCCGTATCCCCCTCTTTGTCCGTTTTTTTTTTTTTGGGGGAGCATTTATTTTTTTTTTTTTTCCCCCCTTTCTTTTTTTTTTTTTTTTGAGAAAAAAAAGAAAAAGAGAGGTTTTTTTTTTTTTTTTTTTTTTTTTTTTTTCCCTTCCCACCCCCCCCCCCCTATTTTTTTTTTTTTTTTTTTTTTTTTTGGGAGGGGGGGGGGGGTGGGGGGGGGGGGGGGGGGGGGGAGGGGGTGGGGGGGGTTGGTTTTGTGGGGTTTTTGGGTTTTTTGTTTTTTTTTTTTTTGTGGTGTTTTTTTTTTGGGTTTTTATTTTTTGGGAGAGAAGAGGGGGAGAGAGGTTTTTTTTTTTTTTGTTTTTTTGTATGTGTGTTTTTTTTTTTTTTTTTTTTTTTTTTTTTTTTTTTTTTTTTTTTTTTTTTTTTGTTTTTTTCTCTTGGGGCCGTCTTGGGGCCCTCTTGGGCCCTCTTGGGCCATCTTGAGCGCCTCTTGGGCCGTCTTGAGGTCATCTTTGGGGACTGGGGCCGACTTGGGGCAGCCTTGGGTGCGTCTTGGGACGTCTTCGCGCGTCAGAAGCTCGAAAAGCGGAGAACCCCCCCCCAAATTGGAACATGTACAGAAAATCAATCCATGTTGGGGCCATCTTAAAGGAGTTCGATCAAAGGAGGAAGGGTTTCATAATGCCCCCCCACGGAGGCCACCATGTGACCGAAACATTGGGAAGAACAAGAGATTTCTGCCTTCTCGCCGAGGCCTTCTTGGACGCTCCAATCGGTCGCGGGGCGCTCCACCTCGTCGTCTTCGTCCCCGTCGTCGTCGTCGTCGCCATCGTCGTCGGCGTCGCCGTCGTCGTCGTCGCCAGCATCGTCGTCGTCGTCGTCGTCGTCGTCGTCGTCGTCGTCGTCGTGGTCGTCGCCGTGGTCGTCGCCGCCGCCGTCGTCGTCGTCGTCGTCGTCGTCGACGTCGTCATCGTCGTCGGCGGCGTCGTCGTCGTCATCGTCGTCGTCGTCGTCGTCGTCGCCGTCGTTGTCGTTGTCGTCGTTGTCGCCGTCGCCGTCGTCGTCGTCGTCGTCGTCGTCGTCGTCTCGTCTCGTCGCCGTCTCGTCTCGTCTCGTCTTGTCGTGGTCGTCGTCGTCCTCGTCGCCGTCGTCGTCGTCGTAGTGGTCATCGTCGTCGTCTTCTGGTCGTCGTCTCGTCTCGTCTCGTCTCGTCTCGTCTCGTCTCGTCTCGTCTCGTCTCGTCTCGTCTCGTCTCTTCTCGCCGTCGTCGTCGTCGTCGCCGTCGTCGTCGTCGTCGTCGCGTTGCGCGCCTCGTCTCGTCTGATCTCGTCTCGTCGCGTCGCGTTTCGCGTCTCGTCTCGTCTCGTCTCGTCTCGTCTCCTCTCGTCGTCGTCGTCATCGTCGTCGTCGTCGTCCTCGTCCTCGTCGTCGTCTCGTCTCGTCTCGTTTTGTCGTGGTCGTTGTCGTCCTTGTCGTCGTCGTCGCCGTCGTCTTCTGGTCGTCGTCTCGTCTCGTCTCGTCTCGTCTCGTCTCGTCTCGTCTCGTCTCGTCTCTTCTCGCCGTCGTCGTCGTCGTCGCCGTCGTCGTCGTCGTCGCGTTGCGCGCCTCGTCTCGTCCAGTCTCGTCTCGTGTCGTCGTCGTCGTCTGTCTCGTCTTGTCTTGCCTGGTCCGGTCTCGTCTCGACTCGTCTCGTCTCGTCTCGTCTTGTCTCGTCGTCGTCGTCGTCGTTGTCGTCGTCGCCGCTGCCGTCGTCCTCGTCGTCGTCGTCGCGTCGTCGTCGTTGTCTTCATCGTCGTCGTCGTCGTCGTGGTCGTCGCTGTGGTCGTCGTCGTCGTGGTCGTCGCTGTGGTCGTCGCCGCCGCCGTCGTCGTCGACGTCGTCATGGTCGTCGTCGACGGAGTCGTCGTCGTCGTCGTCGTCGTCCTCGTCGTCGTCGCCGCCGCCGTCGTCGTCGTCGTCGTCGTCGTCGTCGTCGTCGTCGTCGTCGTCGTCGTCGTCTCGTCGACGTCGTCGCCGTCGTTGCGTTGTCGTTGTCGTAGTCGTCGTCGTCGTCGTCGTCGTCGTCGTCGTCGTCGTCGTCGTCGTCGTCGTGGTCGTCGCCGTGGTTGTCGCCGCCGCCGTCGTCGTCGTCGTCGTCGTCGTCGTCGTCGTCGTCGTCTCGTCGCGTCGCGTCTCGTCTAGTCTCGTCTTCTTCGTCGTCGTCGTCGTTGTCGCCGTCGTGGTCGTCGTCGTCGTCTTGTCTCGTCGTCGTCGTCGTCGTTGTCGTCGTGGTCGTCGTCGTCTGGTCTCGTCGTCGTCGTCGTGGTCTTTCTCCTTCCACGTAGTTGTTGTTGTTGTTGTTGTTGTTGTTGTTGTTGTTGTTGTTGTTGTTGTTGTTGTTGTTGTTGTTGTTGTTGTTGTTGTTGTTGTTGTTGTTGTTGTTGTTGTTGTTGTTGTCGTCCTCCTCAACCTCCTCTTTTGCTCCTCCTCCTTCTTTTCACCCCTGCTTTCCGTGCTCTTCCTCCTCCTCCTCCTCCTGCTCCTCCTCCTCCCCTCCCCCTCCTCCTCCTCCTCCCCCTCCTGCTCCTCCTGGCCTCCCCCCCCCGTCCGGCGCCGCCAGCGCGGTCGCCTACTTCGACTTGCAGAAGGAGCAGGCCCGAGAGCGCGCGGCGCTGGACCCCCTCGCCCCCGCCGCCCCCCGCGGGGGGGGGGTGGGGGGGCGGCAGGCCGCGCGGCGCGGGTGTGGCAGCCCAGGGGCAGGGACGGGGTGGGGGATGGGCTCGAGGTTCGAGGTGTTGGGTGGTTCAAAGGTCGTGGTTCGAGGTTCGAGGTGTTCGAGGTTCGAGGTGTGTGCGGGGATTCAAAGGTCGAGGTGTTCGAGGTCCGAGGTGTTCGAGGTGTTCGAGGTGTTCGAGGTGTTCGAGGTGTTCGAGGTGTTCGAGGTTCGAGGTTCGAGGTTCGGGGGGGGGAGTACCGGAGGTTCGATGGTAGAGGTGTTCGGACATTCTCGTCGGTTCTTGGCCCTTCTCCGGCCTCGGGATGCGTTCCAGCAGCTGCGCCTCGCCGAGAGCGTTCCTGGGGCGCCCAGATCGCCCAAAGCGGCCGCCAGAGACCCAAACTCTGACCCGAAAACCAGACGATCAGGGTCAGTTGGCGGTTCGGCTCGAGGGGAATGCATCCGCAACCAATCGCCCATTCCTCATCGATGTGGGGCCTGGTAGCACCCCGCCCAGGAGCGTGTGGCCTCGTTATCGGGGGCCTCTCGCCGACCTACTGGCGATTTGTCGCTGCTTCAAGCTCGATGTTCCCCCCTGAACCAGTCCCTCCTATCGTTCCGCTCAGGCAGGGGCCATGGCGAGGGAGTAGGGGGGGCAGGGTCCTTTTCGATCCTAATCGATCTGATTCGACATCGATTCCAGCTGGCTCGATTCGATCCGATTCCAGTATTCACACGGTCCAGTGCGCCTCGATGCTTGGATGGCGCTATTGTGCATCCTGGCGCGGCCGATCCGATTCGGTTCTGACTGGATGCCGATGCAGTTCGATTCGATGCTTGTTCCGATCTGGCCCTGTGTACCAGTTCGAACGCTGACCGCTCCTGCTGGGGCGGGGGAGGAGAGGGAGAAGGGAGGATGGTGCTGGGGCATCCAGATCATCGAAGACGCCTACGGCGAATCACCGCCGCCCCTGCCTTTGGGAATCGCCCATGTGGCCGAGCGTTGTGGCAACATCTCTGCCACGCTATCGGACCAAGTGTTCCCCCAACCGTTGTGGAAACCCTTCGGAGAGCACTTGGGGGAGGATGGCGGGAATATCAGGAGGAGGAGGATCAGGAGGAGGAGGAGGATCAGGAGGAGGATCAGGAGGAGGAGGAGGAGGAGGAGGAGGAGGAGGAGGAGGAGGTCCTCTTGGGGTGCTCCAGGGCCGTCTTGGAGGCCATCTTGGGCATCTTAGATGCCCCTTTGGCCGCCTTGGGGCCGTCTTGGAGGCCTCTTGGACCGTTCTGGGGCCATCTTGGAGGCCTCTTTGGCGATCTTGGGGCGATCGGTGGGGGCTCTTGGGCCGTCTCGGACCGTCGGAAGGCCGAAGCGAACCATTGGCCACAATCCATCAAAACCTGAGGACAACCAATCGGTTTGGCCTCTTTGGGCCTTCCTGGAGGCTCTCTTGGAGGCCTCTTGGGCCGCTTTGGAGACCTCTTGGGGGCCTCCTGGGCCGTCTGCCGTCATCTTGAGGCCATCTTGGGCCGTCTGGGAGGCGTCTTGGGCGGACTTTGAGGCATCTTGGACCTTCTAAGGCCATTTGGACGCCATGTGGGACCATCTTTGGGCGAACTTCAGCACGCCATGCACCCCTGTGGCAAGACCACAGGGGTCGGCGGATCGAAGACTCCTACGACGAATCACCGCCGCACCCTGCCTTTTGGACTCGCCCATGTGGCCGAGTGTTGTGGCAACAGCTCTGACAAGCTATCGGACCATGTGTTCCCCCAACAGTTGTGCACACCCTTCGGGGAACATTTCTGGAAGGATGGCGGGGAC
>CAUYUJ010015883.1:277398-294898 GCA_963575745.1 Prorocentrum cordatum | reverse complement strand
GGGGCTCTTGCGCCGTCTCGGGCCGTGCAGGAAAGGAGCACATGCTGAAATCCTTCAACAATTTATGGAACATCAATGATTGTAGCCTCTTCGCTCCTTCCTGGGGGCCCTCTTGGGGGCTTCTGGGGCCGTCTTGGAAACCTCTTGGGGGCCTCTTGGGCCGTCGTGGGCGATCTTGGAGCAGCTTTGGGCCGTCTTGGTGGGCTCCTGGCCCGTCTGACGCCGTTGGAAGCTGTCTTCGGGGCCTCTCTGGGCCGACTTAGGGCCCTCTTTGGGTGCTCCAGGGCCGTCTTGGAGGCCATCTTGGGCGTCTTAGATGTCTCTTGGGGCCGTCTTGGGGTGGTCTTGGGGCCGTCTTTGGGGCCGTTTTGGACCGTTCTGGGGCCACCTTGGAGTCCTCTTGGGCGATCTTGGGGCGATCTTTGGGGGCTCTTGGGCCGTCTCGGGCCGTCGGAAGGCCGAAAAGACGCAACTGCCGAGATCCTTCAAAACCAATGGAAAACCAATGATTGTGGCCTCTTCGGGCCTTCCTGGAGGACCTCTTGGAGGCCTCTCGGGTCGTCTTGGAGGCCTCTTGGGGGTGTCTCAGAGCGTCTTGGGCCATCCTGGAGCCAGCTTGGGCCGTCTTGGCGGCTTCTTGTGTGGGCTTGGAGGTACCTTGGACCCTCTTGGGACGTCTTGGAGGTCATCTTGGACTTTCTTGGGCGAACGTTGGGGCCATCTTGCCCTCTTGGAGGCCATCTTGAGCCGTCTTGGGGATTTTGGCGAGCACGTTGTTCTCGTTTCCGGTCTCTTCTGGATGGCCTGTGGGACGGGCCGGAGCCCCAAGGGGAGTTCTTTTGGACAAAAACCCAAACCAAACCGTAAGAAGTTCAGCACGCCAGGCACCCCTGTGATAAATCAACAGGGGGCGGCGGATCTAGTGGCCTTTCGGCCCATCCCGCCACCGTGCCTGGGTTGTGGGTATGAAGCCTATTGGATGTTCGTTGGGATCTCGTAGGAGGCCTCTCGGGGGCCTCTTGGAGGCAGTTTGGAGGCCTCGTGGGGGCTGTTTTGGAGCCTCTTGGGATCTCATTTGGACCTCTTGGGGGCCTCTTGAGGCCTCTTGGGCTTTTTTGGAGCCTCTTGGGGCCTCCTGGGCGCCTCTTGGGCCCTCCTGGGGGCCTCTTGGGGCGGAAGGCTCGGTTTTTCCCCATATCCTAAGATGGGGTTCTTGTTATTCCCCATATCCTAAGATGGGGTTCTTGTTATTACTTGGACGCCTCCTACTCCTTCTCCTTCCTCCTCCTCTTTTCTCCTCCCCTCCTGTCGGACATACTCAGACTTGCTCATACACAGACTTACTCATACTCAGACTTACTCATACTCAGACCTACTCATACTCAGACTTACTCACACTCAGACATACTCATACACAGACTTACTCATACACAGACTTACTCACACCCAGACGTACTCATACACAGACTCACTCATACCCAGACTTACTCATACACAGTATTAGTCATACTCAGACTTACTCATACCCAGACGTACACATACACAGACTTTCTCATACACAGACCTACTCATACCCAGACTTACTCATACACAGACTTACTCATACACAGACTTACTCATACTCAGCACCCCTAAGGGGAGCCGCCAGGGGTGGTTGCACGGGCTCGTTCGCGGCCATTTTGTGGGGATGTCTCAGCGGTTTGCTTGTTTCTGGGCCCAACATCCTTCGCTTGGAGAGCAGATTGTCAGGATGTCTCGGAAGGGGAGCCGCCAGGGGTGGTTGCACGGGCTCGTTCGCGGCCATTTTGTGGGGATGTCTCAGGCGGTTTGCTTGTTTCTGGGCCCAACATCCTTCGCTTTCGGAGCAGATTTGGAGGATGTCTCGAGCGAGGCGCTCATTTCAGCACCCCTAAGGGGGCCGCCAGGGGTGTTTGCACGGGCTCGTTCGCGGCCATTTTGTGGGGATGTCTCAGGCGGTTTGCTTGTTTCTGGGCCCAACATCCTTCGCTTTCGGAGCAGATTTGGAGGATGTCTCGAGCGAGGCGCTCATTTTCACCCCCCAGGTGGGCCAGATTTTGAGGATGTCTCGATCGGTTTGCTTGTTTTGGTGGCCAGGCTCGTGGGCGCAGATTCTTCTCAGGATGCCACAGGAGGCTCCAACAGGCTCCAGGAGGCCCCAGGAGACCACATGAGGTCCCAGGAGGCATCAGGAGGCCACAGAAAGACTCAAGAGGCCACAGGATGTCCCAAGAGGCTCCAGGAGGCCCCAGGAAGCTCCAGAAGGCCTCAGGAAACCACAGAGGCCCCAGGAGGCAACAGGAAGCGCCAGGAGGCCTCGGAAGGCAACAGGAGGCCCCGAGAGGCCCCAGGAGCAGGAGGCTTCAGAAGGCAACAGGAGTGGCTCCAATCCCATGTGTTTTACGTATGCTCCTATCGATTGGGCCTCACCTGGAGCACGATTCTTTGATGTTCTACGGTGTTTCTATATATGGTCCTTCTCCTGTGTACACAATCCTAAATGTTTTACTCATGTTCCTATGTTTTGGGCCTCTCCTGAGGCACGAGTCCTTGGTGTTTTACGCGTGTTCCTATAGATTGCCCTTCTCCTGTGGCTCTAATCCGCAATGTTTTATGTACGTCTGTTGCTATAGATTGCGCCTCTCCTGGGGCACGAAACCTTCCTAGGAGGTCCCAGGAGGTCCCAAGAGGCTCCTGGAGACCCCAGGAAGCCCCAGTAGGTTTCAGGAGGCCCCAGGAGGCCCCAGGCTCATGCACAGAGACGCGCTCGTACTACTGAGGCTCATTCACACTCCAATTCATTCGCAGTTAGATTGATGTCCAGACCGTCACAACTGAAGCCCGTTAATATTCGAAAGCTCTTGCGCCTAGACATTCACGGCGGACAGGTCCATGCGAGTAGATGCACATATGGGGAGCTCCACGCAGTGAATAATTACTTGGACGCCTCCTACTCCTCTCTCCTTCCTCCTCCTCTTTTCTCCTCCCCTCCTGTCGGGCTTACTCATACTCAGACTTGCTCATACACAGACTTACTCATACTCAGACTTACTCATACTCAGACCTACTCATACTCAGACTTACTCACACTCAGACATACTCATACACAGACTTACTCATACACAGACTTACTCACACCCAGCCGTACTCATACACAGACTCACTCATACCCAGACTTACTCATACACAGTATTAGTTATACTCAGACTTACTCATACCCAGACGTACACATACACAGACTTTCTCATACACAGACCTACTCATACCCAGACTTACTCATACACAGACTTACTCATACACAGACTTACTCATACTCAGCACCCCTAAGGGGAGCCGCCAGGGGTGGTTGCACGGGCTCGTTCGCGGCCATTTTGTGGGGATGTCTCAGGCGGTGTGCCTGTTTCTGTGCCCAACATCCTTCGCTTTCGGAGCAGATTTGGAGGATGTCTCGAGCGAGGCGCTCATTTCAGCACCCCTAAGGGGAGCCGCCAGGGGTGGTTGCACGGGCTCGTTCGCTGCCATTTTGTGGGGATGTCTCAGGCGGTTTGCCTGTTTCTGTGCCCAACATCCTTCGCTTTCGGAGCAGATTTGGAGGATGTCTCGAGCGAGGCGCTCATTTCAGCACCCCTAAGGGGAGCCGCCAGGGGTGGTTGCACGGGCTCGTTCGCTGCCATTTTGTGGGGATGTCTCAGGCGGTTTGCCTGTTTCTGTGCCCAACATCCTTCGCTTTCGGAGCAGATTTGGAGGATGTCTCGAGCGAGGCGCTCATTTCAGCACCCCTAAGGGGAGCCGCCAGGGGTGGTTGCACGGGCTCGTTCGCGGCCATTTTGTGGGGATGTCTCAGGCGGTTTGCCTGTTTCTGTGCCCAACATCCTTCGCTTTCGGAGCAGATTTGGAGGATGTCTCGAGCGAGGCGCTCATTTCAGCACCCCTAAGGGGAGCCGCCAGGGGTGGTTGCACGGGCTCGTTCGCGGCCATTTTGTGGGGATGTCTCAGGCGGTTTGCCTGTTTCTGTGCCCAACATCCTTCGCTTTCGGAGCAGATTTGGAGGATGTCTCGAGCGAGGCGCTCATTTCAGCACCCCTAAGGGGAGCCGCCAGGGGTGGTTGCACGGGCTCGTTCGCGGCCATTTTGTGGGGATGTCTCAGGCGGTTTGCCTGCTTCTGTGCCCAACATCCTTCGCTTTCGGAGCAGATTTGGAGGATGTCTCGAGCGAGGCGCTCATTTCAGCACCCCTAAGGGGAGCCGCCAGGGGTGGTTGCACGGGCTCGTTCGCGGCCATTTTGTGGGGATGTCTCAGGCGGTTTGCCTGTTTCTGTGCCCAACATCCTTCGCTTTCGGAGCAGATTTGGAGGATGTCTCGAGCGAGGCGCTCATTTTCACCCCCCAGGTGGGCAGATTTTGAGGATGTCTCGATCGGTTTGCTTGTTTTGGTGGCCAGGCTCGTGGGCGCAGATTCTTCTCAGGATGCCACAGGAGGCTCCAACAGGCTCCAGGAGGCCCCAGGAGACCACATGAGGTCCCAGGAGGCATCAGGAGGCCACAGAAAGACTCAAGAGGCCACAGGATGTCCCAAGAGGCTCCAGGAGGCCCCAGGAAGCTCCAGAAGGCCTCAGGAAACCACAGGAGACCCCAGGAGACAACAGGAAGCGCCAGGAGGCCTCGGAAGGCAACAGGAGGCCCCGAGAGGCCCCAGGAGCAGGAGGCCTCAGAAGGCAACAGGAGTGGCTCCAATCCCATGTGTTTTACGTATGCTCCTATCGATTGGGCCTCACCTGGAGCACGATTCTTTGATGTTCTACGTATGTTTCTATAGATGGTCCTTCTCCTGTGTACACAATCCTAAATGTTTTACTCATGTTCCTATGTATTGGGCCTCTCCTGGGGCACGAGTCCTTGGTGTTTTACGCGTGTTCCTATATATTGCCCTTCTCCTGTGGCTCTAATCCGCAATGTTTTATGTACGTCTGTTGCTATAGATTGCGCCTCCCCTGGGGCACGAAACCTTCCTAGGAGGTCCCAGGAGGTCCCAAGAGGCTCCTGGAGACCCCAGGAAGCCCCAGTAGGTTTCAGGAGGCCCCAGGAGGCCCCAGGCTCATGCACAGAGACGCGCTCGTACTACTGAGGCTCATTCACACTCCAATTCATTCGCAGTTAGATTGATGTCCAGACCGTCACAACTGAAGCCCGTTAATATTCGGAAGCTCTTGCGCCTAGACATTCACGGCGGACAGGTCCATGCGAGTAGATGCACATATGGGGAGCTCCACGCAGTGAATAATTGGTTCTTGGTCCCTCTCTTGGGCCCCTATTGGGGTCGTCTTGGAGCCTTCTTGGGCGCCTTGGGCCGTCTTGGGGCGCTCTTAGGCCGTCTTGGGGTCTTCTTTGAGGCCTCTTGGGCCATCTCGGAACGGTCTTGGGAGCCTCTTGGGCCGTCTTGCGGCCTTCTTTGAGGCCTCTTGGGCCGTCTCGGAACGGTCCTGGGAGCCTCTTGGGCCGTCTTGGAGCGCCGGAAAGCTAAAAAAGACAAAGAAAGCACACTGATTTTGGCCTCTTAGGGCCCTCTTGGAGGCCTCTTGGAGGCCTCTTGTCGACCTCTTTGGGCGTCTTGGAGGCCTCTTGGGCCATCTTGGGGCCATCTTGGGAGTCTTGGAGCGATATTTCGGCGACTCGGAGCCCTCTTGGACAGTCTTAGGGGGCCTTCTGGGGCCCTATTGGCCCGTCTTCGGGCCGTCTACTGCCCGAAACAATCACGCGACAAGCCGCCGGGGAGCCCAGGGGAACCGCGGCAAACCCTGGGAGATTTCGGCATTTTGGGTCTGGGCCCCTTCTAAAGATCCCTGAGGACAGAGAGTTGAGGCTCCAGGGGTTCGACAGAACGGACTTGAGCACACGCCCACTCTGTGCCCAGAGGCACGGTGGCGGATTCTCTACGTAAGCATCGGTCGGCCGAGCGTGCCCGATCCTCTTACAGTGGAAACCCATGCCAAGAGACACCCTGCTGGCCTCCAGGGTGCCCTGGGTTTCTGTGCTTTCGATGGTCTTGCGATGGGAAGCGTGACGTCCCCACACCAAAAATCCACGGGACGTCCTAGGGTCCCAGGGCTGGGCTTCTTGTGGAAGGCTTCTCGTGGTCGAGCCCCTACTGTGCTTCGCGGCGTGGGCGGGGGGCGCCACCGCGGGGCCGCGCCAGGAGGGTGCGCTCGTGGCGCGGGTGCGGGTCCGCCGCCCCCGCGGGCCCGCCCGCCCGCCGCCCACGGCGTCCCGCCGCAAGGCTGAGAGGCGAACGCTGTCGTCGTCGTCGTCGTCGTCGTCGTCGTCGTCGTCGTCGTCGTCGTTATCGCCGCCGCCGTCGTCGTCGCCGTCGTCGTCGTCGTCGTCGTCGTCGTCGTCGTCGTCGTCGCCGATGTCGCCGCCACCGCCGCGTCGCCGCCGCCGCCGCCGCCGTCCCCGTCCCTGTCGTCCTGCTGCTCCTGCTGGGCCTCCTCGCCCTCCTTCCCCCCTTGCCACTCCTCCTGGTTCCTGGAGGCCCCAGGGCGCGTTCGAGGATCAAGGAGTAGGAGGGGGAGGAGGAGGAGGAGGAGGAGGAGGAGGAGGAGGAGGAGGAGGAGGAGGAGGAGGAGGAGGAGGAGGCGGAGGAGGAGGAGGAGGAGGCGGAGAGAGGAGGAGGAGGAGGAGGGGGGGGGAGGAGGAGGGAGGGGAGGGGACGGGGACGGGGAGGAGAGGAGGAGGAGGAGGAGGAGGAGGAGGAGGAGGAGGAGGAGGAGGAGGAGGAGGGAGGAGAGGAGGAGGAGGAGAGGGAGGGAGGAGAGGAGGAGGAGGGGGAGGAGGGGCGGAGGCGGAGGCGGAGGCGGAGGAGGAGGAGGAGGAGGAGGAGGAGGAGGAGGAGGAGGAGGAGGAGGAAGGAGAGGAGGAGGAGGAGGGGGGAGGAGGAGGGAGGAGAGGAGGAGGAGGAGGAGGAGGAGGGGCGCCAGGCACGATGTAGGCCTGGGCGGTTCTGGCGTTTTTGAGCACCTCGCCGCAAACGCTGGCGACAACTTCTGGAAACAAAACCAGGACAACAACACCAATAACACCACCACCACCACCACCAACAACAACAACAACGACAACAATACCAACAACAACACCAACCACACCAACAACACCAACAACAACTAAAGAAAACACACTCCAAAACTCAACAGGCCAAACAACATATGATTTCGGACAATCCTGCGCCGCCCCTCTCCTCAGAAGTTCATCCGAAACCATCGTGTTTTGTTCCCAACTATCCTGTGGTGTTGGGTCCTCGTTTTGAAGAGACAGCGCCCCGCGTCTCCCCTCCTTCCTTCCTCCTCCTCCCCCTCCTCCCTCCTCCCCCTCCTTGCCTCTGCTCCCAGCACACCTCTCACGCGTTTCGTGGCCCCATAGGGAGCTCCACCGAAGGCCCCAGTGGTTGCTCTCGCATGCGTTTCCCCCTACCCTGGGCAGCGTTTCGTGGCCCCGTGCGGAGCTCCACCGAAGGCCCCAGTGGTTGCTCTCGCATGCGGTTCCCCCACCCTGGGCAGCGTTTCGTGGCCCCATGGGGAGCCCCCCTCTGCCGCGCCGGGCGACCTCTCGCTCGCCGGGCCCCGGCCCGTGGGCCCCCTGCGGGCGCTCCCACGTGCGCGCGGCCGCGCGCCCCCCCCGCGCCCAAGTCGGTACGTCCCTCGCGCACTCTGCGCCCCAGAGGGGGGCCGCGGGCGTTCGCCGTTTGGAGTTCCTGTGCGTCTCTCGAGGCGATGGGCATGGCGCGCCGCACGACGCGGGGCGACGCGAGGATGCCACTCCGGCCCACCAGAGATCCCGAGGGGGTCTGGATCTGGGATGCGTTCTGGGGGGACGTCGCCCCTCCAAGGCGCACGCGGCATGGAACGGCATGGACAGCCCTTCTCTAGTCTGCCTTCGCTCATTTTGCGTGTTGCGCGATTCGCTTTGCTGCGTGCCTCTATGCCGATGTTTCGCCTGCACTTTTTGGCGTGTGCTTTCTGGCACCATCTGGCGTGGCCACATCTTCCTGCGCCACATGAGAGTTGTTGTTTGGACTGGGTTACCCGCAGTGTGCGGGCCTGAGACTCGCGATTTCTGCGAAAAGACATGCGCACGCCGCGCATTTCGGCGCGCCCTCAATTCGGAACATCCTTCGCACGCGCTTTGTGCACCAGCGATGGCCTCGCTTGAGTCCAGCTGGCTCTTTAGTAAAAGCATGTGCGCATGCAGATACCACAGATGGGCACACATCAGACTGTCGGAGAGAAGGATCAAGATAGAGACCGAGGGCAGCTGAAATAGCATCAGAGAGAGAGAGACAGAGAGAGAGATACATACAGAAGAGAGAGAGAGAGAGCGAGAGAGAAAAAACATGAGAACGAGAGGGAGAGATATCTACATATATACAGATAGCGGTAGAAAGAGAGAGGGAGATAGAGAGAGGGAGAAACAAATAGTGAGAGAGAGAGGGAGACACAAATAGTGAGAGGGAGAGAGAGGGAGAGAGCGTGGGAGGAGAGCATGAATATTGCAAGGAAGAAGCGTATCAGAGCATTTGCGAGCCCCCAAACTCGTGAAGGTCCCAGGGGTTGTCTGGAGGCCCTTGGAAGTCCACGGATATTCAGGAGGCATCTGGAGCGAAACGGGGCCAACAGCGTCAACAAGACCTGGATACTCGAACCTCGATCTTCTCATGACAGATTGACAGGTTCAAATTGATTTTGTGCCCACGCGCTTGACGGCGTATATCTGCCACTCCAGTCCTACACATTGCCAGCTGCACTGGGCCTGAGGCTAAAAGCCGCCGCCCCGCGGACGAAACGCATCTGCTCGTTCGGTCCATCCTCCCATGCCCTCCAGGATGCCCTCCCTTCGCCGCAGGTCTTGCCACAGGGCGACGACGAGCGGGACCAGGCCAGCGGACTCGGGCAGCCGGGAAGCTGGCCGATTACCCTCCTCTTCCTCCTCCTCGTCATCCTTCGTCTTTCTGGGTAAATGCTCCCACTCTGCCACATATCCGGCCGATAGTGATCACATCCAGGTTTCTTTCTATCGCCGACGGTGCAAGAGTTTGTCGCCTGTATGTCCTTTCTGCCGCTGACGATGCAAACTGCGTCGCAAGAGTGGCACGCGGCGCGCGCGAAATGTCGAAGTGTCGCTCTAGCCCCATCGCCACGCAGCTTTTTCCTGAATGTTGCGTTCCAGCTTGGGCGCGACTTGCATCTTTTGTTTGCCGATTGGTCGGCCGCGGGGCCCGGCGCGACCAGGCGAAATGCAAGCGGGCAGTTCTGTCGCTCGCACACTCGTTTGAAGCGGGGCCGTGCGCCAGGGCGATCTGCTTCTCTGGCCGACGCGACATGCGTCTCAAGCTCGACGCACATGCCGAGCCGTCGGATGCGGAAGCGGGGCCGCGCGCGAACAGAGGAGACGCCGCCCCCGCCCCGGGCGCCGTGCAGATCCCGCCTCAGCGTGGCGCTCCCGCTCGAGCGCGACGCATCTTCTTCGCCCGCGGAGCTGCCGGACGCGCAGGCGGGGGGCCGCGCGCGAGCGGGCGCCAGGTCGCTCTCGCCCAGACGTGGCGCTCCCGCCTCGGCGCCGCGCCTCGTAGCTGGCCCTCGCGCCGCTCCCGTCGGCGCCGCGGCCCTGTGCGCGAGGGCCGGCCTCGCCGCGCTCTCTCGCCGAAGCGCTGTGCGGGGATTTGTCTGCGAGGTCCGCTCCCGCCCGTGCGCGGCCCACGCCTCCTCCCTCCTTGAGGGAGCGGGGCCGCACGCGAGCGCCGCACCGCCTGCGCAGGGACTTGTCCCGGAGCTCAGCTCCTGCCTTGTGCGCGTTCCCGGCTCCCGCCGCTCGCGAGGTCTTCGGGGGCGGGCCCGCGCGCGGGCGCTCTCCGCTGGCTGGGGGGGAGCGCGCGCTGGTTCTGGTTTCCAGTCGTCCCAGAATCTCTTACCACGGCAAACGGAGGGCGGGCCCACTGACTCGTTCGAACAGGCCAGCCTGATCCTCCTCACACTGCTCCGCATCGTCCTGGTCCCGCTTCTCCTCCTCCTGCCCCCCTCTCCTTCATCCTCCTGGGTCAGCGCGCCCCCGTTCTTCGTTCGCATCCTCCCTCTCCCTCCTCTTTTAGTTGCTCCTCCTCCTCCGCCTCCTCCTCTTCCCCCTCCCCCTCCTCGCCTTCCTTCTTTCTCCTCCCCCTCCTCCCACGCCTCACACTCCTCACCCGCTTCTTCCCCTCCCCTTCCTCATTCTTCCCTCCTCCTCGGCCTCCTCCGCCTCTTCCTCCTTCTCCTCGTCTTCCTCCTGCTCCTCCTCCTCCTCCTCCTCCTCCTCCTCCTCCTCGTCCTCCTTCTCCTCGTTTCTCTCCCCCCCTCCTCCCTCTCCAAAGGTGCGAGCTCGCATGTGCTGGTTTGCACGCGCTGCTTCGGCCACGCCACGTGTCCAGGAATCGGCCATGGTCTCACGTCAGAGTGCTTGCCCAGGAGAGGTCTCTCACTCCCAGGGCCCAGAGCATACGCAGCAGAGCTGAGAGAGGCGTTCATCCCCACCACGCGTGGCGTGCCCGCTTGGGCGAGTTGGCCTGACCATCGGCGGGATTGCGCGCAGTGGAGGGGGCAGTTCTCCGTGCCCGAGGCGGTGCAGGCAGCGAGGGTGACGGACGTTCGCCGCGAGGCCGTCGACCAGCCGATGCGATGGGGCAGCAGATACACCCGAGTGGCCATGAGCGATGTCTTGTGGGCCTTCGGACTTCGTTCGCGTGCCAGGGCGTCGGAGCTCGTGCTCGAGGCACGCGCCCTCGACGCTGCCCGAGCCAGCGCCGATGCGCCTGGGGATGAGTGGGTTGAATCTGAGGCGCCCTCTTTGGCGTGAGGCCAGCCTCGGATGCGCGCTGGAGGCGCGCGCACTGTGTGGGCCCACCTCCACCGCTGCGGGCACGTCCCGCGGGTGTCCGTTGTGTGGGGTGGGGCGGGGTCTCCTTCTCCTTCTCAACTTCCCTCAGCAGTCGCTTACCTCCTCCTCCTCCTCCTCCTCCTTCCTCCTCCTCCTCCTCCTCCTCCTCCTCCTCCCTGGTCTCCTGCCTTCCCTCCTTTTCTTCCTTCCTCCCCTCCTGCACGGTGCCTCCCTCCCTCCCTCCCTCCCCTCCGCCGTGGACGCCCCCTCCGGGGGGACCCCTTCGGGGGGGATCCAGCACCCGCCGCCTGCCAGCGGCCGGCCGCGACAGGCCGCGCGGTCTCGCGGGAGGGACCAGCCAGGGTGTGGCTCCTTTTCGCGCCCACTCCTCCGCTTCTCCACTCCGTAGCCTCCAGCTGGGCGCCGCGGGGGAGGGCGCCGGCAGTCGCGCGGGGCTGCCATGGCGCCGTGGCACTGTCAGTACACCCCCGCGCACGGCGCCGAGGCGCTTCTGGTCCCAGGTGGTCGCAGCATCGCGGCTTTGTGCCAGCGCCTCGGCCGGAAGCTGGGGCCAGGGGCACGGATGGAGGAACCCGGAGGGCGCCCACGATGCTCCCGTCCGCTCTCGCAAGCGAGACCACGGGGCGTCCTCCGAGGCCCCGGCCCCGCGGGACCGGCAGTCCGCCCTTGGGGCCTCCAGCCAGCCCTCTCCTCCTGCTCCTGCTCCTGCTCCTCCTCCTCCTCCTCCTCCTCCTGTTCCTCCTCCGCCTCCCCCTCCTCCCCCTCCTCCTCCTCCCTCCTCCTCCTCTCTCCTCCTCTCCTCCTCCTATTCCTCCTCCTCCTCCTCCTCCTGCTCTGGCTCGTCTTCTCCTTCTCTCCCCGCTCTTTCCCCCCGACCTCGCCTCCCCTTCCGCTCGAATGAGCAGCGAGCTCGAAAGCGGAATAGGCGAGCGGGCGCTGGGCAGAGTCGATTGCTCTCCCGCCCGATGCCGCCCAGTCTCAGGGGGGGCTCTGCGCCACTTCGGCTGGTGGCCCAGTGTCCATGAGCTTTTTCTCCCCAGACCCCCGACGTCGTGATTTTTGTCGCAACGTGGATCCCCAGAGGTTTCGACCCATGTCTTGGAACGAGCGTTTCATCCTGTGCCGTTTCTTTTCGGTCCAGGGCCTGCTACGGACCCCCAGGGTTCGACGGGCTGAAAGCACCCCCCCCCCCCGTCGTCTTCTTGTCGCGACTGGATTTGCGGTGCACCTGCGCCCGCACTGACAGCGTCGAGCATCCGAGCCTGACCTTGGCACATCCCGAAGTTCTTCACGATCCGAGGGCGCTCTGGCCGTCTCTCGGCCTTCCCGTTCTTCCTCCTCCTGCTTTGCCTTCCCCTCCCTTGCCCCCAATTCGCTTCCGACGCGCCCCGCCCGGAGCCGACCGCCTGCTGGATCCAGCGCTCGCCGCGGACAAAATAGCTCACGACGCGAGGGCGGCGCGGCTCCTTCGCTCTCCCCGGCGCGGCCATGCCAGGCCGCCGAGTTCCCCCCTTTGCGCCGCACGGCTCCGCCCAGCTCTGTGGCAGCACTCGGCTGGCTGTGCGGAGGGGGACGGTGAGGGGGATCTTGGTGTCGATGGAATTGGTGGTGCTGAGGTGCTGCTGCTGCTGATGGTGATGATGATTGTGATGATGATGCTGATGCTGATGATGTTGGTGGTGATGATGCTGACGACGGCGATGCTGAAAATGATGATGCTGATGCTACTGCTGTTGATGCTGCTGATCATGATGACGATGATGACGACGATGACGACGATGATAACGTTGACGATGCTGCTGATAATGATGATGTTGATTATGATGATGATGTTGATGTTGTTGATGATGATGCTGATGACGACGGCGACGATGATGATGAAGCTGATGATGATGCTGATGCTGATGCTGATGATCATGATGATGATGTTGATGACGAAACTGATGCTGATGATGTTGATGATGATGATGCTGACCCTGCTTATGATGATGCTGCTGCTGTTTCTGATGCTGATGCTGCTCATTCTGCGGCTGCTGCTGCTGATCATGGTAATTCTGATGATCTGGATGAGGATGATTCTGAGGATGCTGCTGCTGCTGATGCAGAGGATGATGATGAGGATGATGATGATCACGCTGCTGATGCTGATACTGCTGATGATGCTGATGCTGATGCTGATGCTGATGTGATTGATGATGCTGATGCTGATTATGATGCTGATGCTGCTGATGATGATTAGGATGATGCTGCTGCTGATGATGATGCTGCTGGTGAAGATTATGATGATGCTGATCATGATGCTGATTATGATGATGATGATGATGCTGCTTCTGATGATGATGATGATGACGATGGAGCTAGTGATGATGCTGATGATGCTGATGATGCTGATGATGCTGATGCTGATGATGCTGATGCTGCTGATGATGCTGATGCTGATGCCGATGATGATGCTGATGATGCTGCTGCTGATGATTCTGATGATGCTGATGCTGATGATGATGCTGATGATGATGATGCTGCTGACGATGATGATGCTGATGATGATGATGATGATGATGATGATGATGATGGTGATGGTGATGGTGATGCTGATAATGATGTTGCTGCTGCTGCTGCTGATGATGATGATGATGATGATGTTGTTGATGATGATGATGATGATGATGATCATGATGATGACGATGATGCTGATGATGATGATGCTGATGATGATGATGATGATGATGATGCTGATGATGATGATGATGATGATGATGATGATGATGATGATGATGATGATGAGTGATGATGGCGGTGCTTAAGAGCCTTGCTCCTCGAACCCCAAGCCTCTCCCCCGAGGTGGCGACTCATCCATAGCCACCGGCTGTCGGATCCCTCTTCGGGGACCTCGGCACGCCGTGGATATGGACATACATCTGGTCCCCGGGGGGGTCACGTGTATCCGTGTCCACCTCCTGCCAGGGTTCCAACAGATCGGTCACCCAGGCGTTCGCTCTGGATACGTCCCCGCTTCGCGTCTCCTCGTCCTCCTCGTCCTTCCCGTTCTCCTCCTCCTCTTTCCCGTTCTCCTCCTCCTCCTCCTCCTCCTTTCAGGATCGAGAGTATCTCTGATTATGATCCGAGTGCCCCCATGTCCCGTTGTGGTGGGGCTGCGCGCCTCGCGGCCATCCATCGACCTCAGGAGTGCCAGCGCTTCGTCGTGTTTTCCTGGAGCTGTTTCCTGCACTTTGTTTACCACGCTGGGGTCCAGCCGCCCCAGGTAGTCGCATCTCTGAGGCCAAAGGTACTCCGCGATCATAGGGCCCAGCGGTTTCCCACGGTAAGCTGTGGCACAAATCGGCATGCAGTTGACGCAGTGGGAGATAATCTCATTGAATCCTCCTCCTCGTCGTCGTCCTCGGCCTCGCGTCTCGTCCCCGCTCTCCTCGCCTTCCTCCGTGGCGGGCGGTCGGCTTCCAGGGGCTCCAGGCGGCGCGCCCGTGACCACAGCGGAGCCAGCCACCACCGCCTGCTGTGCCGCAGGGCACGCTCAAGCTGAGCGACCTGCGCGCCGGGAGGAGCGAGAACTCCCGCAGGCGGGGCGGAGGGCGATCGGGGTCGGGCAGGCATCCTTTTCACGGAACGCATTTTTTCGAGGGGGTGGGAATGGCGGCAATGAGCTCACCGAAGGCATTCGTTGCTGAAAGCAACTTGGTGCAATTTGTCTTGCACGAGTTTTTGCCTTCAAGCAATTTTTGCCTTCACGTTTTTGCCTTCAGGGTCGGGGAGGGCGAGGGGGGAATCTGGCGTGGCTGGGATAGGGTGAGCTCGTTCCAGAGCGTTGCGGCACGCTCTCATCGCGCTCTGGAGCGCTCCGAGAAGGTCGGGGCGCCCGACAAATCCTCCAGAGCCGTCGGGCATCAAAGATCTCGAGTTTGTGCCTGTCCGATTTCGTCCCTGTCCTGGCTTCGCCTTCTGTGTGCCGGGGGGGGACTCTTGTTCAGTTAGTCCGCCGCCCTCCCCCGACAGAGGGGAGCCAGGCATTGAGCTCCCAGGCAGCTCAAAGCCAAGCACGAAATGAGAAGGGCGGCGGCCCGGGGAGGGAGGCGGGATGGGAGGAGGACGAGTTGTGATGCAACTGGTGATGAGCACGATGGCGATGGTTCTGCTGCTGACGATGACAACGGAGATGATGCTGACGATAATGATGATGATGCATGGTGCTGGTGCAACTGCTGATGATGCTGATAACACTGCTGTTGATGCTGATGATGCTGATGATGATGATTACGGTGACGACGATGATGACGACGATAGCGACATCGATGATGATGATGATGGTGATGATGATGCTGATCCTGTTGATGATGGTGATGATGGTGATGCTGGTGGTGTTGATGATGCTAGTGAAGATGATGATGCTGATGATGATGCAGATGATGATGCTGCTGCTGATGATGATTATGATGTTGATACTGATTATGATGCTGATGATGATGATGGCGATGCTGATGATAATGATGTTGCTGACAATGATGAACATGACGAGGATTTCTCTGATGCGGACCATGCTGAGGCTGATGATTATGATGATACTAGTGATGATGCTGCTGATGATGATGGCGACGCTGATTCTGATGATGCTGATGATGCTGATGATGCTGCTATTGCTGCTCCTGGTGATGATGATGACGGTGACGACGAGGAAGACGACGATGGCGGGACCGATGATGATTCTGATGATGGCGGTGAAGCTGATGATGCAGATGGTGCTGCTGCTGATGCTGACGATGCTGATGCTGATGCTGATGGAGATGCTTATAATGATAATGATGCTGATGATGCTGACGGTGATAATGATGTTGATGTTGATGATGATGATGCTGATGGTGATGATGATGCTGCTGATGCTGATGATGACGATGCCGGTGGTGGTGCTGGTGATGGCGATGTGGGTGATGATGCTGCTGCTGATGCTGCTGATGATGATGCGGATGATGCTGCTGATGCTGATGATGCTGGTGATGCTGATTATCATGCTGATGCTGCTGATGATGGTGGTGATGATGCTGCTGCTGAGGTTGCTGCTACTGATGATAAATATTATGATGATGATGATGATGGTGGTGGTGATGATGATGATGATGCTGTTGCTGATTATGATGATGATGCTGATGATGATGATGCTGATGATGATGATGAAGAAGAAGAAGAAGAAAGTGGTGTCGATGATGCGGATGGTGATGAGGATGGTGGTGGTGGTGGTGGTATTGGCGAGGATGAGAAGGCTGATGCTGGCGCTGCCGCGGCTGCTGCTGATGCTGTTGCTACTGATGCTGCTGCTGATGATAATGCTCATGATGACACTGAAACTGATGATGAGGGTGAGGATGAGGATGAGGATGAGGATGCGGATGATGGGGATGAGGATCGAGATGATGCTGATGGCCCAGCTACTCTCAGCAATTCCGTCACCGTGCTAGCGCAGCATTCCGCGTGGCAGCTACTCGAGAAGGCAAGGAGGCCTGCTAGGGGCCTCTTGGGATAGAAGACTCGAATTCTGAGTTCGCGATCCCACTCTTGGGGCCCTTCTTGAGGCCGCCTGGGGGCGCTTTTTGGCAGTCGTTGGCGCCTCTTGGGTCGTCTTGGGGTCTTCTTGGGCCGTCTTGGGGCCCTCTTGGGGGTCGGGGTATTGGGGCAGTCCTGGTGGCATCTTGGGTCGTCTTGGGACGTCGGACCGTCGGCACGTCGAACACCAGAAACCAGAGAACCACCGACGAACCAACCGTGATTGTTGTGCCTCGAGGCCCTGTTGGGACGGCTCTTGGGTCTCTCTTGGGACGCATCGGCGGCCTCGTGGGCCGTCTTGACGCCACCTTGGGCTATCTTGAGGCCAACGTGGCCCGTCTTGGTGCGGCATTGGGGCGTCATCGATGCATCGGGGCCTCGGGAGCGTGACCCTGTAGCATTTTGCAAAGGATCATGGCCTCGGGAAGAGGGGGCGATGCGCGCCCCTGGGCGCGAAGAGAGGCGGGTGTTGGGCGGGGGGGGGGGCTGTTTAGACAATAGCAGAAGCTCGACTAGACAGACCTTGGCTTTTCCCCACGCCTCAACCTGCACAATAAGCAGTGGCGGGTGATTGATGGTGATGATGACGATGATGCTGGTGCTGATGCTGATTATGCTGATGATGGTTATGATTATGATGATGATTGGGGCGGTGATTATGATGATGCTGATGCTGATGCTGATGCTGATGCTGTTGACGATGGTAATGATGCTGGTAATGATGATGATGTTGACGATGATGATGCTGATGATGATTATGCTGATGATGCTGATGCTAATGTTGTTGATGATGATGGTGATTATGCTGAACATGATGGTTGTGTTGATGATGATGATGATGATGATGATGATGATGATGATGGTGATGTTGATATTGATTATGATGATGGTGATACTGCTCATGACGATGCTGATGGTGATGATTGTGACGATGATGATCATGCTGGCGATGCTGATTATGATGCTGGTGATGATGCTGCTGATGCCAATGATGATGCTGAATCTGATGATGCTG
>CAUYUJ010015883.1:234898-274898 GCA_963575745.1 Prorocentrum cordatum | reverse complement strand
CGGGAGCTTGCAGGTTCCGGCCTTGCAGTTTTGCCTCCGAGAACTCGTCGAGCTGCGGCGTTGGCGGCAATTCGGCGAGGCCCTTCGCGCGTCCACATTCATCCGCTGCGGCGAGGATGGTGCCCAAAGAGCTCGGCGATGCCAGCGGTGGAGCTCTATTACCCGTGCCCTGCCTGAGGGCGGTGGCAGCACCCCTGGAGACCCTGTAGGCGACGGTGCGCTGCCCCCTGTGCTCCGCCAATAAGCACAGCGTTTCCTTGTGCTTGACCTCCTGCTATTGGATGTGGATCTCCCAGCACTGCAGCCGACCTCTGAGCTTCTCGCACTCGGTCGCATGACGCTCTGCATCAAGACCCACGCTCCGAAACGCCTCCTTCTACCTCTGGTGGGCGGCTCGCGATTCCTGGAGCCCCTCTTGCAGGGCATGCCTCTGCGCGCTGGAAGCCAACTCCCTGGACTGGCTGGCCTCGTCACGTAGGCACTCCACTTCGGCGTTGGCGTTGTTATTCTGGCGGATCATCTCTTGAACCTTCTGAAGCCGCACGTTCTCTTCTCCTGGAGCTTGTCCTGCTGGCATCGGCGACGACGGCAACGGGCCCGCCACAGCCGCGAAGGAGCACCCCAGCAGGATGCGCAAGGTCATTGCGACAGCCTTTGCCCGTTAACTGGATGCGCGCTTTCCGGGCCATGGCCCAGGCAACGGCGACCCCGAGGGCTCGAGTGGCACATCGACGACGACGTTCGCCACTTTTACCAGTCCCTCGACCCGTGCGAGGACAGGCACATGGGGCTCCATTACGACAGCGCGACGAAGCGGGCGGCGGCGCACCATCAGCAGCAGGTGAATGAGGCCAGAGAGTGGGCACGAGCTGACATTGTACCACCCGCGTACAGACGAAAGGCACTGAGCTAACTATCCGACGCCAGTGCCCAGGACGGACCACCAAGTGACGGCATCGCTGACACCACAAACGCGAGCTGCGCATGCTGGGCCGCAAGGCCCTCTGCCAAATCGAGACACACCCAGAGGTGGGCCAGAAGTACTGCGTGTTTACGTTCGTGGCGAGGTTCTGGGATTGATTGTGTGTGGTGCTCGTCGTGGTGCTCGGGCAAGCCGACAGGGTATGGGATCCCAGCTGCGCCGATTGTCGGCGGCTGGTCGCCGACCCAGGCCCTGGGACCCAGCGGACTGCCCAGGCAGTTCTAACAAGCTGGGGTACGTCAAACATCATATGTACATATGTGTATATACATGCATATGCATGTATATATGTATGTATGTATGCATGTATGTATGTATGTATGTATGTATGTATGTATGTATGTATGTATGTATGTATGTATGTAGGTATGTATGTATGTATGTATGTATGTATGTATGTATGTATGTATGTATGTATGTATGTACGTATGCATGCATGCATGCATGCATGCATGCATGCATGCATGGACATATATGTATGTATGTATGCATATGCATGCATGCATGCATGCATGCATGCATGCATGCATGCATGTATGTATGTATGTATGTATGTATGTATGCATGTATGTATGTATGCATGTATGTATGTATGTATGTATGTATGTATGTATGTATGTCTATACATATGTATATTACTAGGGCGGCTTGGTGGTGTACAGCCTCGCAGTCCCTTGACTTGGCGTCAGTGTAGAGACAGTCAGGCAGTGCGTATGGTCAGGCGGGTCTGGCAGCGCCCTTCGGGACAATGTAGAAACAGCCTGGCTGTGTGTATGGTCTGATGGGTCTGGCAAGGCTGGGGCCATCGGATACCGGAATGAGTGGCTGCGTCTGCGGGCGCCGTTCCTGGGGCTCACCATGGAACACGATGTCAACGGAGAGGCGCCCAATCGTTGTGCTGCTGGAGACCAGGCCGGCGGACCCTGTGTGTTCGTGGAGGCGCAGGCGGCGATCCACGAGCCCACGGGCGCGCCCCACGTGGATACGCGAGCCGACTACGTGGAGCTGAGAGCGGGCTACGTGGAGAGGCGAGCGGACTACGGCGAGAAGAGGGCGGACCACGGGGAGCTGCACGTGGTCACCGCGGACGCCACGAACGACGCGAGCCTCGAGGAGTCGGAGGCGATCCTCGAGGCGAACAGCGGACAGCCGCCCCCAGGAGGCGTCGGGCCCCCGTCGGCCGAACCCGCTGCGCCCTTGCCCCCGGCAGAGCGGACGCGAGCGGGGGAGGCCAAATAAGTCGGCTCTGCCCTCCCCAAGGGGCGGCTGAGCACACCAGGCGTCGCCTGAACTCGTCGGCCGAGCCGCTGCGCCGCGGCGGCCGCTCGCGCCTGGGGGAGCAATTGGGGTCACTCCTGGCGCTCCCGGGGCCCGCCCGCGTGGCGCCCGCCACCGCCGATGGGCTGGCGCTGCAGGGTCTCTGGAGCAGCGGGGGCTCCCAAGCCCCAGTGCCCTCTGGGTTCCTACCTCTGTGAGGGTGGTCGGAACCACCCGTCGCCGTGCGGGCGTGCCACCACTTTCCCTCGTGTCCTTTTGGGTGGGCTTACACATATAGCTCGTTCGATATATAGATGGATAAATGTATACATTATGTGCATATACATTCAGACGTATTCATGTTTACATGCATGCTTTACACATATATATGTATGTAGGTGTGTGCATACACCTAGCTAAGTCTATACATATGCATGCATACATGCATCCATCCATCCATACACATATACATATATATATATATATACATACATATATCGTTACAAATATCGATATACACACATGTATATATGCATGTGTACAGTTGTACACATATAGAAGAGCGAGAAATAGAGAGAGAGAGAGCGAGCTATAGATATAGAGAGAGCGATAGAAAGAGAGACGTAGAGCGAGAGAGAGAGAGAGAGAGAAAGAGAGACAAGGCGAGAGAGACAGAGAGAGAAAGGGAGAAAGCGCCTCCCCCTCTTCCCCCCCTCGAGTGGGCAGGCTCCTTTCGCCGCCAGCTGCGCGCCGCCGCGCTGCCTAACCACTGTTAAAATGGAAACGGAGAGGAGGAGGAGTAGGAGCAGGAGGAGGAGCAGCAGGAGGAGCAGGAGGAGGACGAGGATAAGGATGAAGAGAATAATGAGGTTGTGGATGATGATGGCACTGATGATAATGCTGAGGATGCTGCTGATGATGACGATGCTGGCAGCGATGACGACGATATTGATGGTGGCGATGGTGGTGTCAACACTGGTCAGGTGATGCCGATGGTGACGATTCTCATGCCGACGTTTGATACGGTGCTGCCTAGCATGGTAGAATGTTGATGGTGATGCCGATCCTCTGGTGAAGCCGATGATGACGATGGTGATGCGGCGGCTGCTGATGACCTGGATGATGATAGTGGTGGGGGTGATGATGCTGATGCTGCTGCTAATGATGATGTTGATGCTGAGATTGCTGCTGCTGCTGATGCTGATGCTGCTGCTGATGATGATGGTGATGGTGATACTGGTGATGGTGATGATGGTGGTGGTGATGATGTTGCTGCTGATGCTGCTGCTGCTGATGATGATGCTTACGATGATGCTTACGATGATGATGATGCTGATGATGATGCTGATGATGATGAGGAGGAGGAGGAGGAGGAGGAGGAGGATATTTGGCCACCCCTCTCCCTCTGGTGCGGGCGGGACCCACTCCCAGCTCGTGCCCTCCTAGTCCTTGGCCGTACCGCCGGAGGCCCGTGCTGTGCCTGGGGGACGCGGATTACTGCTTGAGCTGCCTGAGCTCCTCCAGATCCCTAGCCGAGGCGGGGCGCCCTGTTGTCGCTCCTTCTCTAACTTCCCGTCCCTCTCCCTCTTCACCTCCCTCTTCACCTCCCTCTCCATCTCCATGCTCCACATCACCCCCTCCCTCCCACCCACTCCCCGCCGCCTCCTTCTCAAAGGCCCGCTCTCAATTCTTGCGTGGCTGCGGCGCGCCGTGAGCAGGGCACAACCGCCACAAGCAGGGCGTAGTTCGGGCGCAGCTGCCACATGCAGGACACCACTGACGCAAGTGGGCCGGCCAAGTACGGCTTGATAACCTGGAGCGGGCTTCTAAGCTTCCCTCTTCCTTGAATCCGTTCTTCTCTCTCACACAATCGGCCCTCCATTCCCATGTTTGCCTCCTGATGCCCCTCCCTCTTCTCCCCCTGCTCCTTTTCCTAATGCTCTTCCTCCTCCTCCTCCTCCTCCTCCCTCTCCTCCTCTTCCTCCTCCTCCTCCTCCTCTTCCTCCTCCTCCTCCTCTTCCTCCTCCTCCTCCTCCTCCTCCTCTCTCCTCCTCCCCCTCCTCCTCCTCCTCCCCTCCTCCTCCTCCTACTCCTCCTCCTCCTCCTCCTCCTCTCTTCGTCCTTCTTTTCCTGCTCCCTTTCCTCCTCCCCCCCGTCCCTCGTCACCCGTCCCTCCTCTCCTCCTCCTCCTCCCTCCTCCTCCTCCTCCTCCTCCTCCTCCTCCTCCTCCTCCTCCTCCTCCTCCCCCTCCTCGTCGTCGTCGTCCTCCTCCTCCTCCTTCTCGTCCTCCCTCTTTCTCTTACTGCCTCTCCTCCTTCTCCTCCTCCTCCTCCTCCTTCTCCTCCCACTCCTCCTAGTCCTCCTCCTCGTCGTCCTCCTCCTCCCTCTTTCTCTTCCTCCTCCTTGTCCTCCTCTTCCTCCTTCTCCTCTTCCTCGTCCTCCTCCCTCTTTCTCTTCCTGCTCCTCCTCCTCCTCCGCCTCTTTTTCTTCCTCCTCGTCCTCGTCGTCATCCTGCTCCTCCTCCTCCTCGAAAGAAAGCCCCAGAGGAGGGGTCCGTACCTCTGGGGGTCCACGCCACGAAAGCATCACGACGTCGGGGGTCTGGGCTGTGGGGGTTCAGGGACTCTTCCCTGTGGTCGGCCTCCGGGGGCCCTCGCCCAGGCTCGGGGCCGTCAGGGAAGGACTCCGGGCGAAAAGCCGGCCCCAGGGAGGCGTAGGCTTGATTCGCCCGAGTCTCGATTCGCCCGAGTCTCCATTCGCCTAGCTCGATTCGCCCGGCTCGCTTCGAGTCCAGCGAATCGAGTCCGTGCCCCGGGGGAATGAAGGTGGGGTCCACGCCACGAAAGCATCACGATATCGGGGGTCTGTCACCTCTTCCCCTTCTTCCCCCCTCTCCCCTTCGTTCCATCAAGGCTGCACCCCCGTGGGTGCTGCTGTCGACCCCTATTGGTGGATCGAACGTCTCCGCGCCGCGTGAGTCAGGCTGGTTCGCGCGCTCGCCTGACCTGTCGGGGCTCAAGGGACGGGCGTCAATGCAAACGGGGATCAACCAGAGCGCCGGATCTTGCAGGATGCTGCAGGGCCAGGGTTGCACCGACCCGGGTCAGCGTGCAGGAGCCCGCAGGATCCTGCAGGAGCCTGCAGGCTCCTGCAAGGCCTGACTGGCCCAGGCTTGCACTGGCCCGGGCCAGTGCGTCCTCGAGCCTGCTCTCTACGCCACGCCGCCGCGCGCGCGGCCGTGACGCCAACGAGGGGCTCGGGCCCAGACATGCGACGTCCTGAGTTTCTCAGGACGGCGTCCCCGCAAGTCCCGGACCTGTCCCCAGGACCGGTTCTTCGTCCCGAGTCGTGTTTTGACGGTCCCGAGGCCCGGCGAGGGCCCCCGAAGGCCGAAACTAGCGAAAAACCTCCCGTCCTGAATCTGTTGCGACGCCATCCTGTCTGCCGGGGTGTCCGGGGCTCGTGCTCCCGCGGGCACCCGGTGCCTCGAGCGGGCGCCCCTCCCTGGGGCGGGGGGGGGCCACCGGCCGGCAGCCGCTGGCAGGCCCGCCGAGCGCCCATGGGCCCTCCTGCCAGGAAGGCAAAGGGGGCCCTGCCCAGACCCCCATCGAGTCGTGAGGCAACGCAGGGCTCGAAGAGGGGGTCGACTAACTGCAGAGCTGATCTACCCCAGAATCGATCCTCCTCGTCGAACCCACGGAGAAGTTGTGGACCTTTCGCAAATCTACGAATATTCTACGTGAGCTTGTTTGAGGTTCGACGCGGAAGTCAATTTCGGATTAAATCAATTCCGTAGTCGATCTCCTACTCAAATGACGGGGGAGGCTTTCGGCCAGCTTCGGCCACTTGGGGCATTCGGGGTGAAGGGCTGTCCCTGGAAAGGCCCCGAGGGGTCCACGGCCCCCTGGCCCTCAGGACCCGTTGGCTTCGTGCCAACCGCCCTTCGCTGCGCGGGGGGCCCGGCCGGCAGACGACCTGACCAGCCGAGCGGCCGGCCCAGCAGAGCAGCGCCGGCTGGTCGAGCCGGCCGTCGGCACGGGCCTTCTCGCTGCCTGCGCACCGCCGCCGCCGGGTCGCCGGAGTTCTGGAGCCCCTCGGAACCTGCAGAACGGCCAAGCGGTACACATTGTTGATTTCTAATTCTTCGAAAGCTCTTTGATTTTTTTTGGGGGGGGCCACGCTCCTTTCATTTCTAATTGTTCTATCCTGGGCCTCTTCTTGGGCACTAGGGGGCCAGGAACAAATTAGAAATGAGCGCACTTAGAAATGAGCACGATTAGAAATTAACGACGTGTACAGATCGGCCACCGCCTGCGGGAGGGAGGTTGGGAGGAGGGATGGAGGTCGAGAGTTGCCGAGATCCAGGCATCCGAAATGGGGCCGGAGTAGATGCGGTCGAAGGATCCCGCCGCATCGCCGATGCATCGCAGAATCTGCGCTGCGTCCTGACCCCGAGGAACGCAGTGGTCGTTTTCGGTATAGTTGTCTGGTGGAAGTATGGGGTTGTCTTCAGTCCTGCTTCGGCCTGCGGAGCTGCAATACATTGATGCGGCAACTCGGGCTTTGACTCTGGTAGCGTGCCTTCGCAACATTCAATTTTGATGAGTGGCACCGCGCCTTCACAGCAGGACCAGAATCTGGGAGTCGGATTGAGGCCCTGATTCTGTTCGGAGTCTGCTTCCCTCCACCCCCCCATGCCCCTCCACTCCTCCCCCCCCCTGGCGCTTCTCCGTTGCACGCTGCGGTGCGGCCCTGCTGTGGTGAAGCGCAGTGTACGCTGGCCAGTACAGATCTTGTCATCCGAAACATCCTCCCCCTACCCCTTGCCAAGTGCGTTTGGAGGTGCCAATGTTGTCTTCGTTTTCGAAGGTCTGTGCAGTGCCATTGCTCTGAGGGCTGTCAGGGTGAGGCCCCTCCTGCCGAGCAACAAATGTCGAATCTGCGGCATCCAGTGCTCGCTCTTCAGTGCAGTGACTCGTCTCATCTCTTCGCTTGCCTCAGGTGTAAGGCCAAGCCTACACTTGTCTCGGTCGAATAATTCGTTTGCGCCAGCTTTACGACCATCGCCGCACCGGCAGCACCGACCTGGAGTATCTTTAGCCGATCCAGAAGGGTCTCAACCCTAAGCTCAAAGTGGTTGCGGTGGACATCATCCCACCAGAGGTCGAGTTATAGTGAAGATCATTGCTCGGCCTCTTTTTTTTTCCTCAGGTTGCCCGTTGGGCGAGATCAAGTGATGTAACAACAGTTCCTCTCTCCACTCCCTCGGTCCCTCTTCCTGTCTCGCCTGCACGCCTTTGATCTTTTCGAAGATGGACCAGGGATGGCCTAAACAGCAGTGCTAGTAGTGGTGACAGTCGTCGTCGTCGTCGTCGTCGTCGTCGTCGTCGTCGTCGTCGTCGTCGTCGTCGTCGTCGTCGTCATTCTCGTAGTACTACTAGCAGGGGCAGTGGAGGCAGAAGCAACGGGTAGTAGTTTAATGGCTGATGTGATCATTCGGTGGGGCAGATGTCGCATCAGCAACGTCAGCAGCATCAACAGTAGATGTACAACTCTGCAGTGCGATTGCTGGTGCTGCACTCGTTCAGAACATGCCAGCGGTTGTTTTTGGCAGGCCTGCGATCTTCAAGTGAGAAGAGCTTGCCTTGTTTCGTCGCTGGGTCGCTCGGATCTCGTTGATTGTAGTCTCCGCTTGGTCTCTTCGTTTTTGTCTGCCTGCTGGTTGCCTCTTCAGGCCATGGAGAGCTCCGACTTCCTAGTAGTACCCGTGGTGACAGGAGACCGTCGGCGGCGGAAGGGGCTATGAGGGACGACATCCCTGCTCCTGCTATCCTCAGATCTTCCCCTTCCTCTCCTCCACGTTTTCGGTGTGTCCCTCTGTTTGCCGTGGGAAAGACTTGTTTTGAGAAGCATATGGTGCAAGCACGCACGCACACTCTGTCCATAAACAGGGCATTCCCTCACCTCAGGGGTCACCCTCCAAAAGCTTCGGAGCACAGCTTTCCCAGACATGAGCTGGGTGCCAGGTGCCACCCACCTCTTATAACTTGGAAGTGGCCGTGGTCCCTCCTCCTTATCTTCCTCCTCCTCCTCCGCCTCCTCCTCCTTCTCTTTTTACCATCCCTCGAGCTCCCTCCCTCCTGCTTCCGCTCCTCCTTCTGCTGCTCCTCCTACTCCTTCTGCTGCTCTTTCTCCTCTTCCCCCTCCCCTTCTTCTTCTTCTTCTTCTTCCTCCTCCTCTTCCTCCTCCTCCTCCTCTTCGTTCTCCTCCTCCTCTTCCCCCTTCTCCTGCTGGCCGGCGCGAGAGCTCCAGGGCGTGAAGGCTGCGTGGTGCCCCCCGGCCAGGGCGCCGGCCCTGCCCAGGCCTCCCGGCAGGCGGTGCCGGAGCGCGCTCGGGTGGGCCTCGCCGTGAGCTGGGCCGTGCCTGTAGGTGTGTCACTGCTGTCGGGAGGGGGAACAAAAACACACAGACACAATGTCATCGTCGATTCTCCAGAAATATGGGAAAACATGGGAAGTGGGGGGGGGGAGAGACAAAGGCCGAGAAGATACGGGAAAAGATGGGGAATCCTGTCATTGGTGTCTGATTATCTGTGTCCCAGGGCCCCTTACCGGTGGGGTCACCAGCTCCTTCCGAGGATTTGAAGCTCCGGGATCGAAGCTCGAGGAGTTCTTTTGCCGGCCGTCTGAGGTCGTTGTGTGTGGGGGGCTTTGGAGTGCCCCCCGGGGGCCCAGTTCCCTGGAGGAAGTGGCGCTTCCCCGAGGAAGTGGCCACCCGTCTTTCGTTGCATGGCACTGCACGGGAAGGGCGTGCCTGCCGCTGAGAGGTCCGCACTCCGCGGCCCCAAGAAGGAACCACCAGCACAGCTTTCGCAAGTGGTCAACACCATGGTGTCCAAGCAAGCGTCGTCTCACCGAGAGCACAGCATAATTACACAACATGCGCGTCTTGTGGAGTTGTACGTCCACTTGCGAAGCGCGCCCATACCAGAGCATGGGTTTCCCCCCTCCCTTCTTCTTCTCTCTCCTCCTTCCCTCCTCGCTTCTTCTCTCGCGCTCCCGTCGCAGCTCCCCCCCCTTCTCCAATCCGCCTCCAGCCATCTCCTTTTTTTACCCAGCGCCCCTCGCTCGCTCGCTCCTCTCCTCCCTCCCTCCACTTTTCCCTCTGCTTCGAGGCCCCCTTCCTGCCAAGATGCCGATCGCCCTGTCGATTGTTCTCCAGCTGCCGCTTTATCTTATCTTCTCTTGCCTGGTAGTGATCGGACCTAGTCCCTGACACTCTCTCTACTCCTCCCCCCAGGCGAGTACGGGCTCGGAAAGTCTCAGGAGCTGGACGAGGCCGCGCGAGGCGACGCTGACCATTGATGTTCGCCACCGCGTGCCGTCGTCGTCGTCGTCGTCGTCGTCGTCGTCGTCGTCGTGGTCGTCGTCGTCGTCGCCGTCGTCAATGGGGAGCAGAAGGAGGAGGAGGAGGAGGAGGAGGAGAACCGGCACGCATATAGGATGAAGTTCGGATCTTTGGAGCCCCCACCGTATGCTGGTAAGCTCGCCTTTCTCAACTCTGGGGTGAGGGCCAGGGGACCTTCAAAATCAAAGGTGAGCCTGTTGTCCTTTTGGGGTGGATGCTTTCGAACGATCGTTGACGCTGCAAGGCTCGGACATTTGCAGTTCTTCATGGCCAACTCATACCACTTCCGTTCTGTAGACGGACCCCTCCTGAAGCCCTGGTTTCAATGTTTCCGCGTACCTCCGCTGTCAGCTTGAAAGCCCAAATCCTGTGACGGCGAGCTTGATGATGGACCGACCTTGGACACGACGTAGCTTTTGCAAGCCTCCTGTTTCTCTGGAGCCTCGAAGCAGCGGCCGAGTTACCTATGCCAGGATTTTTGGAGGGGAGGATGATGAGGAGGAGGATGAGGAGGAGGTGTATGAGTGGGCAAGGGAGCAGGAGAAGGAGGAAGAAGAGGATGAGTATAATGAGGAGGAGGTGGGCGCGGATGATGTCGTGGTTGTTGAGGCTGATGATGTTGTTGATGATGATGATGCTGATGATAATAACGTTGATGATGCTGACGAGGACGATGAGGATGATGGGGATGATGATGACGATGACGATGACGATGATGCTGATGATGATGACGATCCTGCTGCTGATGATGCTGATGATGCTGTTAATGCTGATGCTGATGCTGATGCTGATTCTGCCGCCGCTGATGATGAGGATGATGATGATGATGTTGATGATGATGTTGCCGCTGATGATGAAACTGATGATGGTGCGGATGAGGATGTTCGTGATGATGAAGAAGGAAGATTAGGATTATGGTAATAATGGTAATGCCGATACTGCTGCTGATGATGCTGCTGACACCGCTGCTGCTGATGCTGAAGAACATGACAATTAAGCAAACGCTGATTATGATGATGCTGTTGTCGATGACGATGCTATTGCTACTGATGATGATATGCTGATGATGATGACGATGATAATGAGTATGGTGATGATGATGCTGATGATGATGATGATGCTGATGATTATGATGATGTCGACGATGAAGCAGATGATGATGGCGACGATGGTGATCATGATGAGGCTGATGACGATGATGACAGTGACGAGGATGAGGTTGATGATCAGGATTATGCTGCTAATGATGATGCTGATGATGTTGATGATGATTATGTAGGATGGTGGTGCTCATGATGATGATGATGATGCTGGTGATGCTGCTGCTGATGATGATGATGATGATGAGGAGGATGAGGATGAGGATAATGCGGATGATGATGATGAGGAGGAGGAGGACGAGGGGGAGCATGAGGAGGGCGAGGATGAGGAGGATGATGCAGAAGATGATGATGATGATGATGATGATGATGATGATGATGATGATGATGATGATGATGATGATGATGATGATGATGATGATGATGATGATGATGATGATGATGATGATGCTGATGATGATGATGATGATTATTGGTAAGAAGGTGATGAGGATGATGATGGTGCTGCTGCTGATGATGACGATGATGATGGTGAGGATGCTGATGTTGACGATGCTGCTGCTCCTGATGATGATGATGATGATGATGATGATGATGATGATGCTGATTATGCATTTGCTGCTGCTGAAACTGCTGCTGCTGCCTTCTGCTGCTGCCGATGATGATAGTTCTGGTAATAATGCTGATGACGATGATGATCTTGACGATGGCGATGATGCTTGTGATGATGATGTTGATGATGCTGATGCTGATGCTGATGCTGATGCTGCTGATGATGATGATGATCATGCTGCTAATGCTGCTGCAGGAAGATACAAATGATGCCGACGCTGAATTTTGCTGATTATGGATGCTGCGGCTGATGCTGATGATGATGTTGAGGATGATGCTGATGATGGTTGAGGAGCAGGGGGAAGAGGTGGGGGAGGGTGCGGAGGGGGCTTGTCTCTTTTCCACCTCCGTCGTTCTTCTCCTTCTTCTTCTTGTTCTTTTTCATCCTCTCCTTCCTCTTGTTCTACTGCTGCTTCTCCTCCTCCTCCTGCTCCTCCTCATCCCCGTCCTCCCTTTCCAGAGCGGGGTGCGAATCGACATACCACTGTGGGCCAGGATTCCGGGTCCCAGTGTCTGACCTATCCCGCCTGCACAGTCGATCCAGTGCCGCAGCTGCAGCGTTTGGTAGAGTGGTGTGGCTACAGCAGCAAGATCGCTCAGAGGCAGAATGTGCGTCCTCCTCCTCTTCCGCCCTTCCCCTCACCATGTTCCCCCTCCTCCCCCCGTCCTGCTCCTGTGCCTCCTCCTCTTCTCCCTCCCTCCGGAGCTCCTTAGGTGCTCCCGCTCCCACCCTATCCTTCTCCTCCTCCCGTCGTTTTCCAGTTTCCAGTTTCCAGTACTGGCAGCAGAACCCGCAATCTACATAGAGCAGAATCCACATCAAAGAGAGAAGAAGTGATAGAGAGAGAGAGAGAGAGAAAGAGAAAGAGAAACAACATTACCCTGTGATGTACCCAACCCATTTGTATCAATGGAAACGAGGAGTTGGCCGAAACTTGTATGGACAATCAACTTGATGTGTAAGCTACTTGGGAGGCGTCACTGTGCTGGGCCCCGCCAGCAGGCCTCGAAAGTGGCGACAGTTTCACAGATCGCAGCCCCCCAGGGATGGCGAGGTCTAATTTGAATCTGCGTGTGGCATCACTGTGCTGGGCCCCCCAGCAGGCCGCGAAAGTGGCGACAGTTTCACAGATCGCAGCCCCCCAGGGATGGCGAGGTCTAATTTGAATCCGCCGTGGGTGCCCACTGTGCTGGGCCCCCCAGCAGGCCTCGAAAGTGGCGACAGTTTCACAGATCGCAGCCCCCCAGGGATGGCGAGGTCCCATTTGAGTCCGCCGTGGGTACCCACTGTGCTGGGACCCCCAGCAGGCCTCGAAAGTGGCGACAGTTTCACAGATCGCAGCCCCCCAGGGATGGCGAGGTCCCATTTGAGTCCGCCGTGGGTACCCACTGTGCTGGGCCCCCCGGCAGCCTTCGAAAGTGGTGACAGTTTCGCAGATCGCAGCCCCCCAGGGATGGCGAGGTTCAATTTGAGTCCGCCGTGTGTACCCACTGTGCTGGCCCCCCCAGCAGGCCTCGAAAGTGGCGACAGTTTCGCAGATCGCAGCCCCCCAGGGACGGCGAGGTCTAATTTGAATCCGCCGTGGGTGCAGAGTGTGCTGGGCCCCCCAGCAGGCCTCGAGAGTGGCGACAGTTTCACAGATCGCAGCCCCCCAGGGATGGCGAGGTCCCATTTGAGTCCGCCGCGGGTGCAGACTGTGTTGGGATGGCGAGGTCTCATTTGAGTCTGCCGTGGGTACCCACTGTGCTGGGCCCCCCAGCAGGCCTCGAAAGTTGCGACAGTTTCGCAGATCGCAGCCCCCCAGGGATGGCGAGGTCCCATTTGAATCCGCCGCGGGTGCAGACTGTGCTGGGCCCCCCAGCAGGCCTCGAAAGTGGCGACAGTTTCGCAGATCGCAGCCCCCCAGAGATGGCGAGGTCCCATTTGAATCCGCCGCGGGTGCAGACTGTGCTGGGCCCCCCAGCAGGCCTCGAAAGTGGCGAGTTCACATTTGAGTCCGCCGCGGGTGCAGAGTGTGCTGGGCCCCCCAGCAGGCCTCGAACATGGCGACAGTTTCACATATCGCAGCCCCCCAGGGATGGCGAGGTCTAACTTGAATCCGCCGTGGGTACCCACTGTGCTGGGCCCCCCAGCAGGCCTCGAAAGTGGCGACAGTTTCCCATATCGCAGCCCCCAGGGATGGCGAGGTCCCATTTGAGTCCGCCGCGGGTGCAGACTGTGCTGGGCCCCCCAGCAGCCCTCGAAAGTGGCGACAGTTTCGCAGATCGCAGCCCCCCAGGGACGGCGAGGTCTAATTTGAATCCGCCGCGGGTGCAGACTGTGCTGGGCAGGCCTCGAACGTGGCGACAGTTTCACAGATCGCAGCCCCCCAGGGATGGCGAGGTCTAATTTGAATCCGCCGCGGGTGCAGACTGTGCTGGGCCCCGCCAGCAGGCCCCGAAAGTGGCGACAGTTTCGCATATCGCAGCCCGCCAGGGATGGCGAGGTCTCATTTAAGTCCGCCGCGGGTGCAGACTGTGCTGGGCCCCCCAGCAGCCCTCGAAAGTGGCGACAGTTTCACAGATCGCAGCCCCCAGGGATGGCGATGTCTAAGCTGAGTCCCCGTAAGACGTCACTCCGCTGCCCCCCCCCCCAGCAGCCGTCGAAAATGGCGACAGTTTCACGGATCGCAGCCCCCCAGCGATGGCGAGGTCGAATCTGAGTCCCAGTAAAACGTCACTGTGCTGGGCCCCATCAGCAGGCCTCGAAAGTGGCGACAGTTTGACAGATCGCAGCTCCCCAGTGACGGCGAGGTTTAATCTGAGTCCCCGTAAGACGTCACTGTGCTGGGCCCACCAGCAGCCTTCGAAAGTGGCGGCAGTTTAACGGATCGCAGCCCCCCATGGATGGCGATGTCGAATCTGAGGTCGCGTAAAACGTCACTGTGCTGGGCCCCTCAGCAGCCCTCGAAAGAGGCGACAGTTTCACGGATCGCAGCCCCACAGCGATGGCGAGGTCTAATCTGGGTCCCCGTAAGACGTCACTGTGCTGGGCCCCCCAGCTGCCCTCGAAAACGGCGACAGTCTCACAGATCGCAGCCCCCCGGGGATGGCGAGGTCTAATCTGAATCCCCGTAAGACGTCACTCCGCTGCCCCCCCCAGCAGCCCTCGAAAGTGGCGACACTTTCACGGATCGCAGCCCCCCAGCGATGGCGAGGTCGAATCTGAGTCCCCGTAAAACGTCGCTGTGCTGGGCCCCCCAGCAGCCCTCGAAAGTGGCGGCAGTTTCACGGATCGGGAGAAGGGAGGAGAGGAGGGGGACGGGGAGGAGGAGGAGGAGGAGGAGGAGGAGGAGGGGAGACGCGACCGCAGTGCTCTATTCAAAACGAGAACCCAACGCAGGAGGGTTGGGACATTACCCTGCGACGTACCCAACCCACGTGCATCACATGGCAAGAGGACTATGCCAACATTAGCAGGAACAACGACACTGTAGACGCGGCGATTTGCTGTGCAAGCTACATGGGATGCGCATGCGTTGCACGATTCACAGGACGACGATCGAAAGAACGAGGATTGAGGCCCCAGGATCGAAGAAGAACGGGTACGGGAACGAGGGGTAGGAGAGGGATGGAATGGAGGGCGGGGGGGGGCGAAAGGCCATCGCGGAAGCAGCAGCATGCATGGAGAAGGTGAGGCGGGGAATAGGACGACGATGCAAGTGGCGGGAGGAGACAGAAGACTGCCGCGTTTTTCAAGTGCGAGCTAAACCCGCAGCGCTGCCTGCGCCATGTCGTCGCAGAGTTCCACATGATAAAACTTGTTTAGAGTGCAAGGAACGAGCGAGGCGTAGCTCGCCCGCTAGCTTCTCCGCCTCCTTCCCGCACATTTCAGCGCGGGAGCTGAACGCTCGCAGGCGCGCCGCCAGGTCTGCGGGCGGCCCGCGGGAAAGAAACTCAAGGCCGGGGTCGCGTATCATCAATCGGTTGTCCATCGTCCAAAGTTGCACTGGCGACGTACTGGTTGAACGCGGAGCGAGCAGCATCACGCGCGTGCCTGAACGCCACGCAGGTACAGTGCACGCGCGATTGGGACTTCAGGTCGATCACGCGCGTCTCCACCAGGCTTGGCAACACCACGCGACTGAGGATCTCACTGCGGTCTGCCATGCTGCTGTCCGCGAATGCAATGCGCTGCCTGCAAGTAAGGCGGCGGCGTCCACTTGTCTCAGAAGATGTTCCCGCGGGCCCGAAGGGCGACCGCCAGCTCGAGCCGCGGCGCCGGCAGGCCAGATAAGGATCATGCAACAGCAAAGACGATGACAGAGCAACGAGGTATCGGCGAGTGCATGACAGGCCTCCGTTTCCTGCACTTCTTTCCTGTAGTTCCCCTAGCTCATCGAGCTCAGCAGATGTTTCTGCGGGTCCGAAGGACGACCGCCAGCTCGAGTCGCAGCGCCGACGAGCTGCATGCACATCAGGCAACACCCCAGGAGACACTGGCACACAACGATTTGACGTCAGTCAGTGCCAGACCACTCCATGTCTAGTTCCTCGCACACATACAGTCGATCGCAGATGCGGGATAATCGAAGTAGAATGACGGGTCCAATCTGCGTCCGCGTAGGACGTCACTATGCTGGACCCCGCAGCAGGTTTCGAAAGTGGCGACAGTTTCGTGGGCCCCACAGCAGCCCTCGAAAGTGGCGACAGTTTCACAGATCGCAGCCCCCCAGGGATGGCGAGGTCTAATCTGAGTCCCCGTAGGACGTCACTCCGCTGGCCCCCCAAGCAGCCTTCGAAAGTGGCGACAGTTTCACAGATCGCAGCCCCCCAGGGATGGCGAGGTCTAATCTATATCCCCGTAGGGCGTCACTCCGCTGGGCCCCCCACGCAGCCCTCGAAAGTGGCGACAGTTTCACAGATCGCAGCCCCCCAGGGATGGCGAGGTCTAATCTGAATCCCCGTAGGGCGACACTCCGCTGGGCCCCCCAGCAGCCCTCGAAAGTGGCGACAGTTTCACAGATCGCAGCCCCCCAGGGATGGCGAGGTCTAATCTAAATATGCGTTGGCCCTCACTGTGCTGGGCCCCCAGCAGGCCTCGAAAATGGCGACAGTTTCGCATATCGCAGCCCCCCAGGGATGGCGAGGTCTAATTGGGGTCCGCGCGTGGCGTCACTGTGCTGGGCCCCCCAGCAGGCCTCGAAAGTGGCGACAGCTTCACAGATCGCAGCCCCCCAGGGATGGCGAGGTCTAGTCTGAATCCCCGTAGGGCGTCACTCCGTTGGGCCCCCCAGCAGCCTCGAAAGTGGCGACAGTTTCACAGATCGCAGCCCCCCAGGGATGGCGAGGTGTAATCTGAATCCCCGTAGGGCGTCACTCCGCTGGGCCCCCCAGCAGGCCTCGAAAGTTGCGATAGTTTCGCAGATCGCAGCCCCCCCAGGGATGGCGAGGTCTAATCTGAGTCCCCGTAGGGCGTCACTCCGCTGGCCACCCCAGCAGCCCTCGAAAGTGGCGACAGTTTCGCAGATCGCAGCCCCCCAGAGAGGAGGCGGGAGGAGGAGGAGGAAGGTGGAGACCAGAGTGCTCTATTCAAAACGAGTACCCAACGCAGGAGGGTTGGGAAATTACCCTGGCGACGTACCCAACCCCTGCGCAATGCGGGGCATGGGTAGCTTGGGAGACGTTATACGGAGGTGATGACGTGACATGGGCGCATATACTTCTGCGAGCGGCATTCGTGTGGCTCGCAGCCCTCCAGGCACAGCGAGGTCCCGCTCAGATCTGCGCGGTGCCTCATTCCGCTGGACCCACCAGCAGCCCTCGAAAGTGGCGACAGTTCCGCAGATCGCAGCCCCTCAGGGACGGCAAGGTCCCGCTCAGATCTGCGCGGTGCCTCACTCCGCTGGACCCACCAGCAGTCCTCGAAACTGGCGACAGTTCCGCAGATCGCAACCCCCCAAGCACGGCGAGGTCTTGCTCAGATCTGCGCGGTGCCTCACCCCGCTGGACCCCCAGCAGCCCTCGAAAGTGGCGACAGTTTCGTAGATCGCAGCCCCCCAGGCACGGCGACGTCTTGCTCAGACCTGCGCGGTGCCTCACTCCGTTGGACCCACCAGCAGCCCTCGAAAGTGGCGACAGTTCGTAGATCGCAGCCCCCCAGGCATGGCGAGGTCTAATCTAAGTCTGCGTGTGCGTCACTCCGCTGGCCACCCCAGCAGACCTCGAAAGTGGCGACAGTTTCGCAGATCGCAGCCCCCCAGGCACGGCGACGTCTTGCTCAGACCTGCGCGGTGCCTCACTCCGCTGGACCCACCAGCAGCCCTCGAAAGTGGCGACAGTTCCGCAGATCGCAGCCCCCCAGGCACGGCGAGGTCTTGCTCAGATCTGCGCGGTGCCTCACTCCGCTAGACCCCCCAGCAGGCCTCGAAAGTGGCGACAGTTCCACAGATCGCAGCCCCCCAGGGATGGCGAGGTCTTGTTCAGATCTGCGCGGTGCCTCACTCCGCTGGACCCCCAGCAGCCCTCGAAAGTGGCGACAGTTTCGCAGATCGCAGCCCCCAGGCATGGCGAGGTCTAATCTAAGTCTGCGAGGGGCGTCACTCCGCTGGCCACCCCAGCAGACCTCGAAAGTGACGACAGTTTCGCAGATCGCACCCCCCCAGGCATGGCGAGGTCTAATTTGGGTCCGCGCGTGGCGTCACTGTGCTTGGCCCCCCAGCAAGCCTCGAAAGTGGCGACAGTTTCACAGATCGCAGCCCCCCAGGGATGGCGAGGTCTAATCTAAATATGCGTTGGCCGTCACTGTGCTGGGCCCCCCAGCAGGCCTCGAAAATGGCGACAGTTTCGCAGATCGCAGCCCCCCAGGGATGGCGAGGTCTAATTGGGGTCCGCGCGTGGCGTCACTGTGCTGGGCCCCCCAGCAGGCCTCGAAAATGGCGACAGTTTCGCAGATCGCAGCCCCCCAGGGATGGCGAGGTCTAATTTGGGTCCGCCCGTGGCCCTCACTGTGCTGGGCCCCCCAGCAGGCCTCGAAAGTGGCGACAGTTTCGCAGATCGCAGCCCCCCAGGGATGGCGAGGTCTAATTTGGGTCCGCCCGTGGCCCTCACTGTGCTGGGCCCCCCAGCAGGCCTCGAAAGTGGCGACAGTTTCACAGATCGCAGCCCCCCGCAGGCAAGACAGGAGGAGACAGGCAGGAGGCAGGAGGGAGGCGGGAGGAGACGCGACCACACTGCTCTATTCAAAACGAATACCCAACCAAGGAGGGTTGGGAAAAACAAACTTGTACGAGCATGGCCACACCGCTTGCTGGCCTTCGCCTCCCCTCTCCCTAGATGTGGCCGCTCCAAATTTTTCGATGCGTGGGCCTTGGAGGTCTGGACCACTTCCCTGGGGCCGGTTTGCGTCCCGGGTCGCTTCTTGACGGCCCCGAGGCCCGGCGAGGGCCTCTGGAGGCCTCGCAGGGCCTCGGGGCCCTCGGATCTTTGAATCCCTCCCTCCTCCTCCTCCTCTTCCTCTTCCTCCTCCTCCTCCTCCTTCTCCTCCTCCTCCTCCTCCTCCTCCTCCTCCTCCTCCTCCTCCTCCTCCTCCTCCTCCTCCTTCCCCCGAAGCCCTGGGTGCACCACCGTGGCGCGGCCTGCTCTGCGGGCGCCAGGCGTGCCCTACGTTGCGCTGCCGACCCCAGGCACGCTCGGCCGCGCGGCTGGCTGCGCCCGGCCTCGCCGCCGTGGCCGCGGCCGTCGCCGCCGCCGCTGCCGCCGCCGTCGCCGCCGCCGCCGTTCGCTCCGAGGGGAGAGAGGCTCGGGTCGGGCCGAGCGAAAGGGGGGGATAGGGAAAGGGGGGGGTACGAAATCTGCTGCATGCAAATGGTTTCGGCCCCGCCGCCGGGCCCATTCCTCGACACATGGGCGCCTCCCGGCGCTGGGAGGCGCTGTGAAAATCGGCTACGTGAGCTGATTCTCTATCCTACCCTTTGCTATCCCCCCCTTTCGTCCCCCCCGATCTGGGGGGGCACCGTGAGGCTCCGAGGTGCTCGGACGTTCTCGTCGGTACTCGGCGGTTCTCACGAATTTACTTGGGGATCGCGCTATCGCTCGAGGCTTCCTCGCGGTTCATGCAGGACCCACGCTTCAGCAACCCGCCTGCCCGACCTGGTCGCCTGGACTCGCCTTCCTGACCTGCCCGCTATGGGTTTGCTTACTCGATCTGCCTGTTTGGTTCTACCGCTTGTTTTCTGCTCCTTGCCCCCCTCCTGCTAATTTCTCTCGTGCTCCATTCTCTCCCCCCCTTCCACCCGTTTTCTCTTCCCTTGTTTAAGGGGCTGCACTAAATGCACGTGGCAGGTAAGGAAGACATACCCCCAAGGGGGTACGATCGAAGACGACGAGGGCGGGTACCGAGGGTTTGGGATATACGTACTGATTGGCACGTGAGCAGGTAGAGGCGAACAGTTGTAATATTATTGTTGTTGTTGTTTTGGTTGTTGTTGCGCCGTTGATGATGTTGTTGTTGTTGTGGTTGTGGTTGTGGTTGGTGTCGTTGCTGTGGTGGTGGTGGTGGTGATTGTTGTTGCTGTTGTTGTTGAACTGTCGTTGTTGAAGAATAACATTGTTGATCCCCCCTCCAGTGACCGCTGTGTTTTCTCAATTGAAGTGCTTCCCCTGGGGCTCGCACCCTGTTATTTCATAGAGGAAAGTTGCTAGGCTCAAACTGGGCCCCTGGCCCCCGGATGCAACAACAACGGCTCCCTCCTGATACCTCCTCACAATGTATTCCCAAATCGTTCTCTCGCGCGGGACTTCCTCACAATTCATCTACGCATTGCGCTCTCGCGTGGGACTTCCTCGCAAGTTATTCAGACGATGCGCCCTCGGCGCTCAGGAATCACGCTCTCGCTCTGGCTTTTCTCACGATTTACTTGGAAATCGCGCCATCGCTTGAGACTTCCTCGCGATTCATTCAGGACCCACGCTTCAGCAACCCGCCTGCTCGACCTGGTCGCCTGTGCGCGCCTTCCCGACCTGCCCGCTATGGGTCTGCCCACCCGATCTGGGGGGGCACCGTGAGGCTCCGAGGTGCTCGGACGTTCTCGTCGGTACTCGGTGGTTCTCACGAATTTACTTGGGGATCGCGCTATCGCTCGAGGCTTCCTCGCGGTTCATGCAGGACCCACGCTTCAGCAACCCGCCTGCCCGACCTGGTCGCCTGTGCGCGCCTTCCCGACCTGCCCGCTATGGGTCTGCCCACCCGATCTGCCTGTCTGATTATACCTCGTGTTTTTTGCTCCTTGCCCCCCTCCTGCTAATTTCTCTCTTGCTCCATTCTCCTCTCTCCCCCTTTACCCGTCCCCTCTTCCCTTGTTTAGGGGCTGCACTACATGCACGTGGTAGGTAAGGAAGGCATACACCCAAGGGGGTACGATCGAAGACGACGAGGGCGGGTACCGAGGGTTTGGGATATACGTATTGGTTGGCACTTGAACAAATAAGAGCGCACAGTTTCTACATGATTGATGTTGTTGTTGTTGTTGTTGTTGTTGTTGTTGTTGTTGGTGTGGTTGTTGTTGTTGTTGTTGTTGTTGTTGTGGTTGTGGTTGTTCTTGTTGGTGTTGTTGTGGTTGCTTCTGCTTCTGCTGCTCTTGTTGTTGTTCTTGTTATTGTTGTTGAACTCTCGCTATTGCAGAATGATTATTGTTGCCCCTCCCCCCCTAGGCTCAAACTGTGCCCCTGGCTCCCGGGTTACAACAACAACAACGGCTCCCGCCTGATACTTCCTCACACTTTAGCCAGGACCCCCGCTCCCGCCTGAGACTTCTTTGTGTTTTATTCAGGAATCGCGCTCTCGCTGGGGAATTCTTTATTATGTATCCAGGAATCGCTCTCTCGGTGCTCTGGAGTCGCGCTCTCGCTGGAGACTTGCTTGCAATTAGCTCAAGAATCGCGGTCTTGCGTTGGAATTCCTTGCAATTTATTGAGCGAGGCGCTCCCGACACTCAGGCACCCAGGAGTCGCGCTCACGCTTAGGACTCCCTCACAGCTTATTTAGGAATCGAGATCTCGCTGCCCTTCGTAGCCCCGTTGCAGCTCTTCGTGGCCCCCTTGCTGCCCTTCGTGGACCCGGTGTAGCCCTTCGTGGTTCCCCCGCTGCCCTTCGTGGCCCCGTTGCAGCCCTTCGTGGCCCCCTCGCTGCCCTTCGTGAACCCGTTGCAGCCATTCGTGGTCCCCTAGCTGCTCTTCGTGGCCCCGTTGCAGCCCTTCGTGGCGGGGAGGTGGAGAGAGAAGGTTCGTTTCAACTGCGCTGGTCCTGTTGAGCGTTTGCGAACGTGGACGAGGGAGATCGAGGGGGAGAGAGGTTGAAGCATCTTCCACTGTACGTCTGTGTGTGGAGGCGCTGAGACGTATGTGCATGCGCATGCGCACGTGCAGGTTTAACTGCATACACGCGGTGGTGCGGGCGCTTGCGGACGCCCACACGCATGCGCATTCTCCTGTGCATGTGCGTGCGTATGCTCTTTTGTATGTGCGGTCGTATGAGCTTGTCCCGCTTCCTGCCCCCGTGTGCACATCACGTCGGCAGCCTCTGGCTCAGGAGCAGCCCAGGGACCCCCGCGGCCTAGGGCCGGAGAGGGACGCCCGGCATGGGCAGTTTTCGCGGAGGGCAGTCCTCGGCGCGGCCGCAGCCGCCGCGCGCCAGGCGCTTCCCCAGTCTTCTGCCCGCGGTCGCCCTCGTGGCGGCGTGCGGGCACCTCGTGGCGCGCCTCGCCTTCCTGGCCCCGCCCCCCGCGCCGCGCCCGCGGGCCGCGGCGGGACCCCACGCGGGCGCCACCGCGGGGGCGCCCGGCCCAGGGCTGCTCGCGAGCCCGCCGGGGTACGCCCCCGCCGCGCACGCCCGCGTGCGCGGCACAGCGGCGGGCGCCCCGCCGGCCCGGAGCGGCGGGCTCGCGGCGGGGGGCGGTGTGTCTCTGCCGCGGGCGCTGTTGTTGCACCCGGACGCGGGCATGCCCGGCTTCGCGCAGGTGTCGGGCGGCGAGAGCGATGCATCGGAGGGGGAAGAGATGCCAGTACCTCTGGCTTTCCCCTCGTCGCCATGGCCAGATTCGCTTCGAACGTCTCGCCAGAAGGCTTCCCTGGAGACATCTGGGGAGTAGCCTCTGCCCCGATGCACATCCACCGCCCCTGGCCAGGCCCATCTTAAGCCCAGGGTGGGAGACTGCGCCGCCCCCTGGCTGGGCCCAGGGGGCGCGTGTACACCGCTCCTGGGCCCAGGATGGGCGTGGCCAGGAACGCTGGATACACTCAATCGATCTCGTCGCCCCGAGGTGGAACACATGGGAAGCGCGGCGGGCGGCGGCGGGAGCCCGGGCTGGGCCGCGGCCGCGGCGCAGCTGGTTTTCCGCGCGAGGTGGGACCTGCTGGAGACCAGCAGCAACGCCTCCAGCGGGGCGGTGGTGGAGCTGAGCACGCTGAGCGCGTCGGAACTCTGCGCGCAGGCCGCCGCGCTGCCGGAGTACGACCTGGTGCTGGGCGTGGACCTGGTCGAGCCTCCGCCGGGAGACTGCGCGGCCGCGGTCCAGGCGGCCATCGAGGGCAGCGCGGCCCGCCTGTTCATCTCCAGCTCCCCGGGCGGGGCCGTGGGCGCCTTCTGGAGGGGTCTCACGCTGCTGCAGGGCGCCACCGCGGAGGACCTGGAGGACCAGGGCTCGACCGAAACGGCGTTTCGGCGATGTCGTGGTCCGTGTTCTTGCCGATGCTGTCTTGCAGCGAAAAGTCGGCACGAAGACAGAACGAGGGAAGGCAAGCACGGCACGAAAACGGACAGAAACACTGTTCAGGTCGAGCCCCGTTGAGGACCCCGGGCCCCTCGGCCTCAGGGCGGCCGTCGGCGGTTGGGGCGCCGCCGCCAAGCTGGCGGCGGAGGTCTCGGACCTCTGGCACAGGCGGACGGCCGAGGAGGCGGTCTACGCGATGCTGGTGCTCATCGACGGCGCGGTGCGCCCGCTGGACGCGATGCAGGCGCAGAAGCCCGTGCCGGACGTGGACTCCGTAGCTCGCGCCATCGATCGGTGCCAGGACTGACTCGTCGCCGCGCTGCCTGTTCCGACGCGCGGCCTTGCGTCTTGGGGGGGCGCCGCGGGCACGAGGGCAAACGCCGCCACGGGCGCGGTGGGCTCGCCTTGGGTTTTCTGCGTGGCGGCCTCGTCTACTTGGGCGCGGGAGGCAAGGGTGGCCGTGGGGGTGGGGGGGCAGGTTCGAGATTGTGGGTTCGACGGGGCTTCTTGCTTTCATCAGCCTCCAGGGGCCCTTTTCGGGCGCCCCCGGTGCCGTGAGAAACGGAGCCAGGGTGAAAGATTGCACCAGATGGACCCCGTGAGCGGTCTGCCCCCTTCGGCTGGAGTGTCCGGGGTCCCAGCCAGTGCGGAGCCCATGGCCGCCTCCAAGCCAGGACGAGTTCCGCGCGTGCTTCACGGAGCCGAAGTGCCTGCAGAACCTGGCCTGCCTCTCGGCCTGCGGCCTCGCGGACCAGTCGTGCTCCTACCGGTGCGGTGGTTAGCTGCCCCGATGCGCCCGCCTTGGAAACGCAGCACGTGCCGTGTTCGGAGCGCCCGTGCTGGCACGCTGCGTGTTGGCCCAGCGGGTCGGCCCACGTTTCGTAACGCGCCAGGCGTGCGTTTTCAGTCTTCCCGTTGAGCTCCGTGTCGGCACGGTGCGGGTTGCGTGTGGCGTGTTGGGGCAGCTGGGCAGGTGCATCGTCTCTTACCAGAACGAGGCGTTTACGCAGTTCACGCTGTGCGCGCTGCAGGGGCGCAACATGCTCAACTCGCGGATCGAGCGCCCAGCACTGCCGCTGGCGCCGCCGATGAGGGAATTCCGCGGAACGCCGCTGACCCACGAGCTCGCCGAAAACATCCTGGTGGGCCACTTTGACCCTGCCACAGGGGGCCAGAATCACAGCTGGCTGGTGTACGCTGGTTCTAACCCAGCCTACGAGCAGTTCGCGTGGCAGTACCAGCTCTGGTACAAGGGCGAGAAGAGAAACCAGTTCTGGTACCGCCCGACGTTCCTGGTTGAGGCCTTGGACGGCCGCAAGATCTGGCGCACCCGTGACTACCGGGTGCGGCGAGCGGAGGACGACTGGCGGGAGACGTATCCCCAGACATGCGACGTCCTGATTTTTACAATGCGCGGCCCTGGAAGTCCTGACCCTTTCACTGGGACCGATTTTCGTCCCGAGTCGTTTTGTTGACGGTCCCCGGGCCCGTCGAGCGCCCCAGGGGGGCCGAAAACTCCCAAAACCGTCCGTCGTGTCTTCTTCGTGACGCGAGCGCGTCTGGGTCCATCTCCACGTCCTCGCTGTCTGGACCCCTCGGCCGCGACCCCACCAACACGGGGTGGCCCTGTGCGGACTCCCCCCCGCGCGGAGCGTACCCACCGGCGTCACCCGCGACGTTCTGATGCCAGGTGTGCGTCGCCCCCCCTCGGGGCGACGCGCGGGCAGAGAAGTCCTGCGGTGCTAGCTCCGTGGCGGGCGCTCTCTGGCCTTTTGCTGCTCGGGAAGCGGCATGCTGCAGGATGTTTCTACAGTCCTCGGCGGCAAGCGAGGGGGGAAGCGAGAAGGAGAGGGCCTTCTCGGAAGGTTCGGAAGTCCCCCGGCCTTCTGCTGCGAAGTTCTCTGAGCCTTCCCCGAAGACACCAAAAACTGCTCCGAAGGCGCGAGGGCTTCTGTCGGAGGTTGATAGACCTCCTACCCTGACACGTCGATTAAGGAATTGGCCGTCTTCGCTTCGCGAGAGGGCGTCGCGGCCGTCATTTTTGCGGGTCCAGGTCCGTTGGTTTCGGTCCCAGGCCGTTTTCACTCAGGGGAGGTTTACTCAAGGGAGGTTTGTCCACCGCCGATTCCGAGAAGTCCCGCCGCCTGCTCGGAAGGCCTTCCCCTTCCCAGTTTCCCCCCCCCCTCGCGCACCCGTGGGACTGCGCCGCACTTGGCCGTGCCCGCCGCTCGCGCCAGAGGAGCCCGGCATGTGGGAGTTCTCGGTGCTCGACAACGGCATCGTCTCCGAGGAGAAGGAGCCACTTTTTTGTACAGCGCGCCGACCCAGAGATCCAGCGTAGTGAAAAACTCAAGAAGGAGGTTTCTCCAAAATGTCGGCCACTGGGGGCCCTCGCCGGGCCTCGGGACCGTCAAGAAACGACTCAGGATGAACAACCGGTCCTGGGGAGTGGGTCAAGATTTCTGGGCACCGCGTATGGACAAAAAATCACGACATCGGATCTCTGGGGGCCCGTGCTTCGTTCCTCTCCCCGTGGCTGGCGTGGGCGGGGGAGGAGGGCGGGATGGGGGCCTGAGTCGTGACGTGGCCGGGGGGGTGTCGGGCCAGAGGGAGGGGGGCGGGGCCAGCAACGTGCACCAGCGAATGCGACAACACCGGCTCGAGTGGCGCCTGCTCGGCGCGGACGACGGCCTCGGCTGGCTGGTGCTGGGGGAGCCAGGAGATTCCGGCGCCACTGCTCCCCGGGGCCATTCCTGGGGCGCGCTCTGACCAGGATTCCGGGGCGAACCCCGCCGGGGCGACGAAGGCCTCCCGGGAGGCTCAAGAGGGCGACGGCGAGGAGAGGGCAGCGGTGTGTCGGTGCCTCTGCTTCCGCCGCCGAGGTGCTCTTCTACGTGGGCGCGGCGCGGAAGGCCGGCCTGTCCTACCGCGGCTGCGTGGTGCTCACGCCGGACGGGCGGCCGCCAGAGGGCCCAGGGGCCATGGAGGGCGTAGCCGCCGCGGTGGAGCGCGCGGGCCTGCGGCCGTGGGAGCTGGAGGCGGGGAGGGGGGTTATCGGCGGCGGGCGAGGGGGGGAGAAGGAGGGGGGGGAGGAGGAGGAGGAGGAGGAGGAGGAGGAGGAGGAGGAGGAGGAGGAGGAGGAGGAGGAGGAGGAGGAGGAGGAGGAGGAGGAGGAGGAGGAGGGAGGAGGAGGAGGAGGGAGGAGGAGGAGAGGAGGAGGAGGAGGAGGAGGAGGAGGGAGGAGGAGGAGGAGGAGGAGGAGGAGGAGGAGGAGGAGGGAGGAGGAGGAGGAGGAGGAGGAGGAGGAAGAGGAGGAGGAAGAGGAGGACGAGACGGGAGAGGAGGAGGAGGAGGAGGAGGAGGAGGAGGAGGAGGAGGAGACCTCTCAGAAGGCGGCGGGCCTCCTCAGAAGCTCTCGGCCCTCGGCGGGAAGTGAGAATCGGGGGCAACGATAGGGGGGATAGGCATAGGGGGGGATGCATCGACCCCCAATCGCCCATTGATCGACGATAGGGGCCCGACAGCCCCAAACTGCCCAGGAAGGTGCGGATTCACTATCGGGGGCCTATCGCCGATCTATCGGCGATGTATCGCAGATTCCAGGTCTATGTTTCCCCCCTATCCCTATCTCCCCCTATCGTTGCCCCTCAGAGAAGGAGAAGACCTTCTCAGAAGGCGGCGGGCCTCCTCAGAAGCGCTCGGGCCTTTGCGAAGTTTTCGGTGCCTTCGGAGAAGGCTCTGAAAGCTTCTCAGAAGGCTGGTGGACTTCCCAGCCGTCTGAGAAGGTCCGCCCCTCATCACTTCCCTCCCGGGCGCGCCGCCTAAGATAGGCTCGAGGTTTGAGATGTTGGCATTTCTTGTTGGTTCTCGACGGTCGTCCAGCCTCGGAGTGCTCTCCAGCAGTCGTGCCTCGCCGCGAGCCTTCTGGAGGTGACCGACTCGTCCCGAGCGGCCGCCGGGGACCCGAGCTATGACCCGAAAGCACCGGGCGGAGCTGGCTCAAGCGGGGAGGGCTGTGCATGTACTCTGGCCCAGGCCCATCCTGGGCCCAGCATCGGTATACCCTGAGATCCCGGCGGTCGATCTTTTTTCACAACGGGCGACTTTCCTTGTCTCGGGCCCGGGGACCCCGGCTGACCGATCCGGCGCGGAACATGCCGCAGAGAGATGAGGTCCAGTGCTCTGGCCGAGTACTTTTTTACAATGCTGTTGTCTTTGCGTGGCGCCGGATATCCGGGAATTCGCTTCCCTGCCCAAGCCAAGAGGGCCCATGCACCGATCCCGAGCCCAGCGTGGGCCTGGCCAGGGCCGGGAGGGAGATGAGGAGGGGGTCGCCTCCGCGTGAGGGTGGCCCTTCGCCGGAGTGATCTCTGATGGGGGCCCATCGGGGCCCCCCCCGCAACGGCTGGGACGGTCGGCTTCGGCCTCTCCGCCGCCCCCCCGGAGCCGCGCACCGAGGCCACTCAGTGTCACTCCCGCCCAGGGCCGCTCCTGCGTGCTAGCGAAGGTGGACTCGGATCTCCGACGGCTCGCCTCCTCCGCAGCGTGGGCCCCTGGGGCCGCTCGGCTCTCGACGCCCCCCCTTCTCCTCGTCCTCCTCCTCCTCCTCCTCCTCCTCATCCTCCTCTTCCTTCCTCCTTCCTCCTCCACCATTCCATTTCCTTACAGGTAACTTCTCTCTGTCGCACCCCGAGGCCAGTCTTTAGAGCGGGCTGGGCGTTTCGCCTGAGACTTCCTCGCCACAAATGACCCTGAATATTGAACGTCGGCACACGTTTCACAGATGGAGGGCAGGTGGTTTTCAAAATGTAGCTCTCGCCATAGCGCCGCGCACATTCGGCCTAACAAATCGCAAGAGCTTCACGGATTGAGGGCGGCCAGTTTTCAAAATCTGGCTCTCTCCTTAGCGCCGCGCGCATTCGTTTTTGATATTCGAAAGAGTTTCACGGATTGAGTGCGGTTCCTTTTCAACATGTGGATCTTGATTTAGCGCCGCGCATACTCGTTATCAACATTTGCACAAGCTTCACGGATTGAGTGCGGTTCCTTTTCAACATGTGGCTCTCGCTTTAGCGCCTCGCACATTCGTTCTAACAAGTTGCAAGAGTTTCGCGGATTGAGGGCGGGTGGTTTTCAAAATATGGTTCTCGCTTGAGAGCCGTGTGCATTCGTTTACATCTTTGCAAGAGCGTCACGGATTGATTGCATTTGTTTGGTTTTTAACATGTGGTTTTCGTTTGAGCGCCGCGCAAATTCGTTTAGAACATGTACAAGAGTTTCACGGAGTCCCATGATCGACGTACCAGAAAGGATGTTCTGGACAGATTCAGGACGTTGATCCGCGGTGTTGAATTCTCAGGAATGGCGTTCTGGCACAATTCAGGCTCGTCAAGATGCACCTGTCAGGTTGATCCGTGGCGTTGGAATCCCGAGAACTGTGTTTTGGCATGCTTGAGAATCTTCAAACGGTTGTCTTCCGACGAGGCAGTTCCCTCAGTGGAGATGAACCGTTGTAGTAGACTATGATGAGGGAACTTGGAGGGAGGGTTATTCCAACATCGTTGATGCCTCTTGGGTTTACACTGGTCCTCCTCGTCCTCTTCCTCCTCCTCCTCCTCCTCCTCCTCCTCTTCCTCCTCCTCCTCCTCCCCCCCCTCCTCCCTGGGAACTGGCTCCTCCTCTGCGGGCCGTGTTCTGGCGGCCCCGCCGCGGGGCCCTGAGAAGCGGCCCCCCGGACGCCGCAGGGTCCCGAAGAAGCCTGCGGCGCGCTTTTTTTTGTTCTCACTCGCGGCGCGGGAGGTCCGAGCACGGGCCGGTCGCTGCGAGAGGTGATCTCGAAGAGAAAGCGAGCGTTTTTCGGTACAGATCTTGGCGTCGCAGTTTTGTCACAACGGGGGTTTCTGCCTGGTTTCGGGCCCCGCGGGGCCCTCAGGGATCGAGCCCGCGGGAAAGATAACGCAGCAAGATCGGTTCTGGGGCTCCAGTTGGGATTTTGCGATGTTGCAATGTTTCGACAGCGTCGGATCTCAGGGCCTGGCGATAACGGGCGTGACTGGGGGATGGGGAGGGGCGGAGAGGGCTGGTCACGTTGCGATTCGCGCCAGCGCCGTCTAGGAATGCTCAGGTCTGGCTCATTCCCAGGCGGCGCTGGTGCGAATCGTGACGTGACCAGGGGGGGAGGGGGGGGGGGGGGCAGGTCACGGGTGTCATCGCGAATGCGAAATACATGGGTTCGAACTGGCTGCACAAGCATCAGCTCGTGGAGGTCCGCGCGGAGTTCTCGGGTCGGTGCTGGACCCCCCCCCTCTCCCTGGCGCGCGCAGTGCGCCGGGGGTGGCGCTGGAGGCGCCACGAAGGGGGGTCCAGCGCCGACCCAGGCAGTCCGCGCGGACCCCCGAACGTCTTTGTGTCCTCCTCCTGCTCCTCCTCCTCCTCCTCCTCCTCCTCCTCCTCCTCCTCCTCTTCTGTTACAACGTGGGCCCCCCGAGGTCTCGACACCTTCCCCAGGACCGGCCTTTCATCCTGAGCGGTTGCTTGGCGGCCCCGGGGCCCGGCCACGGACCTCCCAGAGGCCCGAGGCCGAGGTCTGCTCCCCAGGCAGTCCGCAGCGATAGCTTTTGTCGCAGCGCGGGGGGGCATTGGAGTGCGGGGGGCGCGCCCCGGGTGAAGGCAGGGGTGGCTGGGCCTGCTCCGAAGGCCTCTGCCCCTTCTGCGAAGCGTTCTGCGCCTGCTCCGGAGCCGCAGGGGGCTCCGCAGAAGAAGGGCTCCGGAGAAGACCCGTGCAGGCCTTCTGAGCAGGCCTGCGCCCCCCCCCCTCTCGCCTCCCCCCTCGGCGCGCCGCCGAGTACGGGGAAGGAGACCACCAACCCGCCGCTCGACCCGAGCAACCCGCCCCCGCTCCTCGCGCCGGAGACGCAGCCGGCGGCCCCGCTGCTGAGGGAGCGGGCGCTCGCGGCAGCATAGGGCGGGCCGCGCTGAGGGGCGCTCGGTGCGGGCCGCCCGGGCCCGCCCAGTCGCCGGCGACGAGCCCAGGCGTTCGAGGGATGGTCTCTTCCCGGGAGGAGGAAAGGATTCGCATGTCGCTGCTCGTCCTGGAGAGCCCTCGTCGGTGCGGCGGGGTTCTCCCCCCTCAATTCTGGCCATCGCATGGGCCCCCGGGGGAGGATCTGGGGAGTAGAGAGATCGGTACCTTCCTGCCTCCCCATGGTTTTTCTTTCAACAGCAAAAAGCTGCAATGGATTTGGGCGGCTCTGGTTTCGACGGTGCGCGCAAGATGTGCGGCCAGGGTGGCGTGCTATGCCGTGCCATGCCGTGCTGTGCCTTGCTGTGCCGTGCCCCCTTGCCGTGCCGTGCTTGGTTTCGGGAATGGGAAGAAGTTGCCGTCCCGTGCCGTGCCGTTCTCGCGTGCCGTGCCGTGCCGTGTCCTGGCTGGTTTTGAGAATTCGGCGCCATTGCTGTGCCGTGCCGTGCCGTGCTCGCGTGCCGTGACGTGCCGTGCTCGGTATCGAGAAAACGAAGAAGTTGCCTTGCAGTGCCGTGTCGCGCTTGGTTTCGAGAGTGCGAACAAGTTGCCGTGCCCGCGTGCCGTGCCGTGCCGTGCTGTGTTTGGGCATGGGAATGCAAGCATATTGCCGTGTCGTGTCTACATGCCGTGCCGCGTCGTGGTTCGATTCGAGAATGCGACGAAGTTGCCGTGCCTTGCCGTGCCGTGCGTGGTTTCGGGAACGCGCAACAGTTGCCGTGTCGCGCCCGCGTGCCGTGCCGTGCCGTGCCGTGCTTGATTTCGAAAGTGTGATGTGGTTGCCGTACCGTGCCGTGCCTGGTCTTCGGAATGCGAAGGGGTTGCCGTGCAATTCCGCGTTGATGTTTAGGGTTTAGGCTGTGAGTGACGGAGTATTTACAATCCCTATCGTGCTTCCTCAACTTCGCCGTGCGGGGGCCGTTTTCGAGGCCCGAGGGTCAGCTAATCTCTGTCCACGGGAAAAACAGCTTTCTCTGGGGAAGGGGTCTAAGGCTCAGAGGGTCGCCCTTTGAAAACATTACGCCGTCGGATGTCTGGGAGTGCCAGGGGACGCCAACTATACGCCTGCACCGATCCTGGCCATGCCTAGCGCAGCACTGCGTGGTGACGCCCAGTAGGCTGTCAGTCCTTGAGGGGCTGTCATGAGGCCTACCTGGACCGCCTTGGGGCCCTCTTGGGAAAATCTTGGACCGTCCTTGAGCCCTGTTGGTGCCGTCCTGGGTCGTCTCGGACCCCTCTCGGTCGTCTGAAAGGGTTTTTCAGGGCTGTCTTGGGAGCCTCTTGGTGCTCTCTTGGGCCATCTTGGGGCTGTCCTGGGCCGCCGGGGGGCTGTTCAGGGCCCTCACTGGTCCCTTTTGCCATCCTTTTGTCTCCTCGAAGGCTCTCGTGGAGCCACCTTGGGCCGAGAGGGCGGGAAACGCAAACTATTTAAAAACAACCTCAGGCTGCCATTCAGCAGCATGATTCTGGCCTCCTAGAAAAGGCTTTTTTCGTGTCTTGGGACCCGCTTGGTGCCTGTTGGCACCTCTCGAGGTCCTCTAAGCTGCTCCTGGCTCACTCTTGAGGCATCCGGGGGGGAGCCCCAGAGAGGCGTCGGGCCGCCCGGGTCGGTGCGCGCCGATTGGCGTGAGGAGAGGCGGGGTGGCCTTTGGAAGAATTGCAGGAGCCCCTATCGGGCAGGATCTGCCATTCTGCCACGCCTCGGCGTGCCACCGGGCGCGGGCGGCGGATACGCCGTCCTCCAGGTCCGGGGTCGAACGAGCAGGGGTGGGAATTTAGGGGGGGGATTTATGGGGGGGACCTCTCACACGCCTGGAGGTCCACAAGGGGTCGGCGGATCTTGACTTTGTGCCCCGAGATCCGACGCCGCGACAAAACATTGCAACATCGCGGGGGGACCCCACGCTGGGGGGGGCCGCCAGGGGCTCGCGCCACGAGAGGCAGGTGGGTCCGCCGGAGAGTGAAGGCGTTGGGTCAGGCGTGGGAGGAGACGGGGGCCGATGCCAACGGGGGTCAGCCAGAGCGCCGGGTCTCGCAGGATCCTGCAAAGCTCGGGGGTGGACAGAACCCGCACCCCGACACGTCGATTCGTGGATTGTCCGTTCTCGGTTCGCGCCGCGGCCGCCCTTGTCCAGGCTTGCGCCCGCCAGGTATGGGCCCGAGGTCGTTTTCACTAAATCACGTTTCAGTAAAGGGGGTTCTGTCCATCCCCGAAACGGCTGACCGACCCGGGTTTGCATTGACCGTGACCTGGGCTTGCAGTGACCCGAGTCAGCAGAGGCCCATCAGCGAGCGTCGGCCACGCGCCGAGGGGGGATAGGGGGAGGGGGGAGGACTTTTCAGAAGCACCCCCGCTTCTCAGGAGGTGCGGGGGCTCATCTATAGAATGTAGCAGGGCCGGCGCCTTCTGAGAAGCTGCCTCCTTCTAAGAAACCCTCTCCGCTTCCTCCGCCTCCTGGTGCGCGCCGCCAAACCTCATGGTCTGGTGCAGTCAAGTCGCTGCATTAAGGACCACTTGGGGCTCAGGGGGGGCTCTATTTTTGGGCGCGTTCTCAGGTTTAGGTCGGGGGACCTCTCCGTGGCCGAGGCTCTCGCAGTGACCAGAAGCGCCGCCTTGTTCCCTATCTGGCGCTCCTTGTGGCAGCGCGCTGATGATGTGTCCTCGGAACTCTGCCTTTGGAGTGCAGTAGCGTGCGCTGGCGTTTGGTAATCGACGAGGGAGCGCCGATCACCGAACGCTAAGTCGACGCTAAGTTTAGTCGGGCCTGTCCCTCTACAGGAGGAAAAGTCAAACATAGTAAAAAAATAGCCCGGGGATTATTTTTTGAGTATATATATATATATATGGTAGGGGGGGCTCCTGAGATCTACCTTTCAGTTCTTCAGCTTGGTGTTGCTGCTGCCTTTGTGTTGTTTCCTGTGTTGTCTTTCCTTGAAGTTCTTCCGTTGCCTAATGTGTTGCCTTTCGTGTGATCCTTTGCTCTGGCTCTTTGGCTGAGGATATGTGGTGAGTTTTCCAGTTTCGGGCTGATTCGGAAACTAGAATTCTAACAAGGCGGAACAACCAGAAAAAGCGGAAAAACCAGAAAAAGCGGAAAAAAACATAAACAAATCAGCTGGAACCCTGTGTTTTCACAGGGATCACCTGTTTCGGAGCCTCAAAATCAAAGGCTTGACTGTGAAAACACATGGTTTTCTTTGATTTTTATTTATTTTATTAAGAAAAGCGGTAAGGCCTGAGTGTGATCCCTGTGCAGGCACAGGGATCACCTGTCCCAGCTATTGCTTTTTCTTAGTATAACCAATGAAAATCAAAGAAAACCTTATGGTTTCACAGTCAAGCTTTTGATTTTGAGACTCCGAAGCAGGTGATCCCTGTGAAAACACAGGGTTCCAGCCTTTTTTTTTGTTGTTTTTTTTGTTTCTCCAGTTTTTTGTGTGTTTTTTTATGTTTTTTTTTGCTTGTTCCGCCTTCTGGGAAACCAGAATTCTAACAAGGCGGAAAAAACAGAAACAGCGGAAAAAAAACAGAAAATGCGGAAACACAAAAAACACATCAGTTGGAACCCTGTGTTTTCACAGGGATCACTTGTTTCGGAGCTTCAGAATCAAAGGTTTGACTGTGAAAACACAGCGTTTTCTTTGATTCTTGTTTGTTTTATTAAGAAAAAGCGGTAAGGCCTGAGTGTGATCCCTGTGCAGGCACAGGGATCACCTGTCCCAGCTACCGCTTTTTCTTAGTAAAACCAGCAAGCATCAAAGAAAACCTTGTGTTTTCACAGTCAAGCCTTTGATTTTGAGGCTCCGAAACAGGTGATCCCTGTGAAAACACAGGGTTCCAGCTGATTTTTTTATTGTTTCATTTTTTTATGTTTTTTTTTTGTTGGAAACCAGAATTCTAACAAGGCGAAAAAACAGAAAAAGCTGAAAAAAACCAGAAAAAACTGAAAAAAAAACCCAGAAACAAATCAGCTGGAAACTTGTGTTTTCACAGGGATCACTTGTTTCGGAGCTTCAAAATCAAAGGTTTGACTGTGAAAGCACAGGGTTTTCTTTGATTTTTATTGGTTTCATTAAGAAAAAGCGGTAAGGCCTGAGTGTGATCCCTGTGCAGGCACAGGGATCACCTGTCCCAGCTACATTTTTCTTAGTAAAACCAACAAGCATCAAAGAAAACCTTGTGTTTTCACAGTCAAGCCTTCGATTTTGAGGCTCCGAAACAGGTGATCCCTGTGAAAACACAGGGTTCCAGCTGTTTTTTTTTAATGGTTTTTCAGCTTTTTCTTGTTTTTCTGCTTTTTGTGGTTTTTCCGCCTTGTTGAAAACCAAAATTCGGAGGAGCATTTCTGATAGAATTCGCGCCCTCAAAGAAACAAGGATGACGCAACCCAAGGTGTCTCCGAGCACAGCCTTTGAGATTGCAGCCCGGTGTACAATAAAAGACGAAGGCTTCCAAATTCAAGGGCCATGCTTGGCGGGCATATGTGGTTGTCTTTCATTTGTCTGATGATATCTTGTGAGAGTATCCCACAAACCCTCCAGTAGATGAGACAAATGCCCCCCCGAGCGTGGTCTTTGGAGTTCCAGCCCACTGGGTCTGGAATTTCGAGGACCACGCTCGGGGGGGCATTTCTTTTTGACTCTTCCGATTTTCTTCGGGTATCTTGGCGGTCTGAGGGTATCGCACAAACCATCCAATCGATAAGAAGGACGCCCCCCCGAGCGTGGTCTTTGGAGTTCCAGCCCACAGGGTTCTGGAATTTCGGGGACCACGCTCGGGGGGGCATTTTTTTTTGCTCCTCCGATTTTCTTCGGGTATCTTGGCGGTATGAGGGTATCGCACAAACCGTCCAATCGATAAGGCATCAAGTCTCATGTCAAGCGGAAACTGCAGAAGTGGGCAATGAGCATTGAGACATTGGACGGCCTGACTGAATTACAAGTGGTCCATGAGCTAACAAATGCTGGCTTCTTGAAGGATTGGACACAACACTTTTGCCCATTGTGCGGCGCGTACAACATCGGGAAGTTGCGGCGCCGCAAGGACAGCGGTTCTCTCAGCTACAGTTGCAACGCCAAGGGCTGTCAGAAACACACCTTGCCACATGCGAATCACATGGTCTTTACTACGGGGTGGGGCAGGGATTACAAGTCTTTGGTACCGCACGCAAAACTACTATTGGGGATCACTGTTGGCTTGACGACAGCGCAGTGCCATTTATTGTGGGATCATGATGAAAAGTACGTGAGACGCTTCGCATCGCGTCTGGACGCTACTCGTTCTCGTTTCGTGAGAATGCAGGAGCCGAAGATCAAGTTCGGGGCTGGGGACAATCGGACGTGGCATGACGTGGAAGCAGACGAGGTTGATCTAAGCAAGAAACTTGTTGACGTCGGGCGCTGCAAGCGGGCGAAGTGGCACCAGTGGGGTGGGATTGTTCAGAGAGGCGCGCCATCTTCGTTGGTGATGTTCAGGACGTCTCCGAAGACCACGAAAGTGCGATCGCCAGGCCCTGGGCCAATCACTAAGAAAGATTGGGGACCGCAGGCGGCGAAGTGGTTGCGCGGTCGCTGCGTGTTCTTGCATGCCGACGGCGCCCGTTACTACAAGATGGGGGCCAACAGGAAGATAATCATTGACGGGATTATTCACGACTTTGTGGTTCACAAGAAAAAGAAAGTCAATGGCAAGTGGTCGCGCCCCAAGTACGTTCAATTATTCCGCCACCGCATGCCCGACGGGAGCATCATCTGTACTAAGGGTGGCACGCAGATTATCGACCGAATCTGGCGCCATGTGCGCGCTGTAACGGGGAGCAGGTCTCCTGCGATTAACCAGCGCTCTTGGGATGATCGCGTCCGTTCTGCCCAGTGGTTATTCTGGAACACAGGACATGATCTGTGGTCGAAAACTGGAGAGATGTTTGCTGAGTTGAGCTCGAAGCATTCGGTCATTCCTTTGCCGCACTGCCTCGCTTCTACTGAATATGTCCTGTTGCGCTCTCCACCTGCTGCCGACAACAGTAAGATCAAAGTGCCCGCGTAGTCTTCTGCTGAGCTGAGCTCGAAGCATTAGGTCTCTCCTTTGCCGCATTGTCTCGTTTCTACTGAATATATGTCCTGTTGCGCTCTCCACCTGCTGCCGAAAAAGTAAGATCAAAGTGCCCGCGTAGTCTTCGCGCGATTGTCAATGGCAGCAGTCGTCGTCGTCGGCGCAACGTGTTCCTTTGATCCGAAATGACAACTCACTCAGACTAGAAACTGGCACGCATACAAGCTAACATCGCATGCTGCATGCGACAACTTCTCGCACGAGTGATACACCATGCTGCTTCGTAGTGCCTTTCGAAATGGCTAAAAGGTAGATCTTAGGATCCCCCCCCTAGCATATATATATATATATATATATATATATATTAAATAATTTAGGAGCATTTTCCAACTTTGAAGTAATTTTTTCCGCCCAAAATCCCCCTGAAGGGGGACAGGCCCGACTTAACGCTAAGTCGGCGCTACTTGCTGATCGACGCTGTATCCAGAGAAGTCTTCGTTCGTCGACGCTCAATCGACCCGTCTGCTAAATCGACGCTGATCGAAGCCTTCGATTGGCGTCGATGTCTCGTCGATTTGTAGCAGGCGGGTCCCGCGAGGGAAGTGGGTCCTGCCCAGGCCCCCTCGAGCAGTGACACAACTCATGACGGAAGGTCTTCGGCCAGTTTTGGCCCCCGGGGCCGCTCCACTCGAGTAGAGATCGACTACAGAATTGATTCACTCCCACATGAGTCTTCTCGTCGCATCTACAATCTTCGCAGATCTAGGAGACACTTTACGTTTTTTCTTGTAGATTCGACGAGTCGACCAATCTTGGGGTGAATCAATTCTGCAGTCGATCCCCTTCTCGGTCTACGGGCCTTGGGACCGCCACGAACGCTTCGGAACGAGTGGGTCGAGACCTCTGGGGGTCCACGCTGTGATAAAATTATGACATCAGGGGTTTGGGTGAGGGACACGGGTGTTCACTGCTCGTTTTTGGGACCTTCCTCTGGACACCTAACGGATCCGTTCGACTCCAGTTCGACGTAAGTTCGACTCAAGTTCGATTCAAATTCGACCCAGGTTCGACTCAGCTTCGACTCGGGTTCGACTCAGGTTCGGCTGGAGTCGAAGGATGTTCGACGCAGATTCGACGCACGAGTGGAACGAGTGACGCCCAGAAGGTCCTGAGGTTTTTCGCCGCTTTGGGGTTTCTGGGGCCCTCCACGGGCCCCAGGATATTTTTTGGGGCTTCGTTCGGGGGGATCGGCTCACGGGGGAAACGCTTCGACCCCCAATTGCTCATTGATCGACGATAGGGACCCGATAGCCCCACCCCCCCCCGTGAGCCAGTCCCTCCCTTGTCGCTGCCCCTGACGACATCCTGGGGGGGGAAGGGATTTACTCGTCGCTACGGCTGAACCCGCTCCGAAATCATGGCCAAAACGTCCCCCAGAGAGGTCCAGGGGCGAATGTTTGGGGGTAAGACGAGGTAAGGGACGCCGAGGAGTATGGGGGGGAAGGGCCACAGACGCAGACACTCTTGTCGGCCATCACCCAGCCGGTGAGAGCACACTCGGCAGGCGTGGTGTGCGAGTTCGGGCCCCAGGCCGGAGCAGTGATGAGGTGTGCCGCCCTTGACGCGGAGCGCAGAGAGACGGGCGACGGGCTGGGGTCCCGGACCCGCTTCCCTCTGGGTCCGTCTGCTTCATGCCAACCGGGCGACGCGAGAAAACAGGGTCGTCTTCGCCGACGTTGGGCACGCAAGCTGCCCGTGCTAGGCCGCGCGTAGGCGCCCCCGAAATCTAATGCAGCGTGCCGCGCCGGCGGCCCGCGTAAGCAGCGGCGTAAAGTCGCTATGTCATCTGGCGCAAGGCGCGTTTTCGATCGTCGCTGAACTGGGCCTTTCCCGACGATTTTCCGCCGCCCTGCGGCGGCGCGGCCCCCGCGGCGCCGCGGCGGCGCGCGCGCTCGCGCCTTGCGCCGGAGGTCTCCTCCCGAGCAGGCCGAGCGGAGGGAAAAACGCAGTACGGCCGAGACCTTTGGCGTAGCGAGTCGCTCCGCCGTGTTTGGCCCACCGCGCATCGGCGTGGCACGCTATCCACGCACTGGTCTCCACAGAGCGGAGCGACATGCTATCAGCTCGCAGGGCATAGCGTGTCGCCAGGGCCGGCCGCCGCCGCGACGCGCTAAGCAAACGTTCCTGGCGGTAGTTTCGGCCTTCTGCCCGCGCGCGGTCGGTATTTTGCAGTGAGGGTGAAGTGCTCGCATGGTGCCAAGAGACGGTGTTTGTCCATCCCCGGGGGAGAACGGGGGTGGGCGAGGGGGCCGCTCGCGTGACGTTTTGCGCGGGCGCCGTCTGGGAATGCTCATGCATGGCTCATTCCCAGACGGCGCCAGCGCGAATCGTGACATGGCCAGGGGGGGCGGGGCCGGTCACGGGCGTTATCGCGCATCATTGCAACACGGCTTCCGAGTATACCTGGCCGCCCAATTTGGCGTCCAGGTAGATGGGGTCGGAGGATCGCGACGCCGATGTGGAGCCCGATTTTCTCCACGCCGATGGCACCGATGCATCGCCGACGTCGCCGCCGCATCGCCGACGCATCGGCGATGCGGCCCGATCTTCCGACCCCATTTGCCCGGACCACATTTTGGAGGCGTCTCATTAGACACCTGCACTGGTCCTGGTCGGGCCGATCCTGGGCCCACCATCGTTCCATCAGGGCTGTTCCTGCATCCTTGGCGGATGGCGAAATGCAGCTGCACAGCCATAGTTTTTGCGAAGTCCGCGCGGATTGTCTGACTCGGCGCCGGACACCCCTTCGCACATTCCTGGCGGATCTTCGGGTACCGCCTCTGGAGCCGCCTCTGGAGCCGCCCCTGGCGCGCTCCGCACGCCAGGGGAGGGGTATTGGCAGCAGGTCCAGCACCGACCCAAGAAGAATCCGCGCGGACCTCCGAATGTACAATGTGTGTATACAGGCGTGTGCAGACACATATCTAATGTTTCTTTTTGCTTTCTCTTTTTTCCCCCCCTCTCTCTCTATATATATATATATATATACATATACATACATATGTGAGCCACTCCAGAAAGGGCTTCGTATTCGCGGGGTCGAGACGTTGGCATCCCTTCCTCGGCGGTAGGTGGCAGGAGGGCGGCGGAAGCCAGAAGAAGTAAACCGGGGCCGCCTCCTCCAGCGGAAGGTGGAAGCTCGGCGGAGGGCGGCGGAAGTAAAAGATGCGCCCCCAATGGATGACAGCATTTTTGGGTTCAGGGTTTCCAGAATCGGCCACATGCTATTTGGTATTCGACATGCATCTTCGGCTTCTCATATGTCATGGATCCTAGAGTTGATGGCTCGATATCCCTGCGGCTGTTTCAGCTTGGACGTCCCAGGGTCTTGCACCTTCACATCGCGTCCTGACTCTTCGTTCTGAGAGCACCAGGGGTGTAAGCACTCGCGTCCGGGCCTGCAGCGTCGGCATCTCGACCCTGTGAGACATTCTGGCTGTCTGGTCAGATGCAGATACCACTGCTCGTCCTGGAGAGCCCTCGTCGCCACGGCCAGATTCTTTTCGAAAGTCAGGGTAGTATGCACCCTGGGAGAAGTCCCAGGTGTAGCAGTGCCAGTGCCTTACTGTCCCCTCCCAATTGTGCCGTTCCCATCTTTCTCCTGCTGTCCTCCTGCTGCAACTGCGCTGCCCCCGCCAGCTGCTGATGCCCTGCTCTTCTGCCATCCGCTCCCTCCCGTTAGCCGATGTGGCGGGGTGCAGGCGGTGTTTTGAGGAGCTCGGCAAGTCGGTCCGAATCCGAACGCAAGCTGTCAGCCACGTG
>CAUYUJ010015883.1:222398-227398 GCA_963575745.1 Prorocentrum cordatum | reverse complement strand
CGACAACGACGACGACGACGACGGCGACGAAATAGGAGGGACGACGACGAGACGCCGACGACGGACGACGAGGACGACGAGGTAGGAGGAGGAAGGACGACCACGGCGACAACGACGACGGAAACGACCACGATGCCAAAGAGGACGACGACGACGAACACGAGGATAGACAGAGGACGACGTAGGCGACGACGACGACGACGACGCGGGAGAAGGGAGGACGGCGACGACGACGACAACGACGACGACACAAGAGCGCGCGCGCACGCTTTTGTTGAAAATCCGTGTTGCGAAACCTTGTGTTTTTGTAGGTTTTTTGGACACGATGTTGAAATCCTTCCGAAGCCGATGGGTTTTGAAGGATTTCGGCATACGCGTGCGACGACGCGCGCGTCTGCACTTCGTCCTGTTTTTTGCAGAGGATTCTCGCGACGGCACACGCGCAAGGGCGTTCGATAGATTTCGACATGAGCGCGCGCGAAGCCCGTTCGGTAGCATTTTGTGACAATCTTGAACAACCTATGGTTTTCTTAGGATTTCGCAAGAGCTCGCGCGTAAGCTTTTTCAGCAAACCAGTGTTGCGAAACCTTGTGTTTTTGTATTTACCTAACAGCTTTTGCTGATACGTTTCTAGTAGGGTCAAAAGAGAGCATCATGACTCCTCAGGGGGGTCTGGGCGGGTGCCGGGGAGGAGAACCGGGAACAGAACCTGGTTCGTTTTAAGCCAACAGTCACACACACTTCGTGCTCTTCGACCTCCCAGAACTCCATTCCCGGGCCACATTTTGAATAACCGCACCCAACAGTTAAACACTTCGTGCTCTTCGACCTCCCAGAACTCCACTCCCGGGCCACATTTTGGATGCCTGGAGCCAACTGTAGGCCACTTTGTGCTCTTCGACTTCCCAGAACTCCATTCCCGGGCCACATTTTGGATGCCCGGAGCCACCTGGAGGCCACTTCGTGGTCTTCGAGTTCCCAGAACTCCATTCCCGGGCCACATTTCAAATGCCCGGAGCCAACTGTAGGCCACTTCGTGTTCTTCGAGTTCCCAGAACTTCATTCCCGGGCCACATTTTGAATGCTGAGGCAGGCTGATGCTGAGGCTGAGGCAGGCTGAGGATGAGGCAGGCTGAGGCTGAGGCCGAGGCTGAAGGCAGACTGAGGCTGAGGCTGAAGCAGGCTGAGGCTGAGGCTGAGGCAGGCTGAGGCTGAGGCTGAGGCAGGCTGATGCTGAGGCAGGCTGAGGCTGAGGCTGAGGCTGATGGAGGCTGAGGCAGGCTGAGGCTGAGGCCGAGGCTGAAGGCAGACTGAGGCTGAGGCTGAAGCAGGCTGAGGCTGAGGCTGAGGCAGGCTGAGGCTGAGGCAGGCTGAGGCTGAGGCTGAGGCAGGCTGAGGCTGAGGCTGTGACTGTGACTGCCGTTGCCACTGCGACTGTCATCGCGAATGCGACTACGACTGCGAGAACAGCAGAATTCTACAACTGGATTCTCATCTGAATCTTAAGGGGAATGCTTCCAGATATGCTCCTACACATCGCTGTTAGGTTGCTTTGCCGGGATATTTTTTGGGAAACTCGATTGCGAAACCCTTCCGACACCGAAGGTTTTTTGTGGATTTCGGCATGCGCGCGCGACGGCGCGCGCGTGTGCACTTCGTCTTGTTTTTTGCGAGTGATTCGTGAACAAGTGTTATGTTAGAACAAAAGATGTCCCCGCGTATTTCTCTTTACAAGGGAACCTCAGGGGGGTCGATACCAGCCCCCCTGGGATAGTGTAAATTCATATTTCGGATGGACATGTGGCCAGAATCATCTTTGATCTACATACCCGAAAGGGGTACGGATAACGCCGGGGGGGAGTAGAGTCTGTTCTTTTTTCGAAAGGAGAATCTGCTTGGTCCAAACAATCTACGTGGTGAAAGGTATGCGGTACAAACTATGTGCTATGTGGTGTAAGCTAGATGGTGCAGGCTATGTGGTGTAAGCTCTGTGGTGCAATCCGCCTTGAAGAATTTGAAGTCGTCAACTCCACTGTTCGCGCAACTTGGCTTGCACCTCCCAACCTCTGGCCCGCAACTTGCTTTGCACACCCGATGCGGCCGCGCTGCGGTGATTACTCGGCGCTGGTTGGCGTATCTGCGCGGCTGTGGTAGCGCACGAAAGTTCGCGCGCAGAGCGCCCAGCTGGTTTCGCACAACCGACGCGGCCGCGATGGCGCTTACCGGGGGGAGCTCCCCAGCACGTCTCACGGGCCGCGCTATTTTGCGGTCTCTTCAGTGCGGGTCGGTGACTCGGGCGGGCGCGGGCCGGTGACGAAGGTGATTGGCCGCTTGCGGCAGCCGTGGAAGCGATTGTACATGGCCATGACGTGATGTGGCGAAACTGATGAGGGTGATGGTGTGAAAGTGCTTGTGCGGAAACGCGCGACATCTGGCAGTCTTCTTGTTGATAAAACCCTTGGCTTTACTTGATATACTTGAAGAGCCCTATCCCGAAATGTTTCGCACGCTAATGGGTTTGGACGGGTTTTGACGCGCGCGTGGCGGCTCGCGCGTGTGGCCTGCGTGATTGTATGTGATACCGTGTCGCGCACTTGGCACATGCTGGATCAACGCGGATTCACCGCGTGGTGAAATGAGAACGCGAGTATTGGACAAGATTGCTACCATCATACGGGGCCCCCACGATTTCAGCAAATGCGCGCGGGCAGAACATTTGCAATCCGTATGATAGAACACCTACAGGTGTTTGATGCTTTTATGTTGGAATGTGTGCTGAACTGGTGTGCTTGGCATGGTTTCGACATGTGCGCGTGCGTGTGGATTTCGTGCTGTTGTTCTGCAAGGGATTGGTGGAACAATGTTTTACTATCGACAGTTGTGCGAGCCTAGCATTACTTGTCAGGGGTGAGGCGGGGGGGGGGGGGGCGATGCTCTTTGGCCTGGGATGGTATGATTTCATACGGAAAATGAGCAACGAGGCGGCATCATGCATGAGTTGCCGTGTCCCACGGGGTGTCGACAAGTCCAGGGGGGGAGGGTAGCAGAGCCTGCTCGTCTTTTCAACCGGAGATTCTGCGTGGTGCAAGCGATCGAGGCGGCGCCCACGATGCGTCCACGGGCGGGCACAACGCGACACTTCGGCACACGCCCCAGACGCGGGGCGCCCACGAGGCGCCCACGGGCGGGCACCAGCACACGCCGACACCCCGACCTGCCCCCCCCCCCCCCCCCCGGGGCGGGGCGCCCGCGAGGCGCCCGCGGGGGCGGGCACGAGGTGGAGCCTCGCCACGCCCCCCCCCCCCAAGCGCGGGGAGCCCACGGGGCGCCCGCGGGCGCCCGGATCCCCGACAGGCCCCCAGCGCGGGGCGCCCACGGCGCCCACGCGGCGCCCACGGGCGCCTGCGGGCGTCCACTAAGTGGGCCGTGGCCGCCACCCGTGCACAGCCATCCAGTTCCTCCCCAGTCGGAAAAAGGGAGGCCCCCAGGTGCAGGGTTTTTTTTTGGGGGTGGATGGACCACACGCCCCAGAAACAGTTGCAGTTGGCCTCCGTGCCCCCGTGTCCCATGTCGTCTCTTCAATCGATCTGCGCCCGTTGACACTCGCGCCGGGTGTTTTGCTGAGGATGGAGCAGAGCGTCCGAATTGCGCTGTTTGCCCTTGGCTAGAACAGCAAATTCTCCCGCTTGAGACTTCTTGAAACTTTTGACGTGGATCGCGCTGTCGTCCAAGACCTCCTCGTAAAGTGCTGTCGATCGAGGCGCCCTTGCAACTTACTCAAGAATTGCGCTGTCGTTTTTCATGGGCCCGCTCCCGCTTGGGGCAAAAAATTGCTACGGAATCGCGCCCTCGTCCGAGACTATCTGACAGCTTACTTGGGAGTGACCCCCTCGCTCGGAATTTTCATCGCAATGAACGAAGGAATTGTGGTCTCGCCACTCCGGAATGGCGCTCTCTACCAGGACTTCCTCGCCGCTTGCCCACTTTACTGTTCCGCCTACCCGACTCGCCGCCAGACGCGTGCGTCCCTTCTTCAACGCCCTGCCCGCCGACCCCCCAGTCGGGTTCGTTCGCTTGACTTGCCCCTCAGGGTCAGCCGCCCGACCCGCCCGCAATGCCCCGCCTGCCCGACCATCCCCTGAGGTTCTGCCCGTTCGTTTGCCCGGATGCCCGCCCGCCCGCATGAATGGTCCGCCCACCCAACTGGCCCGTTAGGGCCCGCCAGCTCGACCCGCTTGCTAGGGCCCGTCCCGCCCGACACATGTCCGTCAGGGTCACCCCGCCCGAACCGCCCGTTAGGATCCCCACGCCTGGTCCGCCTGTCTTACACCGGTGGGGGGCTCCCCATGGGGGTGAGGAACACGGCTCCACAGTTGTGGTCGGGCGACATTCACGGGGCGAGTGGGTATCAGGCTCATCGTACAGGGAGCGGGAGGATGAGAAGGAGAAGGAGGAGGAGGAGGAGGAAGAGGAGGAGAGGAAGAGGATGAGGATGAGAAGGAGGAGCAGGAGGAATGAGAAGGAGGAGCAGGAGGAAGATGATGATGATGAGGAGGAGGAGGTGGAGCAGCAGGGGATGAGCACGAGGAGAGAAGGGCAGAGTGTCAGGGAGGAGTGGAGGCGACAAGTCAGGAGGAGCAGTAGGGGGGAGAGGGGTGCGATGAGTTGTAGTAGTAGTAGTAGTAGTAGTAGTAGTAGTAGTAGTAGTAGTAGTAGTAGTAGGAGTAGTGGTAGCAGTAGTAGTATGATTAGTAGTAGTAGTAGCAGCAACAGCAGCAGCAGTAGTAGTAGTAGCAGTAGTAGTAGTAGTAGTAGTAGTAGTAGTAGTAGTAGTCGTAGTCGTAGTCGTAGTCGTAGTAGTAGTAGTAGTAGTAGTAGTAGTAGTAGTAGTAGTAGTAGTAGTAGCAGTAGTACACGTAGTCATAGTAGTAGTAGTAGTAGAAGAAGAAGAAGTAGTAGTAGCCGTAGTAGTAGTAAGTGCCGTAGTAGTAGTAGTAGTA
>CAUYUJ010015883.1:218827-222298 GCA_963575745.1 Prorocentrum cordatum | reverse complement strand
TAGTAGTAGTAGTAGTAGTAGTAGTAGTAGTAGTAGTAGTAGTAGTAGTAGTAGTAGTAGTAGTAGTAGTAAGTAGTAGTAGTAGTAGTAGTAGTAGTAGTAGTAGTAGTAGTAGTAGTAGTAGTAGTAGTAGTAGTAGTAGTAGTAGTAGTAGTAGTAGTAGTAGTCGTAGTAGTAGTAGTAGTAGTAGTAGTAGTAGTAGTAGTAGTAGTAGTAGTAGTAGTAGTAGTAGAATTCGTAGTAATATTACTAGTGGTCGTAGTAGTTGAAACAGAGTAGTCGTAGTCGCAATCGTAGTCGCAGTCGAAGTCGTAGGTGTATTGGTAGGCGTAGTTTTAGTAGGAGGATGAGAGGGAGACAGGGGAGGATGAGGAGGAGAAGGGTGTGGAGGATTCAGGAAGGCATCTTAAGGAACACGGCGTTGGAGGACCTGGTAATTCAGTCGCAAAGGGTTGTACGATGATCGTGGAATCGTGGGTCGAACGCAGCCGCAGCGACAGCGACAGGCTTAGCAGCAGCAGGACGTGCACCAGCAGAGGCGAAGGGCCCATGAGGAGAAGGAAAGAGGGGCTCGAGTTCCGATGGCTGCCAGGACATTGAAGAGGAGGGAAGGGAATAGGTGGAGGAGAGCTGCGTAAAGTGGACCGCCCTCCATCTGTGAAGCTCTTGCAAATGTCAAGCTGCAGGACCATGTTTGGTGAGGGAGTCTTCGGCGAAACGCCTGGTCCGCCCTTTCGACCAGCCTCGGGGTGCGACAGGGAGGAGTTATTCACAAGGAAAAAGGATGGTGGATGAGGAGGAGGAGGAAGAGGAAGAGGAGAAAGAGGAGGAAGTCGTGCTCATTTGCATTTCGACGTGTGCGTGGGCGCTGTCCGAAATTTCGGCCGATATCCGCCGACTAGGGGATGCAGTGGCTGGCCTCTTGGGGGACCAGCACTCCGAAATCGGCCAGGCCATGGGACCCCCCCTGGCCCCAGTCCCCTGTGCTCCTTGAGCTCGCCGCTCTGGGCCGCGGACGTCGGGCGTGTATTCAGCGGCCCTCGGCCTATCCCGCAGCCGTGCTTGGGTCGTTGGCCACAGGCCTCTCACACAGAGGCCTCTCGGTGGACCTCCCTTTTGGGGCGCCTCCTGGGGGCCTCTCGAAAGCCTCCTGGGGCCCTCTCGGGGGCGTCCCGGGGAGGGGGCCTCTGGCACCCAACCCCGCCCGCGGGAGCGCCGCCCAGCGCCGCACCCGCAGCACCCAGGCCCCCGATGCGGTTTCTTTCGCGACGTGGGGCCCAGAGATCTCGACTCCTTCCCTTTTGCGGCGGCGAGCCGGGGGAGGGGAAGTGAGAAGGGGCGGGCCCTCTCAGAAAGCTCGGAAGTCCCCTGGCCTTCAGACAAGGTTTCTAGGCCTTCCCCGAAGTCAAGCAAAACTTATCAGAAGGCTGGGGGGCTTCTGAGAAGCCCCGCTGCCTTCTGGTCTTCTCCTTCTCACTTACCCCCTCGCTCGCCGCCGACTTTCGCCAGCCTTTCACTCCAAGTCGTTTTTGACGGTCTCGCGGCCTGGCAAGGGCCCCCTGAGGCCGAACCCTATCCAACGCCACTCTTACGACGCACCCAGGGCCGCAGGGCCTCCAGGGCACCCCGCCCGAGACCCAGAGCGCCCCAAGGGGCTCCGAGATGGAGGGGAAAGCTGGGGACACCTTCTGTGCTAGGGGCACATCTGGGAGCCCCCGGCCTGGATGGGGCCCCTTGGAGGCTTGCTGGCGGTCCAAGGGGCTTTGCTTTCGGGGAAGGCTCTTCCTTCTCTTTCCTTGTCTTGGCCCTCGTGGGGCTAGGACTGTCACTCAACTTATCTTGGTGGGGATGAAGGAGGGACTTGGGAGGTAGTGGTACCGCGGTGACACAGGCCCCTCCTTGGAGTTTTACTTGTCATGTTTCGTTTTCTTTGACGACGCGTTTCGAAGGCAATCGCCGTCGGCGTCGACATCGTCATCCGCTTCAATCAATCAGTCATCCGCTTTGTCATTGTCTAACTCCAGCAAGGCTGTATGGACTCGAGCGTGCGAGCTTGCCTCCTGACGCATTTCCTGAGGGATGCTGGGTGCCCCTGGTCGGGGGTTGCAAGACTCGACCTGGCTTGCGAGCAGAACCTCGGCATGGCGCGACAGATGGAGGCGACGCAGGCCCAAATGCACCTTGGCAGGCAAACGCGACCCCCCTAATTGCCTGTGCAATTGCGTAGGTCACGTTCGGGGCGAGATTACCACCCGGTGGGAAACGCCAGGGAAAAGCAGGGTGCAGATCACCAGAGGCCATCCTTGGGAGGCTCTGGGGGACGTGGAGTCGGGCGCTCTGTATTGGACATCATAGAAGTCGTGATTGGGATGTCTCCCAAACGTGATGCGTTCGTCTCTCCAGGTTTTTCCATCGCGTTTTTTTCTCGCAGACGACGAGGACGTCTGGCATGCAGGTGGACGGACGGCACGTAAATGAGTGCATCTGCGAACGTGCGTGTGTAGGTATCGAAGTCGTTGTCTTCGGTTTTGTTGCAAAGGAGTTGCACGTCATTTCCCCTCCGTGTCCTGAGCAGGTTCTGGCTCTGCAGCCGTGCGGGATCTGACTGTCCGTCTGCTTCCTCGGAGGGGAAGCGGCCTTTTCACTGCCTGCTGTTCGCGCGTCGGCTCTGCCTCCGCTCGCACGGGCAGCTCGGCCCGGGCGAGCCCTCGGCCTGCCCCGCCCCCCGCTTTTGCCTCGATGGGGGGCAGGGGGCCCCGCGGCGTCTTCCGGCGGCAAGAGCCCGGACCGTCGACGGCGGGTCGTGGCGAGCTGGAGCGCGGCCTTGCGCTCGTGTGCGCCTTGCCCCTTCCTGCCCTCGCATCTGCAAGTTCGGGACGCCCCCGGTGACGATCCCGGGAGCTGCCGAGCCGGACAGCCTCGCACGCGACGACCTCGAGAGCTGCAAGCTGGTTCCTCACATCGCTCGGGCTCGCAGCCTTGCATGGGGGGGGGCGCCAGAGCCGACCTCGGTCCCTTTTGCCGGGGGCTCGCGCGCCGCGCGAGCGTGAACCTGGGTATTCCTGAGGGCGCGCACGGATTCCCTGCATCTCGCGGCGACTGCGCTTCTCCAGAGCGCGTTTTTTCTTTGGGGCTGTGCCTTTTTTTGTATCTTGCTGGTTAAGTCCCCCCTTCATCCTCACCCCAAGATAACGTGAATGATACATCGTTCCTTCCCCAGTGCTCTCAGAGCGTTCCTGGGCGCTCTGGAACGGCCGCGGTGCCTGATACACCCTCCAGAACCGCCCGATCGCAGAGATGTCCGATTTATCCTGGTCCGATGTTGTCCTGGTCCTTGCTTTGTCCTAGGAGGAGGAGGAGGAGGAGGAGGAGGAGGAGGAGGAGGAGGAGGAGGAGGAGGAGGAGGAGGAGGAGGAGGAGGAGGAGGAGGAGGAGGCCCCGTGCCCCCTTCGGAGTTCCCCCTCCCGTCCC
>CAUYUJ010015883.1:176327-213827 GCA_963575745.1 Prorocentrum cordatum | reverse complement strand
GCTTTGGGCCTCTCTGGGGCGTTCTTGGGGCCGTCTCCGGCCGTCTTGGAGACCGCTTGGGCCCTGTGGTTTTTCCGACAATCGGTGGCCTCTGGATTGCCTGGTAGGCAGCTTTTGGGCAATATTTGGTTCCTTGCGGCTGTTGTTGGAGCGTCCGGATGCCGACAAGGGAGAATCGCGAACATCTGTCCTACGCCGACGGACATTCAATCACTTTGAAACTTGGGGCCTTCGTGGGAGTGCTGTTAAGGGCCTCTTGGGACGTATTGAAGTCGTCTTGGGCCGTCTGGAGGCTATCTTGGGCGGCTTCGAGCGATCCTTGGGCGACTAGGTTCTCTTAGGCTCCTCGTGGATTATCGTGGGATTGAATTACCGAGGGCGCACCCCGAAAAGGGAATGGGTGGGGGAGTGCGTTCTGACCAGGGACCCCTAACCCCCGCGACGCCCCCCCTGGGACCCCCCCAGGACCCCTTCGCCCCCAGGGGGAGACGGGACCAGAGGGAAGGGGCTTCCCTTCGATCTGATGACGACTGCGATTGCGACCTGGTTCGATTCATCTCGAGTTGACGAGCTTGGCGCGCCAACGAGGGTCTCGGGAGAGATTCTGGGAATGGAAGAACATCGAATAGCATATCGTCTTTGAGAACCACCCGGGGACGACGGGTTCCAAACTCCCTTTACGCACGCCGACAGGGTCAGCGGATTTTGTGGGACTCCTGGGAGTGCCCTCCCTCGTCGACAGGGCTGGATTTGCCTCGAAGTCGTGGCCAGGCTGCGCTCCAGGCGAGATCTGGGGATGAAGGGCAGTTGGAGGAGGATGGGAGATGGGGGGGTTGGAAAGCAGAGAAGGAGGAGGCGGAGGAGGAGGCTGAGGAGAGGGAGTGGGAGGAGGGCCATTTTTCAGCCAGGTCGATCGAGTCAGCATGCCCCCCGCCCATTCCCACCCTCCCTCCCATAACAGAAGACTCGAGTGTGGCACAAGTTGATCTTGGGATTGGGGCGCGTCCCCACCTGGTGAACGGAAGGCGCTCGCGCGCGGTCCTGCTTCCGACGACCTGGCGAAGGACAACCAAGCGGGCTGCGCAAGGGCGGGAGCGGCAACCCGCTCGACGACCGTCGCGAAGACGAAGCGGGCGCCGCGCCGACACAGCACGGCTGCTCTCACGCGCCAGCGGGGCTGCGCGTGTACGCGGAGAGCACACCTCGCACGCTCTCGCGCGCGCGGCCCCGCTGCCGCTGCTGCCGCCGTGCGCTGCCGCGCACGACACGTGCGCTGCGCCCGCGCGGGAGAGCGCCGCTTCCGGGCGACAGGGGCGCGCAGCATGGGGCGAACGGGCGACGTGTCGCCCAGTCGCGCGGCCCCCCCCCAAAAAAACTTGGACAGGGATGCGACGCGCTGCCGCGGGAGCGCGAGTCTCAAGCGAAACTGGCGCGGTGCTGCGGCGAGGACCAGCAGTTTCGTCCGCTCGCGCGGCGACGATGTGAAGCGCGAGAGATGTGCGCCGCGCCCGACCTGGATCGCGACTTGCCAGCAGCATGAGCGCGGCGCCGTGGCAGAGCGACACCTGGCTTTTTTCGCAAGGGATGCTTCCCTGTTCTGCCACGTAGCTTCCGACGTGAACGACAACACGTCCATGCTGAGTGCAAAAGCGTTGACTTTCGCATTGTCTTTACCAGCCTGGATGGGCTCCCCTGGATGGGGTTGCCATCGGCTTGCTACGTGGCAATGTACGGGCAGACACTCGTCAGGAATAAGGATGAAAGCGGGGAGAAGTCACCGTGACCGTCGTCGTCGTTGCTGCAGGAGGAGCAAGGGTCGGACGAGACGGAGGCGCAGGAGGCGAAGTCGTCGCCGTCGCCACCGCCGCCGCCGCCGCCGCCGCCGCCGCCGCCGCCGTCGTCGTCGTCGTCGTCGTCGTCGCCGTCTTCGGAGGGTGAGGCCGCGGAGGAGGAGGGGGAGGATGAGGAGAAAAGGATGGGGCGGATACGGGGAAGATGAGGAGGGGGAGGATGAGCAGGAGGGGGAGGAGGAGGCGGAAGAGGAGGAGGAGGAGGAGGAGGAGAAGGAGGAGAAGGATGATGAGGAGGAGGAGGAGAAGGAGGAGGAGGGGCAGGAGGAGGAGGAGGAGGAGGATGATGAGAAGGAGGAGGAGGAGGAGCAGGAGGAGGACCAGAGTAAGCACACCGGCTCGTTTTGGGCCGTGTCACCGTCAAGCCCCGGCGGCGCGCACGAGCGCCCAGGAGTTGTGGGCATTCTGTGGTCTGGGCCTTGAACAGCCTTGCAAAGCCGGAGCCCTGGGGCACTCCACTGCGTGCTGAAAGCACGGTGGCGGATAAGAGGTGTAGCGGCATGTCCTCCGCCGACTCTGCGCTTGGCAGGGTGATCCAGGACCCTGCGAACCCATCGGAAGATTCGAAACTCTCGCGGGGCACCTGTGCACCCGTTGGCAGGCCAGATTTTTGTTGTGTGCCTGCTGCAGTTTCCTACGCTGGTTGTCTGTCCTTGGGGCGTGCCCTGGCTCGCGCATGTCACAAGAGCTGCGAGGCGACGCGTGCGAGGGCTCGTGGGCAGCTCAATCTTTCTGGGCTGCTTGTCGCACGCTGGCCGCGCTGAACAGTTTTCGGTAAGCTGTTTGGTGGGTTCGCCATGCTTCCAGTGAAGTGATTGCCCCAGGCCTCCCCCCAGGCTAGTCAGCCGATCACCAAATTTATTGAGGACCCGAGCCGCACGAGTAGCACATCAACTTTAGACGCGCCTGTGGGATTCCACGCTGTTTCTTCTCACCGACGTAGCGCGTAGACGCGCGTGTGGGTTTCCACGCTGCTTCCTAACACCGACGTAGTGCGTCTTCAGCGGAGGACGTTTCGTCGGAGACTTGCGGAGTCAGCCGTGCTTGTGTTGCGAGACAGTGGCTCGCTCGCGCTGAAGCCAGGGCTGCGCGTATGTGTAGCGTTCGGGAGCGTTGGTTTTTTCCCCTACGGGGTCGTCGTGTGTCCCGACCCATTCCCCGTGACTGGCTTTTCATCCCGCGTCGTTTCTTGACGGCCTTGGGGCCTGGCGAGGGCCCCCGAGGGCCGAACGCAGCAACGCCAACGGAGAAGAAATCGCGCCCTGGTTTTTCACGATGCGATGCGGCATCCAGCTGCCCATGAACTTCCCCAGAGGAGACGCATGGCGTGGTGGAGCCACCGGGCTGATTGAGCGCTCCAGCCAGCGAGGGCTGCGGGGTCCTCTGCGGCGTGATCGGGGCGGACTCCATCGTGCCCCCGGCGTGCTGTGGGGCCCCCGTCGCTCCCCCCGCCCCTCGTGGCCCTCTGGTGGCCCCCTCGCGGCTCTGGGGGTGGCCTTCCGGCGTGCTGTTGCACGCCCCCAGCCCGCCGCCTGGCTCTTTCGGGCCAGACAGAAGGGGGGGATTGGGAAAGGGGGGGGTACGAAATTTGCTGCATGCAGCTGGTTTCGGCCTCACCGAGGGGCCCATTCCTCGATACAGAATCGTGATGGTGATGCTGATGGTGATGACGATCATGATGCTGCTGCTGATGCTGATTAAGATGCTGATGCTGGGAGGGGGTGTGCTGATGATGATAATGCTGATGCTGATGCGGATGATGCTGACAATTCTGATGCTGATGCTGACGATTTTGTTGATGATGCTGCTGCTGATGATGATGATGCTGCGACTGCTGATGATAAGGAGTCTGATGCTGATGATGACGATGCTGATGATGACGATGATGATGATCATCATCATGACAATGATGATGCTGATGCCGATGATGACGACGACGACGTTGATGATGATGATGATGATGATGATGACGACGACGACGACGACGTTGATGATGATATGATGATGCTGATGCTGATGCGGCTGCTAATGCTTCTGCAGCTGATGATGCTGATGCTGAAGCTGATGCTGATGAGGATGAGGATGCGGATGAGGATGAGGATGCAGTTGTTGATGATGCTGGCGATGATGCTGATGATGCTGGTGACGATACTGATGATGATGATGATGACGACGCTGATGATGATGATGATGATGATGATGATGATGATGGTGATGATGATGATGATGATGATGCTGATGTTGATGCTAATTCTGATGATGATGGTGCTGATGATGCTGATGATGCTGATGATGCTGACGACGAAAATGATGCTGATGCTGATAGTGATGACGACGATGATGATAGTGACGCTGATGATGATGCCGATGATGATGCTGATGATGATGATGATGCTACTCATAATGTTGATGATGCTGATGATGATGGGGAGAACGCGGATGAGGATGAGGATGTTGTTGATGATGCTGATGATGCTGATGATGACGATGATGATGATGACGCTGATGATGATGCTGAGGATGATGCTGGCGATGATGATGATGCTGATGATGTTGACGATGATGACGGATGCTGATGATGATGATGACGTCGATGATGATGATGGTGATGACGATGATGACGCTGATGATGATGATGATGATGATGCTGATGATGATGATGCTGTTGACGACGACGAGGACGAGTAGGTGGTGGAGGATACGTAGGAGGAGGAGGAGGAGGAGGAGGAGGAGTTGGATGATGATGATGGCAATGATGATGATGATGATGATGATGATGATGATGATGATGATGATGACCATGATGCTGATGATAATGCTGCTGCTGATAATGATGATGATGATGATGATGATGATGATGATGATGATGATGATGATGATGATGATGATGATGATGATGATGATGATGATGATGATGATGATGATGATGATGATGATGATGATGATGATGATGATGATGATGATGATGATGATGATGATGATGATGATGATGATGATGATGCGGATGAGGAGGAGGAGGAGGAGGAGGAGCATCTATGCTGACAGGGTGGACGATCAGGAGAAGTAGGAGGAGGAGGAGGAGCTGGTTGAGGACAGGGAGCAGCAGTGGTGTTGGAGGAAGAGGAGAAGCTGGAGGAGGGGGTGGTGAGGAGGACGGTTTGGAGGATGAGATGCTTGACGAGGGGGACGAGGACGCTGCAGCAGGAGGATGATGGTGGTGGTGATGGTGACGATGATGCTGCTGATACTGGTGCTGATGCTGCTGATGCTGATGGTGATGCTGATGATACTGCTGATGATGTTGATGATGAACATCGTCGGAGGAGGACGGTCGGAAGGATGATGCTGCTGATGATGCTGCTGATGATGCTGCTGCGGCTGCTGCTGCTGCTGATGATGATGATGCTGCTGCTGATGATGATGATGATGATGCTGATGATGCTGATGATGATGATGATGATGATGAGGAAGAGGAAGGAGGAAGGGAAGAGGAGGAGGAGGAGGGGAGGAGGAGGAGGAGGTGGAGGAGGAGGAGGGAGGAGGAGATGGAGGCCGAGGCGCGGCGCGCAGGGCCAGGCGGGCCGGGCGCGCGCAGGCCCGAGCGGAGGCCGGGATGGACACGCAAAACATCTGAGGGGCGCCCGCCGGGCGTGGGCCCCGCCTCGCCCTCGGCCTCCTCCTCCTCCTCCTCCTCGTCCTCCTCCTCCTCTCTCCTCCTCCTCCTCCTCCTCCTCCTCCTCCTCCTCCTCCTCCTCCTCCCTCTCTGGAAGCGCACTTACCACACAGCTGGTCGTCATTGCGCATGCGCACTCGTGCCACGGAGGCGGCGCGAGCAGGCAATTCTGTCTCAAAGCGTCCTGCGTGAGCGTTTGGCTTCAAATGGCGTCTCCCACACCACTGCCTTTCTGGACATGTCCAACGTCTTTGCCTGTGCAGACCAGCAAGAGCTCAAGGGGGTATGCGGCGGCTGTCTGCAACGACACTGATGCCCGACACTTGTCTCAGCGCGTCCAGTATGCCTCAGCCAGAATGCGTTGTTTGGATGGGTTTGCAGAGCTTGACATTTGTCAGGGGACGCTTCCTGAGGACACGGTGGGAGGACCATTGTTTTTGTCTCCATTTCAACATACACTGGACGACCCCAGGCTGCGCAATTACGCCATCAATATGGAGTGCAATTGCATGCCCGAGGTCTTGCGCGATCCACGCGCCTCCCAGACAGTGGGCGTTGCTCGGAGCACGTACGCGGACGACGTGGCGCACGCGCTGGCCATCACAACGCTCGCGAGCTTCATCACGAAGGTTCTGTCGTTTCACGATGACTTCAAATCTGTCATCAACCCGCACGGGTACCAGCATAATTTTGACAAGGCGGAGAACCTGGTCAGGTTCGTCTGGACAGGGTCTGGCGCGTGCACGAAGACAGCATACACGACCCGGAACATCGTGCCTGGCGTGGTCAAGCGTGCAGTTCGGTATCTGGGTCCACACCTCCGATTTGACAACGGCCTCTCTGTCGAACGTGAACGCCGTGCTACGGCAACCAGACAAGCGTACTACAAGTTCGGCAAGTTCTGGGCCAGGTGCCGCAACGCACGGTGGACGTTCGTCCTGTTCAAGAGTCTCGTCCACGGCACTGCACACAGTGCACTCGTCTGCTTCGTTCTCAACCAGACAGACCGCCAAGTCATCGACAGCACGGTCGTATCGTTGGCGAGCACAGCCCTGCACGGTGCCTGCGCCATCACGGAATACCCCAGCGGCGCCAAGAGCTACCGGGCCCGGTCAAACCATGATGTTCTCCGTAAATTGCGACTCTTGCCTGCTGACGTGGAGTTGCGAGTGCAACGTTACGGTGGATGCAGGCGACGGCCCGGTACCCAGCTGACAACGCGTTGGTGCTGGCTGTCTTGTACGGCGCCCCCGAGGAGGACAAGAAGCCTGTTCTTTCCAATGCCGGCCGTCTGCTCCCAAGTCCACACCGTTGGGCGTTGCAAATCGCCGACGGTCTGGCTGCGCTGGCAGACATCACTGGCTCCTCAGACATTGCCGACGCTGTGCAGTACCCGCTCCGGCTGTTCACGGACAGCGGGATCAAGGATGCGTTCTTGTTGACGGATGCAGGCGTTATCGGTTCACGTTTCTTTTCTGTTGCTGTACCTCCTCCTGAATATGATCCTCCTCTTCATCTGGTTTGTGTTCACCTTCCTGATCGTAATATGCAATATGTATGTGATATCGTGGATGTGTGGTGTGGGGATGTGTGCAGGCAATCATTCAGTACGGCAAACGGGTTACGTGTACATCAGTTATAGAATTGACAGGGGACATGTACTTACACGTACTAAGCAATGTATCAGTTGTCGTGCCGTGCATGCTACTAAACGTATCACACAATGTCACTTTCATGCGAGCCTTCGCCGTGATTTCTGCAGGGAGGCGTGGTCGAAGGAGTCTAACACGGTACGAGAGGTCATTCCACTGTCGTATCCCATCGAATGTCCGCTTCGCGAAGATGGCCGTCGCTTTTTGGATCATTATTCGTATTTCTTTCATTTGTAAGCTCATTTTCGGGAGGATTTTTAGTTCGGCTTCGAGTGTCCTGAATAACTTGGCGGACGTGTGGAAGCTCTTCCTCGGCTAGGACACGGAGCCGAGGTCCCAAAAGAGAGCGGGTGGAGGAGACGACGAGCCAGCTTTGATCCGGGAGCTCATTGCAGTCATCACGAAGCTAGGTTTGAAGAGCGCGCAGGAGATGAGGGCCGTCATGGGCGTCACCTTCGTGTGCTTTTTTGTGCGATGTCAGAAAGAGCGCGTTCTGTGGTCGCTTGGAGGGGAGCAAGACCCCCCCCCCCCCCTCTGGATGGGGAGGGGGGTTCGAGCCCGCCCCCCGCCCCCCTCCCGTGACGGGGGGGTTTGACGCCCCCCCCCCGGGTTTGCCCCCCCCTCAGAAAAACCTCTCCTCCCTCTCTTCGGCTGGCGGCGGCGGCGGGGACCACGATTTCCTTTTCTGGGCCGGCGCCGGCGGTTGCGGCGGCGGGCGGCGGCGGCGGGGAGCGTCGACGAGGACGACGGTGGTGGTGGTGGTGGTGGTGGCGGTGGTGGCGGTGGCGGTGGTTGTGGTTGTGGTGGTGGTGGTGTGGTGTTTGTTTGTGGTGGTGGTGTGGGGGGTGGTGGTGGTGGTGCTGCTGGTGGTGTGGTGGTGGGGTGGTGGTTGTTTGTGGTGGTGGTGGTGGTTGTGGTGGTGGTGGTGGGTTGTGGTGGTGGTGGTGGTGGTTTGGGGGTGGTGTGGTGGTGGTTTGTGTTGGTTGTGGTGGTGGTAGTGGGTTGTAGTGGTGGCAGTGGTTTGCGGAGGTGGTGCTGGTGGTGTTGGTGGCGGCGGTGGTGGTGGTGGTTTGAGGGTGGTGTGGTGGGGGTGGGTCATGCTGCTGGTAGTGGTGGTGGTTGTGGCGGTGGTGGTGGTGGTGGCGTGGTAGATTGCGGTGGTGGCGGTGGTGGTAGTGGCGGTGGGTTTTCGTGGTGGTGGTGGTGGCGATGGTGAGTGGTGGTGGCGGTGGTGGTTGTGGTGGTAGTGGTGGCTGTGGTGGTGGTGATGGTTGTATGGTGGGTTGGTGGTGGTGGTGGGTTGAGTCGGTGGTGGTGGTGGTAATGGTGGTGGTGGTGGTGCTCGTGATGGTTATCGTTGCTGCGTCCCCGCTGTCGCCGGCGCCGCCGCCGGCGCTGCTGGCCGCCGCCAGCGCCGGCGTCGGCGACAAGGAGGCGCCCCCCCCCCTTCGGTGCCGCGCGGGGGGGGGGGGGGGGGCCCTTCGGTGCCGCACCCCCCCCCTTCGGGGCCGGGGGGGGGGGGGGGGGGGGGTTGGACCCCCCTTGCCCCCTTGGATTGCCTCTGGTCATCGTCGCTGCGCCCCCGCCGTCGGCGCTGCTGGCGGCCGCCGGCGCCGGCGCCAGGGGTTGTTGAACCCCCCCTTGGGCTGCTTCTGGTCGTCGTCGCTGCGTCCCCGCCGTCAGCGCTGTTGGCGGCCGCCGGCGACGGCGCCAGGGCCCCCCCTCCCCCTGGGAAGGGGGGGCGGGGTTGAACCCCCCCCCCTCCCCTTTGGGCTGCCTCTGGTCATCGTCGTTGCGCCCCCGCCGTCGGCGCTGCTGGCGGCCGCCGGCGCCGGCGCCAGAGGTGGGGGGTTCGGAAGGTGGGGGGGTTGGGGGGGGCCCCCTGGTTTGGATCGACGGCTCCGAGCGTTCGGGCCCCCCCCCCCCGAGGCGAGCGCCCGTGAAACGCGTTCTCTCGTCAGTCACCATCGATATCGCGCAGGCCGTGGCAACCCAGACCACGACGCACGCAGACCGCGCCAGGGAAAGGTCAGGGCACGGCGAAGGCGGTCCTGATCCGCCGCGTTTCGTCGCCATGCTGGTGGCGTTGCTCGGGCGCGTGGCCTGCCCGGAGCCGTGCAGGGAAGCCTTCGCTGAGTCCTTTGAGAAGTTCCCGCCGCCGTCAGAGCCGGGCCCGTCCGCAGAAGCGTTGCAGGCCGTCATTCCTCGCTGCCCGTTGAACAAGGCGTACGACGACACCGCGAAACAAGTCCTACTTCCGTTTGAGCGGCCCTGGACACGAGGAAATGGAAGCTCACGTCTACGCCGCGATTGCTGACATCTACGCGAAGAAGCAGGCCAACCGCATGTGCGGCCAGGCGCCCGCGGGCTCTCTTGAGAAGAGGGCGCAGGAACTCCTGGCCCAGCTCGGAATGGACAAGCAGTGATTTCGGCAGCGTCTGCCATCCCAGATTTGAGAGAATCATGTGTTCTTCCAGATTGCCATGCCCCCCTCCGCTGCTTGCCTGTTTTCTCCCCCCTGCCTCTTTTCCGCGGTTTCTGCTGTGGCGCTCTCTTTTTCTCCTGGTTCCGCGGCTTCTCTCGCTCCTCTCGCCCGTCGTTCCCCCCTCCTTCTGTCGCCCCCCTTTCGCCCTCGTCGTTGCTAGGGCGTGGCAAAGCAAACATTGTTTTTAACGCGTGTCTTCCGTATGCGCACGCGCGTGTGTCATTCCATGTATCGTTCCAGAGTGGGCGGCCAACCCGCCCCGCGTGGCGGCCTCTGGCGAGTCCGCCGCAGCGGCGCGGGCGCAGTCGGCAGCTGGCCGGGCTCTTTCTACTCCCTCTTCCCTTCTCGCCCCCCCCCGTCCCCCTCCCTCCCCCGCCCTTTTCCCTGGCAGGCTGCGAGGCGTCCATCAAAAGTGCGGTTACTTGTGATTACCAGGTCTGCCAGATATTCTCGCCGTGCACAGAGGGTCACGCCGCGCAAAGGAGAGCCGAGCCTCCTCCTCCTCCTCCTCCTCCTCCTCCTCCTCCTCCTCCTCCTCCTCCTCCTCAATTCTCGGGTTTCCCTTCCCCCCGTCCTCCTCTTCCTCCTCCTCCTCCTCCTCCTCCTCCTCCTTCTCCTCCTCCTCCTCCTCCTTATCCTCCGCCTCCTCCTCCTCCTCCTCCCCCGAGTCCTCCTGGCTGACTGAGTGACTCCTGGCATTCGAGGTCCAAGATCGCTGCCGCCGTAAAGTCCCCCCCCCCTCCTCCTCCTCCTCCTCCTCCTCCTCCTCCTCCTCCTCCTCCTCCTCCTCCTCCTCCTCCTCCTCCTCCTCCTCCTCCTCCTCCTCCTCCTCCTCCTCTTCAGTTTTCGTATTATTATTTTTCTGTTTCGCTCCTCCTCGTTCCCCCCCTCCTTCGGGCTGTTTGCCCCCTCCTTTGGGCTGCCTGCTGGCTTCTTTATCCTCCTTCTTCCCCCGCCCTCCTCCTGGTCCTCCTCCATATCCCTCTCTCCCTTCTCTTCTTCCCCTCTTTCTCCTTCTCCCTCTCCCTCTGACTCCTCGCCTTCCCGCTTGCCTCCTTGTCCTGCTCCTTCTACCTTTTGCGGTCCTCCTTCTTCCCTCACTCTTTTATCCTGCCCCCCTTCTCCTTCCACCCCCATTTCTCCCCTTCCTTCTCTAATTCCCCCTAGTCGTCGCCCTCCCCCTCGTCGTTTTCGCATTCGTCCTGGTCGTCTTCATTGTCCTCGTCGTCGTTCTCGTCCTCATCGGCCTCTAATTCTGATTCCTCCAACTCCTTGTCGTCGCCGTCGTCCTTCTCGTCCTCGTCTTTGTTTTTCCTCCCCCTCATCGCCCCTCCTTGTCCCTCCTCTTCCTCTTCTTATTCTTCTTCTTCGTCTTTCGTTTCTCCTCATTTACCTCCTTGTCCTCCTGTTCTTCCTTGTTGACGTCGTCGTCCTCCTCCTCCTCCCCCATTCTCCCCTTTCGAGCTTGTCCTGGACCTCGCCCTCCTCCGCGTCCTTTTCCTTCCCTTCGTCCTCCGCCGTGCCCTTCTTCATGATTTCATTATCATGCTTGCTCTCGTCGTCTTGCCTTGTCGTCGTTGTCCTTCTCCTCGCCCCCCCTCGTCCTTTCTTCCGTTCCCCCCTACCTCTCCGCGTCGTAGTCCAACTCCTCCTCCTTCTCCTCCTTCTCTTCCTCCTCCTCCTCTTCCTCCTCCGCATCCTCCGCGTCGCCCCGCCGGCCTTCGTCTCCGCCTATTGCCCCTTTGCCGCCCCCCCCTCCTCCCCTCGAGAGCGCGACCGACCGCAGTCACTTCGGACCGATCGTCAACCACTTCGGACCGATCGCAGCTAGTTGCGTTCGGTCCGATGCGGTTGCGATGTTTTTGGGTCGTTTCAATAAGGTTCTGATCAAGGAAAAGATCATACGAACGCTTCTGTGGTGCAGTGAGCTCCCTTAAGCCGCCCAGTTGGGAATCTGAAAAAGCGGTTGCGATCGGTCCGATCACAGACGGCCGACCAGGATCTCAGCTAAACACTTGTACTTGAGTTCGGACGTGGCCATGATCCGTGTACGATTCCCATGTGATTCGTATACATACGATTGAAACCAAACCTGAGCGAAAACACCCGGCGCGAAACAAATTGCATGACAGGGGGGGAGGAGGATGAGGAGAATGAGGAGGAGGAAGAAAAAGAGGGACAGGATGAGGAGGAGGAGGAAAAGGAGGAGGAAGAGGAGGACGAGGAGGAGGACGAGGAGGAGGAGGAGGACGAAAAGGAGGAGGAGGAGGAGGAGGAGGAGGAGGAGGAGGAGGAAGAGGAGGAAGAGAGGAGGAGGAGGAGGAGGAGGAGGAGGAGGAGGAGGAGGAGGAGGAGGAGGGGGAGGGCGAGGAAGAGGAGGACGAGGAGGAGGAGGAGGAAAACGAGGAGGAGGAGGAGGAGGAATAATACTAATAAGATGACAAAACTAATAACAATATGAACAGTACTGATAGTAAACATTATGATGACAAGAAGAGAATAATATCAAAACGAAGAAAACTCTGACGAAAACGACTAATCATACGACTACGGAGAATAATAAGACAAATGAGCAACATCATAATAGTACCAATCGTAATCGTAATGCGAATACTGATACTAAGAACACTAATAATATGGAAAATAATACGTATAGTGATGATACTATTACTCATAACGCGAGCACTACGACTACTACTACTACTACTACTACTACTACTACTACTACTACTACTACTACTACTACTACTACTAGTACCACCACCACTACTACTAATAATGGTCATTCCACGGATAATACAACTAATGAAACTAATATTAATAGTGTTATGGATAATAAAACGGCGAATCATACTTATACGAATAATACGAAAAAAATGCGAATACTAATAGACTACTACTAATAATAAAAAAGATGACCAATCATATTAATCGTAGTAGTAAAACTGATACGTTTATTACTACTACTACTACTACTACTATTACTACTACTACTACTACTACTACTACTACTACTACTACTACTACTACTACTACTACTACTACTACTACTACTACTACTACTACTACTAAGACTAATAACACACATAAACATGATACTACTACTAATCATACTAATAAGGAGGAGGAGGAGGAGGAGGGGAGGAGGGCGGAGGAGGGGGAGGAGGGAGGAGGAGGAGGAGGAGGAGGAGGGAGGAGGAGGAGGAGGAGGAGGAGGAGGGAGGAGGGGAGGAGGAGGAGGAGGAGGAGGAGGAGGAGGAGGAGAGAGTAGGAGGAGGAGAAGAGGAGGAGGAGGAGGAGGACGCGAGGGGGGAGGAGGGAGGAGAGGAGGAGGAAGGAGGAGGAGGAGGAGGGAGGATGAGGGAGGAGGAGGAGGGAGGAGGGAGGGAGGAGGAAGGGAAAAGGAGGAGGGGAGAGAGGAAGGGCAGGACGGAGGAGCAGGAGCAGGAGGAGGAGGAGGAGGACGAGGAGGAAGAGGAGGACGAGGAGGAAGACGAGGAGGAGGAGGAGGAGGAGGAGGAGGCGGAGGAGGAGGAGGAGGAGGAGGAGGAGGAGGAGATGAGGAGGGGGGGGGAGGAAAACGAGGAGGACAGGGTGGCAAGGCAAGGCGGGTTGACGCGGCGGCCCAGACCCCCAACGTCATGACTTTGCCAGAACGTCGACCCCCACAGGTCTTGACGAATTCTCCTACGGTAGGTTCGTGCGGCGTCGGCATTCGCAAGGCTTGTGGCTCCGCGTCGATGGTTCAACCTTGAATCGATCGCGGCCCCGATCGTTCAAGGTTCAATTTTTGTCGGGTGCACGGGTTCACTGGCCCCACCGTGTCCTTCGGTGCGCGAAGCCTCTCTGATAAGCCTCTCACAGAAGCGTCTCAGAGAAGCCTCCCAGAGGCCTCAAAGCAGCTTACCAGAGGCCTCAGAGAAGCCTATCAGAGAAGCTTCTCAGAGGCCTCATAGAATCCTTTTTTATAAGCAATCAGAGGCTTCAGTGCAGTCTTCAGAGGCCTGAGCAGCCTATCAGAGGCCGCAGAGAAGCTTATCAGAGGCCTCAGAGAGGCCTATCAGAGAAGGCTCTGAAATTCAAGGCCTCAGAGAAGATTCAGAAAACGCGGCCTCAGAGAAGCCTCTGGGAAAAAAGGCTTCATATAAGCTTCTGACAAGGCATCAGAGAAGCCCCTGAAAAAAAAGGCTTCGGAGAAACCTCTGAAACATCTGCAGAGAAACTTCTGAAAAAGGCCCCAGAGAAGATTCAGGAACAAAAAGCTTCAACGAAGCCTCTGAAAAGGGCTTCAGAGAAGCCTTTTGGCAAAAATGTTTAAGAGAAGCCTCTCGAAAAAAAGGCTTCAGAGAAGCATATGAAAAAAAAGGCTTCAGAGAAGCCTCTGGGAAACAAAGGCTTCAGAGAAACATCTGAAAAACAAAGGTTGCAGAGAAGCTTCTGGCAACAGAAGGCTTCAGAGAAGCTTCTGAAAAGGCTTCAGAGAAGCCTCTGACAAAAAGGCTTCAAAGGAGCCTCTGAAAAAAAAGGCTTCAGAGAAGGCTCTGAAAGGTGTCAGAGAAACCAATGAAAAAAAAAAAAGGCTTCAGAAACACTTTTGAACACAAGGCTTCAGATAAGCTTCTGAAAGGCCTCGCTGAGGCTTCTGGGAGGCGTCTCGGAGGCCTTTCAGAGGCGTCTCAGAGGCCTCTCAGAGAGCTCTGCAGAAGCTCAGCAGACGCTCTTGGACCTGTTGCAATCCGGTGTTCTTCAACAAGTTTTGTTTAGGAATCCTTTTTATTAGGTTGCGATCAGTCCGTTTCCAGTGGTTGCAATCCGACCGAAGTAGTTTTTGAACAGTCCGAAGTGGTTGTAATCGGTCTTATCCCGCCCCCCCCTTGCCCTTCCAATTTTCCGTGCACTCGCCCGCCCGCAGAGGCGGGCCTGGGAGCGCGCAGCCCGGTCCCCCGCTCCCTCCCTGGCGGCGGCCGGGGGGGAGGGGCGCCGAGCGTCTTTCCTCCCCAGACATCCGGTGCCTCGACAAAATCGAGAATCCCTGCATGTCTTTGGGTGTTCCACAAGAACTAGAACAAAAATCGAGACGGAGTTTTTTATTCATCGCTCTCAGCCTCGGCGGGGCCCTTTGCGGGGCCGCGGGGCCGTCGACAAAAACGCTTCGGGATGAGAAGCGGGTCCCGTGGAAGTGGTCGAGATGTTGGGGGGTCGCGTCTCGACAACATCGAGACGCCGGATGTATGGGTCCGAGGTGGGAATTTATACATGACCACCGCCTGGAGGGTCAGTTTTCGGAGCCTCGACAGGCGGTGGAAATGGACATATTCGGGCCCCTGGGGGCCGAAATATATCCACATCCACCGCCCGCTAGGGCACCAGGACGTCGGTTCCCATGCGGTGGATATGGATAAATCCCCGCCTCGCAATATGGGTCCGCGTGGCACCCCGCTGCCTCCGCCCGGCGCCCCTCTCGTCGGCACGCCCGACATGGGTACGGAAAGGAGGGGTGCGATGCCCAACTGCATCTGTTGTCCCAAACAGGCAGCGGCCGCTGTTGGGCAGGCGGCTTCGTGTCTCAAGCGGGTACCGTCCGCGGCGGCACTGACAGCGAGTCCTGTTCAGAATGGGCAACAGATGCTGTCGGACTTTGTCCCGTGAATCCGACGTCGGGGAAATGAAGACAACATCATGAAACTCACGACCGATGTCCTAGACCCCGTCTTTCTGTTGCATTTTTGAGCTGGATCGATCTGTGATGGTCCTGGGGCCCGAAGCCAGGCAAAATTGCCCGCCGCGAAAGAATCGCGGCACCAGGACTCCAGGGCTTCCATTCTTGTCGCACTCCGGATTTCAGAACCACAGGGGGTGGCGTGATTTGGGGGGGGGGGGGTCCTGGTTTCCCCCGCCTTGGAGGGTTCCGGGACGCCTGGGCAGAAGGCTGGTCTTTCATGGCTAGGGTGGGGGTCTAGACTTGCTCGTCTGAGAGGGTTGCGACCCTTTTTTCGCTATGAGACCCGGAGCCCCACTCTTGCCGTACCCCTTTCGATCGTACCGGCCTCGGGGCGACGCCCGCCCGTCGGCGCGGGTGCTGGCCGTGCGGCAGCGCGCGCGTGGGGGCAGGAGCCAGCCCCCGCGGGTGGCCCCGCGACCTCGGGCCCCGCCGCGGCCCCTGCCTCGGGCGGGCCCGCGGCCAGCATCGAGCAGTGGCGAAGCGTCGCGGCCTGCCAGTGGGCCCCCCGGAGGATGTTCCAAGAACCTCCTGTGACTTGCGCAGGATGTGCTGCGGACCTTTCTGGCCGAGGCCGTCCTGTCCTGACACGTTGGCTCCTGTGCTCCAGGCGCACTGTTTTTGTTCTCCGGACGTTCCCCAACCAGTGCTTGCACTTAAGGCTTCTCGCTTGTTCGTCAAAAGGAGCTGGGCCTGCGTGGCGGTCTGGCGGCTCCGTTGTCGCCGTTGCCGCCTCGTCGTCGCTTCGTCGCCGCCCGTCGTCTCGGTCCTGCCTGTCGGTCTGGCGGCTCCGTGGTCCTGCCGCCGCCTTAGATTGCACAGCACGATTCGCATCCCAGGGGATTTTCCTGTCTACAAGACTACAATGGAGACCCATGGCAAGAAACACGCTGCTTGCCTCCAGGGTGCCTTGGGTTTCTTGGGTTTCGATGGTTTTGCTGAGGAGCGCGTGACGTTCCCACACCAAAAATCGATGGACGTCCTGGGGTCTCAGGGTTGGCTTTCTTGTGTAAGGTTTTTAGTGGTCGGGCTTCCAATGTATCAGGATCGACCCCCTGGATTTACCCCCCTTGTCGTATTGCAATGGGCGTATGATTATGGCCCATCGTCCATCGTCAATATGAACTCATCAAACCATCCCAGTCAGGCCAGTAACACTTCTCCCCCATCCTTTGCAGCATATATTATGCGCGCGCAGTCATTCATCGAAAATCACAAGTTTTCAATACTCCCTTGCAACAAGTGGGACGAAGCGCGCACGCGCGCGTCGTCGCGCGCGCATGCCGGAGTCCACGGGGCCGACGTGGACACGAACGCGTCATCGCGCGCGCATGCCGGAATCCTTCAAAAACCTCAGGCTTCGCAGGGATTTCAAAATTCAGTGTCCTCAGAGCGTAAAGCACGTGGCCTTGCAATCTCAGTTTCCACAAAAAGAGCTGCGCTCGCGCTCTCGATGATTATCAAGGCATTTTTTTTTTTTTTTTTTTTGTTCCCCTCGCTCTCTCTATACATAAATTCGGCCAAGCGGGCGTTTCGCGCCGCATGTGTCAAATAATGCCATGCGGGCCACCCTCGCGCGACTTTCGCGCGCGCATGTCGAACTCTTCCCAAAACGGTCATCACCGACGCGAGGACGCCGTCACCGTCGTCGGCGTGATCAGCCTCGGCGCCGTCACTGGCCGCGCCGTCGCCGTTGTCATCATCGTCTCCAGCGTCGCTGCTACCATGGTCGTGTGTACCGAGGCCGACGTTGCCATGATACCGCGCCCGCCCAAGTGGCCGACTCGCATTGAAGCTGCCGCTGGGAAGTGCCCCGAGGCCAGCGCAACCGCGGCTGCGTCGGTCGCGCCAAACTAGTTGGCCGCTGCGCGCGCGAGCATGCGCGGGCTAGCGCGGCCGCAGAAATGCACCTGCCAACACCAAACACTCATTGCAATCGCCGCCGCGTGTGTTTTGCAAAACAAGTTGCGGGTGGGAGGGTGCGATGATTGCGCGAGCAGTGGAGTTGACAATTGCGAGTTCCACACGTGAGTTGCGCCACGCGTACTCTCCTTTCCTAAAAATGAATCAGGATATCTTCCAGGCCCCCGAGGGCGGAATTGTCCGCTTGCCTTTGTGTTTTTCAAGGTACACTTGATTATGCCCATCTTTTGGGGCGTCGAGAAAACCACGCGGGAAGCCAACGAATCCCACGACAAGCCCTGGAGCTTCCGTGAGTGTGGGGTCTGGGCCATTAGCGGAACATTTCTTTTATCCATTATTGAGGATCGTGGACTTGTAGGGTCTGTGGGGCATTCCACTCAGTGCCTTGCGGCACAGTGGGTTTCGCCAGTCAGTTTATCCCGCACTATGTGCTTTGGCGGGTAATTGCTGCTGGATCTTATCATACGTCTTTATATTGCATGGTCTTGTGCGCACCATCCACGTCACACGGTATCAGCACGTTGCTATCCTCTATAATGTCCTGCCTGCTATCAGGCAGCGTATTCCCAGGTGTCCGTGCTTCGATTAAAAGTTGCCCATACTTCCAGCACGGAAGCATCAGGTGCTCCAGCAGGTGTTGTACACCTCCTTCTATGTATGAGAACCATTGTCCATGCGATTTTGCCGTGCGAAGAAAGTGGAGGAGCAGTAATGGAGCCCTTTTGTGGTTCTTTGGTGGTATTCGTGGAGCTTTTTTGGAGCCCTGTGGGGTCCTTCGGGCTGGGGCCATGCTAGAGGTCATGGGCCTAACTAGCGGGGTCTTGAATGAACGATGCCCTTTTAAAGCGCGGAATGTGCTTCTTGTGTATTTCGTGGAGCTGCCTTGGGGTGCTCTTGGGGATCGTTGGGGCCCTTGTTGGGCCCTTCTGGGGCCCTTCTGGGGCCCTTGTTGGGCCTCGCTTGGGACACCCTGGGTCGCAGCCAGCAGTGTGAGAAAGTTCGCGCACTTGTCGCATGTGTTTGCCTTTGGAGGGCATCTTTGGGAGGCCCGCGGACCGCCTCAGGGCCGTTTTGGGGCCTGCTTGGGGCCTCTTGGAGCCATGCTGGAGGCAGTCTGGCCCAGCTTGGGCCATCTTGCGTCATCTTGGAGACCGTCTTTTGAGCTACATGAGCCGTCGCGGAGCTGCTGAAGAGCACCACGGTCTAAGCGACGCCCAGCAGCGTCAACGTTCACGTTCTGCGGCTGGCTGCCAGCCTGATAAAACAACACGTAAGTAGGGGGGGGGTCCCCCCGCCCATGCCCCCGGGGAGAGGGTATGGGGAGAGTTAGCAGTTCCTTGGCAAGATTTGATTTGCTAAACCACCTCACGCCCAGAATATTGGTCGGATTTGCCCCCAGTGCTGGCTTTCCAGTAGTTTCCGATTGGGTTGCCCTGGCGCCCATCTGGGCCCGCTCATAGGGTACTGGTCTTCGCTTCTCATGAGTGCTGGGGTTTCGGTGAATCCCTAAGTTGCCGTGACCGTAGGCTCATGGCGTTGATTCCTTGCTAGCTCTCTTTACGCGTCTTGGGTCTGCGCGCTGATCTCGGCTTCGCTAGCCGCTGTCCCCAAGCACTGCCTGACTGATGGCCGGCGCGCCTCGCGCGAGTGAGCGGCGAGCGCGGAGCAGGGCCCCCATTGGGGCCGCCGCGCCCCGAACGACAGGGCGACGGTCTGGGGGCTGACATGGGGCAAGTTCGGCGCCGTCGTCGCGCCAGCGCGCCGTGGGTGCCTCGCGCTGGGGCTGTTTGCGATCGCGCCTCGCGTGCCTTGCGCGCGTTCTCGCGCGCGGCCCAGCGTCCGGATGAAAGTCCGTCAGGTCCCACGCATGGGGCCTGGCCTCAGTTGCCCTCGGCGCTGGCGTTGCGGTGCTTGCCCAAACGTCACGCCCACGGGGTCTGGGCCATGCTGCCAAGGATGTTGGGTTTGGTTAGCGGTGCCTTCCCATCGGGTCTTGTCCAGATCGTCCTTCTTTTTGAAGTTTCGGTCCTCGCGCCAGTTCGGTATCATCTCATCCTGCCCTCTCCCTGTGTCATTCATGGTGGGTTTCCCGCCGCTTTCTCTGAACTCCTCTCTCGCCGCTTGTCTCTCTCTTGCCTCTGATGGTGTCTCGTGGAAGTACTCCCCTCCTTCTCGCACCTCCCTTCTCCTGTGCGTGCTCCCTTTCGGTTTCTTCCCTCTCGCGACGTCGATGTTCAATAATGACAAAGAAGGATTATCTGGCTGGCCATCTTCCGGAAAATAAATTAACACATCTGCGCAACCAGAGGGCGTGCAAGATATAGCATTACGACTTTCTCTCGGTTTCACCTTCTTTCTGTTCTTCTTTGGTTTGTTTTTCTTTCGTTATATCTGGAGGGCTGCGCCCCGCGCCGCTGGCCCCACTGGCCGAGCCACCTCGTGGACTTCCCCGCTGCGCGACATGCGCGCGCGGAGCGCGCAGAGTCCGGGAGTTGCGACCGGCTGCTCCCCCTCCTTCTTTTCCTCCTCCTCCTCCTCCTCCTCCTCCTTTGCTCCTCCTCCTCCTCCTCCTCCTCCTCCTCCTCTCCTCTCCGTTCCCCTCTCCCTTCCCTTCCATCTTGATTATTCTTCTTCCTCTTCCACATCCACTTCCTCTTCCTCCTCCTTGGCCGTCTCCTTTTGCTCCTCCTCCTCGTTTTCCTTATCCTCCTCCGTCTCGTCCTTCTGTTCCTCCCTCTTTTCCTCCTATTCCTTTCCCTATTCTCCTATTCCTCTTCCTCTTATGGCGCTCTTGATATTTTTCTGGGGTCTTCTTGGGGATCTCTCGGGGGCCTTTTTAGGGCCTCTTGAAGCCCGCTTGGGGATTCTTGGGGCCCTCTTGAACTGTCTTGCGATGTTCGTTGGCCGTCTTGAGGCCCTCTTGGCCGCCTTGGCGATGTTGGCCTCTCTGGCCTCCTTGAGACCCTCTTGTGGCTTCCTGGGCGGTGGTATTCGGTAGTTGTTTGGGCTCTTGTGGGATTCTTCCGGACCTCCTGGGGCCGTCTTTGGGAACCCTCCTGGCCGCGCGGTGCCTCTCCCATCCATGAGAACGCTTGGGCAATTTGGAGCGACCAGGAATTCGAGGGACCCCACCCAGTGTTTTTTGATGCCGCGATCCTTCCTGGACAGTTGTAGACAGTAGAATGGAGACAGGATAGGAGAGGCCGCAGAGACGGCAACGTCAGCACACATAACGCATTACGGCAGCCACACGAGCCAGCAGTCCAGGAGCATACCTCTGAGCGTGGCGCCTTCAGTGGGGCCTGCTAATTGTTTCTTTCGCACATGTATCCCCTCTCATCTCTTCTCCTCTCTCCCCTCTTCTCTCTGGTGCCTCTGCACTGTCAGTTTCCGTCTCTGTTCTTTGCTTCTATCGCCTCTCGTATCGTCTCATTCGTCGCTAGCACATGTCTCCCTTGATTTACCATCTCCGATCTATTCTCTTTTACCTGCTTTTTATCTTTCACCTGCCACTGAGCTGTACTGCGGGCGCCAGAATCAGGCAGCTCCCCTCTGCTGTGCCTGTGCGTGCGTGCGCTCGTTGCACTGCCTCGTTGGCCGACGTCTGTTCCGCACCTGCCCCCAGAAGCGTGCCGCCGCTCTTGGCCTGCGTGTGCACCCGGTTGCCCGCAGCCGCTGGCCCACGCCCCGCCCTGGGGCCATGGAGCCTGCCGCCACCCCATTAGAGCCCGCTGCGAAGCAGCCAGCGATGGGCGTGGCAGACCCCGCCGGCGGACCGGCGGCGGACCCGGGCCAGGCCCCCCATCAGGGGCAACGGTAGCGGGGGATGGGCACAGGTGGGGATGCATCGGCCCCTGATCGCCCATGGATCGCCGACAGGGGTCTGAGAGCCCCACCCCGCCCAGGAAGGTGCTGTTTTGCTATCGGGGGCCTATCGCCGATCTATCGGCGATATATCGCCGATTCCAGGTCGATGCACCCCCCCTATGCCAGCCAGTTCCCCCCTATCATTGCCCCTCACCCCCACGAACAGAGACTCTGATAAGCCAGGACGTCGGCGCGCTTCAGGGGCGAAGAGGGGACCACCACAGCCGACGGGCTGAGGAAGTCGCCCGGGGCGCCCACCCCACGGCTTTCCCAAACCCGCCAGCGACGATGGATGGCCTGCGCGCGACACTCGAAATCGAGCACCGCGTGCAGGTCATCATCGCTGGGGGCTCGGGGTCGGCCTTGGGGGGGGGCGCCAGGGGCGGTTTCCTCGGCCCAGCAGTGGTGGCTGTCTCTGCTTCGCTCCGGAGCGCTCGAAAAAATGCAGCCGTGGGCCGAAGCGCTCCACACTCGTGAAACATTTCCGTATCCGCGGCCTCGCGGGCTGAGCGTCTGGGTTGCGACCCCGCGGATGCGGGGCGTTTTTTCGCGGATGCCCCGCGCGGAACGCCTGCGTGCGCTCGCGCATCCGTGGGATCGCGCCCCGGACTCCAGACCGCGAGGGCGCCGGATGTACGGTCATGCTCGCCACTCCTGCTCCCCTTCGCCCTCTCCCGCCAGATCTGGCAGAGCCCCGGTCTGCAGAGTCCTGGCTCCCCCGCCGCGACCGGAGGCGGCCCCGGCAGCGCCCTCTCCGGGCACGGCCTGCCCGCGGCCCGAGGACCGGGTGAGCCTCAGGCCGAGGGGCGAGCAACTGCACGAGCACGCGGTCGGGAGTTTTGGCGGCTCGGCGTGCCGCAGCGCCGCTGTTGGCCCACGGCGCCTCGGCGCGACACGCCACGTGTGCCCCAGTCCCGCCCCCGGGCATCAGCGTCCCGAGCTTTTCCAGGGCCTCCCGCCCCGCGCAGCGGGGGCGCCATGCCGTCCGCTCGCAGGGCACACCCATTCGGCGGAGCCACCGCCGCGACAAGCTGAGCAGAAGCTCCCGATCGTAAGTTTTCGCAGGTCCGCGCGGATTTCTTGGATCGGCGTTGGAGCCCCCCTCCCTGGGGCGCGGAGCGCGCCAGAGGTGACGCCTCAGGCGCCGCCACGGGGTCCAGCGCCGATGCAAGAAATCCGCGCGGACCTCCGAAAGTTTATGCGTGTGTAGTTTTTTTGTTCCTCCTATCAGGGCGGCCTTTGACGCCCTCGACGCCGACAAGGATCATCAGGAGGAAAAAACACACCGACACAAATGAACGTCGATTCCCAGGAACCTATGTGACAATAAGGAAAGTGTATGGGGAAGACGAAACTCCAGCAGAGATGGACAAACATGGAGGCTCCTGGTATTTGTGCCTAATTATCTATTTGTGTGCCCCTGGGCTCCTCCAGATCAGAGTAGCCAGAAGCCACGATAATCGTATGTTCCACGATCTCGAATATCTCAGCATTCCCTGCTGCTCCGCACGGGCTCCAGGAACGAGGGCCGCCAGATCCTTCGGATCCCCTGGCACGTGTCCTGAGCAAACCGCGCCAGGGTGAAAATCCCAGACATCCGACGATCCTGTTTTTTTCGACGCGCGGCCCCAGAGGTCCGAAAGAGCGCGTTCTGTGGTCGCTTGGAGGGGGGGGGGGTTGGAACCGAACACCCCTCCTCCCTGGATGGGGGGGGGGCTGGTTCGAACCCCCCCCTCCCCTCCCGTGACGGAGGGGGGGTGGGGGGTTCGAAACCCCCCCCCTCCCCTACTTCTCCTCTCTCCCTCTCCTCGGCTGGCGGCGGCGGCGGCGGGGACGACGATTTCCTTTTCTGGGCCGGCGCCAGCGCCTGCTGCGGCGGGCGGCGGCGGCGGGAGCGTCGACGAGGACGACAGTGGTGGTGGTGGTGGTGGTGGTGGGTGGGTTGTGGTGGTGGTGGTGGCGGTGGTGGTGGTGGCGGTGGTGGTGGTTGTGGTGGTGGTGGTGTGGTGGTTTGTTGTTGTGGTGGTGTGGTGGTTGTGGTGGTGGTGGTGTGGGTGGTGTGGTGTGGTGGTGGTGGTGTGGTGGTGGTGGTGGTGGTGGTGGATTGTGGTGGTGGTGGTTTGGTGGTGGTGTGGTGGTGGTTTGTGGTGGTGGTGGTGGCGGTGGGTTGGGTGGTGGTGTGGGTGGTGTTGTGGCGGCGGTGGCTGGGTGGTGGTGGTGTGGTGTGGTGTGTGTGGTGTGGTTTGTGGTGGTGGTGGTGGTGGTGGTGTGGTGGTTGTGCTGCTGGTAGTGGTGGTGGGTTTGGCGGTGGTGGTGGTGGTGGTGGCGTGGTAGATTGTGGTGGTTGTGGTGGTAGTGGTGGTGGGTTTTTGTGGTGGTGGTGATGGTGAGTTGTGGTGGTGGTGGTTGTGGTGGTGGTGGTGGCTGTGGTGGTGGTGGTGGTGGTGGTGGTGGTGGTGTGGTGGGTTGGTGGTGGTGGTGGTGGGGGTGGGTTGAGGCGGTCGTGGTGGTGGTAGTGGTGGTGGTGGTGGTAGTGGTGGTTAATCTCTTGCACAGCTGTGCTCTAGAGCTCGGGCCTCTTTATTTTCGTTCGTCGTCGTCGTCCCCCTGGTCCATTCCTGGCCCTGGACCCAACCTCCCCCCTGGTCCTGGCCCCAGCCCCCCTCGCCCCGCTGGCCCTGGCCCTGGACCCAGCCGCACCCCCCAGCCCTGGCCCCAGTCCCCCTCGCCCTGGACTCTTCATTTTCGTTCGTCGTCGTCCCTGGTCTGGTCCTGGCCCTGGACCCCCCCCCTGGTCCTGGCCCCCGCCCCCCTCGCCCCGCTGGCCCTGGTCCTGGCCCAGCCTCTCCCCCCCGGCCCTGGCCCCAGCCCCCCTCGCCCTGGACCCTTTATTTTCGTTCGTCGTCGTCCGTGGTCCGATCCTGGCCCTGGAGCCCAACCTCCCCCCCCTGGTCCTGGCCCAGCCCCCCTCGCCCCACTGGCCCTGGCCCCTGGACCCAGCCTCCCCCCCCCCGGCCCTGGCTCCAGTCCCCCTCGCCCTGGACCCTTTATGTTTCGTCGTCGTCGTCCCTGATTTTCGTTCGTCGTCCCTGGTCCGATCCTGGCCCTGGACACAGCCTCCCCCCTGGTCCTGGCCCCCGCCCCCCTCGCCCCGCTGGCCCTGGTCCTGGACCCAGCCTCCCCCCCCCGGGCCTGGCCCCAGTCCCCCTCGCCTTGGATCCTTATTTCGTTCGTCGTCGTCCCTGGTCCGGTCCTGGCCCTGGACCCAACCTCCCCCCCTGGTCCTGGCCCCAGCCCCCCTCGCACCGCTGGCCCTGGCCCTGGACCCAGCCTCCCCCCCTCCGGCCACGGAGGACGACGGAGGAGGAGAAAGAAGGAGCAGAAAGAGACAGACGCGGACGACGAGATGGCAAGGCCGTGTCGCGTCCAGGCTGGGCCAGACGTCGTCGACCACCGCCGCCGGCTCCAGACCTCTCAATTGAGGTTAACCCCTTCCCTCGTTCGTGTTTTCCGTTTTTCCTCCGTGGTCCCCGGCCCGAAATCGGCTTCCCGAGGCTTCGTAGAGCACGCTGCGACGTCATCGAACAATCTACCACTCCTCCGCTTTCCACAAGATGCAGTCGAACAGGTCCCAGTCGACACACACTGGCTCGGCACAGGGCGCCCTGCCCGTCCCTCCCTTCTGTCCTCGATCCCCCCACATGCCCCTCCTCCTATTTCTCTCCTCAAATGTACAGGAGCCAGGGCACGCGAGCCACTTGTTGTCGCTGCGTTCCTGCCGTCGCCGGCGCCAGCGCCGGCGCCAGCGCCGGCGCTGCTGGCCGCCGCCAGCGCCGGCGCCGGCGCCAAGGGGGGCCCCTCGGCGCCAGGGAGGGGGGGGGCTTTGAACCCCCCCCCCTTGGGCTGCCTCTGGTCATCGTCGCTGCGCCCCCGCCGTCGGCGGTGCTGGCGGCCGCCGGCGCCGGCGCCAGGGGGGTTCGGGAGGGGGGAGGTTTGGGGGGGAGGGGAGTCCCCTGGCTTTGATCGACGGCGCCGAGTGTTGGGGGGGGGGGGGGCCCACGCCCTGGTTCGAAACGCGCCGCCGAATGTTCCCAAGGCAAGCGCCCGTGAAGCGCGTTCTCTCAGACGTTCCGACCCCCTTCGCCGGGGCCGGCTTTTGGTCCCAGATCCGAAGGTGATGGCCCCGGGGGGCCGGATGACGGCCCGCACGAGTCCGAAATCGAGGAACGACGCTTGGAACTTCATGGGGCGAGCAACAAGATACCGATACCGCTGCTCCTTGGACCTCTCTCCGGGTGCGCTCTGACCAAGATTCCGAGGCGGATCCAGCCGTTGCGACGAGGGCTCTTCAGGACGAACAGCGGTAGCAGCATCTGTTCCTCATCGACGCATCACGGCGACCATGGCGGCGGAGGAAACGCGCCAGTATTGAACACATCAGTTCGTCGGAGATTTGCTCGGCTGATCCCCGTAGGACCTCACTGCTGGACCCCCCGGTAGCATTCGAAAGTACCAGCAGTTTCACACTTCGCAGCCCCCCAAGGCATGGCGAGGTTGGAGGGAAGCAGCGGGACGAGAGGAAATAGAGAGAGAGAGAGAGATAGCAGGAGGGAGGCGGGAGGAGAAAGGCCAGAGATCTCAATGCTCTATCCAGAACGAGTGCCCAACGAAGGACAAATTTCTGCGACCACGTGCGACCCCTACCCTTGCGGGTCCCACCGATACTGGGGTGCCGGACACCCCCCGCTGGTGTTCACTTGCCTGCGGACATCTTTCGAATTCTGAACCCAAGCAAGCGTTGCAGAAACCTGACCTGCATCACATGTGGTTGCATAAAGGTCATACGGTCAACCCGCATACTATAGGATGGGCAACCTTCCCAAGGGTACCCTTGCACCCCTGCCTCCTCGGTCCATCCGCGGCCACTTCCGTTGCACGCCCACGACGGACTGCTTGTTCTGTGCGGATCCTGCCTCTTCGCCTTTCCCGCGTCCCCCTCCGTTTGTGCCTCAATTCGTTCCTGGCGTGTCCCGCCCGTGGCCCGACCGGCGCCTGCACCAGCTTCGTTTCGCTTGCGCCCGCTGGCTCAAGAACCCCGGTGCTGGAAGGCAGCTTTTCCTTTCCTCCCACGAGGACGGCGAGGTCACCCGCGCCGACCTCGAGGCGGCCGTCCGCCGCCTGGCCGGTGGGCACGCTGGCGGCCGCGCGCTCTTCGCCGCCGCGGACCGGCGCGGCGGCGGCGCCCGGGAGCTCGAGGACTCTGGCGCCGTCTGGGGGTCTGAGGTGCCCGGGGCTGCTGGAGGTGCCCCGGGGCAGCCTGGCCCCAGGTGCCCCCAGCTTCTCGCTCAGTCTTGGAGCCTCTGGGGCCCTCTGGGCCCCGAGGGGAGTGCTCTGGAGGCTGTGGAGGCCTCTTTGGGAATCCTGGGGGCACCCTGGGCCAGCGGGCCCTTCTGGCGACACCCGAGAGGTGGCCCAGCACTGGTTCCGGCGAGCGAGCGAGGTGGAGGGTTCTGGGCTTGAGAAGATTTCTTCGTATGTCTCTGACTGAGGGGGCAGTTCTCGGGCCCCGGGACCGTCTGAAGCGGACCCGGGCTGGAACAGCGCAGCAGGTGGATCCCCGGAGGGTCTGGGGACCGATTCTGCAGGCGGATTCGGCCTGATCCTCCCATCCTGGCTGATTTTTTAGGGTCCCATCCAGTTCAGACCCCCCGACCGCCTCCAACGAGGACTTTGCGCCCGCGGTGCTGCAGACGGCGGGGCTGCCTCCTCTGGCCGCGGATCTCAGGGCTCATGTCGACCCCTGGGGCCCGATTCGATTCGACTTCGATGGCCTCCGATTCAGAATTCGATTCCACTTCGGATTCCGGTCTGGATTCCGACTTATCGATGGGGGCCATCGCCGATCCGACTCATCGATTCGATTCTGGCATCTCCTGGGCTGCCTCTGGCCGCGGATCGGGGCGGGCCAGGATGGAGCGAAGAAGAGTCGACGTGAAGGAAGTGGGTCCTTAATGGCTCCCGTCCCCGATCAGCTAAAAAGGTATGCGAAAAAACCGGTAACCGTAGGCGCGCCCGAAATTGTGACCGAAACGCAGTGCGACCGAAAGTGTGATGGCAAGTGAACTTCGTGCTGTTTTCGACCCACATATTTCGGTCTCATTTATAGGCGCGTTCGAACAAAATCCGGGCGCCAGTGTCGGTCACGCTTGGGTCGATTTTCGGGCAAAGTTTCGGCCACTACACCCCCCTGATATGGACATGGCTGCGTGAGGGTCCTGAGGGAGGGAGGGAGGGAGGGAGGGAGGGAGGTTTTTGAATCGGTCTTCGGGGGTTCGGGGCCCTCCACGGGCCTCCGGGCCGTCGGAACACGGCCCAGGTCAGGGCTGGTCCTGGGGGAAGCCGGGCAAAGATAGCGGCATGAACATACGGTCAAGACGCTGAAGCGAGAGCCTCTTCTGCTCAGGAGGGGCCCTGGTTTCTGAGCCATTCCTTAGATCTCTTGGTCGCCGAGCCTCTCCGTGGTAGACGCTGTGCGTGTCCAGAAAAGCACCCGCGTCTCTTCCTCAGTCTTACGGTAGCACGATTCTTGTAGGCCTCTGAATGTCCGCGCGGATTTCTTGGATCGGCGCTGGGACCTCTCAGCGGCTCCTCCAGCGCCCGCCCTTGCGCGCTCCGCGCGCCAAGGGTTTGTCCAGCGCCGATCCAAGAAATCAGCGCGAAGCACCGAAAGGTTGTATTTATGCATTTTTCTGGTGGAAGCGGGTCCTCAGGTTTTTGCCTGTCTTCGGACCCCTCGGGCCCTGCACGGGCCCCAGGCCTGTCCGACGTCGGCTCAGGGCGACAGGCTGGACCCGAGGCGAGGCCCCAGGCGTCCAGGACCCGTTTCACTCAGGACCCGTTTGCTTCATGCCAGCGCTGGGGGACGTTACTTACGCAGGCCGAAAGATTTTCCTCTTGAGCCCCACATGTCGGAAGCGACGCGCCGATCCCCTCTGTTCTCCTCCCACCTCCTCTTGCCTCTGCCCTCATCCTTCCCCTCTTCATCCTGGGAAGACCCCCCTCCCCCGTAGAATCACAGCATTGGTCTGCAGATCCACGGCTCCGTGGATAGCATGATGCTCCGCGGATCCCATTTCCCCTCGGTCCCGGATGCTAATTATTATATATATTTCCGGGAAATAAATGGATCCAACGTATTTCACACACAGGAAATTGGATCCGCGCAACACAGAAATATGATCCACGAAACTCCCCCACAATCGAAAAAGGGATCCAATTGGATCCATTGGTGTTCTCATATTTTCTGTCCAAGAGGAAAAACTTTCGGCCTGGGGATGAAAGGTTTTAGCGCAAAGTGTTGGCGGGGGAGACGCAGTTCGAAATCCGACTGAAAGGTTTAGCACAAAGTGTTGGCGGTGGGGACGCAGTTCGAAATCCCACAGCACAAAGTGTTGGCGGGGGAAACGCAGTTCGACATCCCACTTACGCAGGCCGAACGATTTTCCTCTTGAGCCCCACATGTCGGAAGCGACGCGCCGATCTCCTCTGTTCTCCTCCCACCTCATCTTGCCTCTGCCCTCATCCTTCCCCTCTTCATCCTGGGAAGGCCCCCCTCGGCCCCCTCCCCCGTAGAATCATAGCATTGGTCTGCAGATCCACGGCTCCGTGGATAGCATGATGCTTCCTTTGCGGTGCCCCGCGGATCCCATTTCCCCTCGGTCCCAGATGTTAATTATCATATATTTCCGGGAAATAAATGGATCCATCGTATTTCACACACACAGGAAATTGGATCCGCGCAGCACAGAAATAGGACCCACGAAACTCCCCCACACCCGAAAAGGGATCCAATTGGATCCATTGATGTTTTGATATTCTAAGTCCACGAGGAAAAAACTTTCGGCCTGGGGATGTAGTTCGAGGGGATCGGCTCAGGGGGGAACGCATCGGCTCCCAGTCGCCCATTCATCGTCGCTGGGGGCCCGATAGGACCACCCAGCAGAGCGTGCGGTTGTGCTATCGGGGGCAAGTCGCCGATCCATCGGCGACGTATTGCCGACTCCAGCTCGCTGTCCCCCCCCCCCCCCCCCGAGCCGGCCCCTTCTATGACGTTGTGCCTCAGGAGCGGGGCGGGCCGGGAGGCCCAGGCGCCGAGTACCTCGCCAGGCACGGACTGCGCGCCGTGTGCGAAGAAATGCTCGAGGGGATCGCTGGCGCGATGCCGGAAGACCCGCACGCGTGGATGATGCGCTTCCTGGCGGAGCGCAGGTCGACGCGGCAGGTCGCCCAGGCTGCGCCCGAGCCTGCCGGCGACGCCGCCTCAGCGAAGCTGAAGCCCTGGCGGGTGAATACGAGCGCCGTCTTGCGGAAGGCGCCGAAGAAGCTGCTGGACGCTGTGCTGGTGAAGCCACGCTGGGAGCAGGTGGAGAGCTCGGAAGACCAGCAGTGCGACCTGTACTTCGTCTGGGACTCTCGGGCCTTCCTGAGCAGGCTGGGCCACCCGTGCGGCGCCACTGCGGAGACGGTCCGACAACTGCCGGCGGACGCGCGGATCAATCGCCTGCCCGGGATGGGTCAGCTTTGCGACAAGGTCAACATGGCATTGGCGCTGCGATTTCTGCAGCAGTTGTGGCCTGAGAGGTTCTCCTTCTGGCCGAAGAGCTGGCTTCTTCCTGCGGAGAGAGAGCGCCTGAGCAAGTGGCTGAGCAAGCGTAAAGGCGAGACCGTGATCGTCAAGCCCGCGGATGGGTCGCTGGGAGAAGGCATTTTCCTAGCGCAGACGGCCTCGGACCTAGAGGTGAAGCTGTCGGCGAAGCCCCAGTGGGGCGCCGGATTTGGCGCCCTGGCCCAGCGCTATCTGCCGAGGCCACTGCTGATCGGAGGGCTTAAGTTTGACCTGAGGCTCTACGTAGTGGTCCTTTCGACGGACCCACTTCAAGCATACCTCTGCAAAGAGGGGCTTGCGCGGTTCTGCACTTCCAAGTATGAGAGCCCCACGCAGGCCAATGTCAACCAGCATTACATGCACCTCACAAATTTTTCCGTGAACAAGAAGTCCGCCACCTTTGTGAAGTCCAACGACCCCTTCGACGTGCACTCCGAGGCCAGCAAGCGCCCGCTGTCCACTCTCTTGCGGCAGATCGCATGCCAGGAGGCCGCGCAGGGGCGCGTGTTCGACGAGGCGAAGCTCCTCAGAGCCTTCGAGGAAGTGGTCTCCGTGCTCCTGCAGGCCGTTGCCCCCGTGCTCAACGTCACCTACGAGCGTGTCGCGAAGGAGCTGGCGCCTAAGCGCCGTGCTCGGGCGCCGGCGGCCAGGAAGCCAGGGGCGCACCGGGCGGCCCGCTCAGACTCGGGGAGCGACGAGGACGAGGAGAGCGAGAGCGGCGAGGATCGGGGGCCACCAGCGGTGCGGTGACCACACGGCGTGCTGAGTCCGTGGGGATTCGGGGCCTCCGCACGGCTCTGGGGCTCGGGTCGTTCTCCGAGGGCGCCTCGGGCGGCTGGGGCCTCCGAGGCCCCCAGACCGTGCGGTCACGGACCGCGCGGTGCGGTCGTTGGGGACTCCGAGGTCTCCACGCTGTCCGTCACCACACGGCTTTGGGGCCCCGACCAGGACAGCGAGGAGGGCTTCAGGCCCCAGTGCTTCCAGGTCCTCGGCGTGGACGTGCTCCTGGACGACAGCCTGCAGCCGTGGCTGCTCGAGGTCAACGGGCGGCCGTCGATGGACGTCGAGGAGCCCGTGAGGATGGCGGAGGCGCCCGAGGGCATGCGGCGCTGTGCCTGCCGTGACATGGACGGCGAGGAGCACGTGCACCTGCCGAGCCTGGTCGACCTGCACGTCAAGAAGGCTGCGCTCGGCGGGGCGCTGGAGCTCGCGCTGGGAGGCTCGGTGCCGGAGAGCTACGTGGAGCTGGACTTTGGCCGCTTCGCCCCCTCGGAGGGCCTGGAGGACACGATGCAGTCGATCGCCAGCCTGTACCAGCTCGCCGGCGGAGCCAAGAAGGCCTTCACGACCTACGGCGTGAGGCGGGCGCTGGCGGGGGCCCTGCAGGCGGGGGGCCTCAGTGCACACGACGTGGACGCCGTGGTGACCCGGTGGAGGCACCAGGGCTACCGCGAGGGCAGCGACCTGGAGCAGGACAGGGCCGAGATCGGCGTGCTGGACTTCGCCTCGCTGCTGCAGGAGGTGGCTGCGCTGCGGGCGGGCGCGGAGGAGGAGGACCCGCTGGAGGCGCTGTCCTCCCTGCTGGCGGACTGCGAGACGGAGTGACCCCCCATGCCGTGGCCGACGGCACCCCGGAGCACCGCTCTCGCAGTCTCATCTCCGTGCCCCCCCTCTTGCCGGCCCGCGTGGCCCCAGCCACGCCAGCGTGCCCCATGGCCTGGGCCAGGCTCGCGGTGTGGCCCGCGGGCCTCCGTCTCCGACGCCTCCTCCTCGCTCACTCCAGCTCCCTCTGCCGCTGCTGCTGCTGCTGCTGCTGCTGCTGCTGCTCACCTTCCCTCCTGCGGTTCCCGCTTCTGTCGCTACTCCCCCTTCTGCTGCTGCTGCTGCTGCTGCTGCTCCTCCTTCTCCTCCTCCTCCTTCTCCTCCTATCCAACGCTGTGCCTCCTCCTTCTCCTTCTCCTCCTCCTCCTCCTCCTCCTCCTCCTCCTCCTCCTCCTCCTCCTCCTCCTCCTCCTCTCTCCCCGAAAGCCTGGAGGCCCTCGCCCCCCGAACTCCGAGACCCTCAAAATTCTTGAGGAGCCCGTCAGCAAAGAACCTTGATCGTGCACGAAAAGCGCCACCAGGAAAGATCACGAAATGCACAGAGCATTTATGAGTCAACCGATACCTCCAGAGGCCTCCCCTCACGCCTGCAGGGACCTCCCAACTCCTCCTACTCCCACCTCGTATTCCTCTTTCTGCTCCTCCTCTTCCTCCTCTTCCTCCTTATCCCTCCTCCTGTTCATTCTGTACTTTTCCTTTTCCTCCTCCTCCTGCTCCTTCTCCTCCTCCTGCTTGTTTTCCTCTATTCAACTGCACATCATGAGTGTCTCTCTCCTCTCTCCCCGACTGTGTCCAGCCAGCGCCTTTCATCTCGAGCACATCTAGATTTATGCTTCCGCGTGTATACGTGTACATGTGTCTCTCCTCTTCCCCTCTATATTGCGCAATTTAGGCCGTAGCTAGCGTGCTATGACTCTGACGGCGTGCGGCACCTCCGTATCGCTTGCGATCAACAGTATACGTGTACGTGTCCCCCGCCATAGTGCTTGCACCCAGGCCTCTCACGTCGGCCTGTTCAGAAATTTGGGTTGGCATGGGCTCTCGCCACGCTGCGGCCCGCGCCGCCTCGTGGGCGCCGAGCGGGCGCCCCGCGCTTGGTGGGTTGTGCGCGGAGTCGCCCGCGCCGCCTCGGGGGGCGCCTCGCTGGCGCCCCGCGCTCGGGGGGCCACCGCTGGGTTTGAAGGGGCCACGTGGTCGCCCGTGCCGCCTCGGGAGGCGCCTCGTGGGCGCTCCCGGTGCTCGTGGGGCGTGTCGGGTCTGCGCCGCGTCGTCGCCCATGCCGCCCCACGGGTGCCTCGTGGCCGACCCCCGCGCTCGTGGGGTATGCTGGGCCTGCGCCACGCAGCCGCCCTCGCCGCCTCGAGGGCGCCTCGTGAGCCTACACGGCGTAGCATTCGCCACGCAGCCTGCACCGCATTGCCGACGCCACGCGGCCTGCATCACAGAGCTTGCGCCGCACAGCTTCCACCTCCACAGCTCACACCACATATAGCAGACGGCATGGGATTCATCACATAGCTTACGCCGCACATATTGCATCTCGGGCCCACGCTGACTAACACATGCCTGACTGGGTATGCTTAGGTCGGTAATCATAGATGTAGGGATGCAGATCGGTCGCCATGTATGTATATATGTATGTATGTATGTATGCAGCATGCATGTATGCATGTATGCATGCATGTATGTATATATGCCATATGTATATATGTATGTTTGCATAAATATACGTATGTATGTACGTATATGTATATGTATGTATGTATGTCTATATATGTTTATGCATGTATATGTATATGTATGTATGTATGTATGCATATATATATATATATATGCATGCATGCATGCATGTATGTGTGTATGTACGTATTCATGTGTGCATGTATGTATGTATGTATGCATATATGTATGCATGTATGTATGTGTGTATGTATGCATGTATGCATATGTGTATGATTGTATGTATGTATGTTTTCATGTATGTATGCATGTATGCATGTATGCATGGATGCATGTATACATGTATGCATATATGCATGTATGCATGCATGCATGCATGCATGCATGTATGTATGCATGCATGCATGCATGCATGTATGTATGTCTGTCTGTCTGTCTGTCTGTCTGTCTGTCTGTCTGTCTGTCTGTCTGTCTGTCTGTATGTCTGTATGTATGTATGTATGTATGCATGCATGCATGCATGCATGCATGTATGTATGTATGTATGTATGTATATGTGTGTGTGTGTGCACCACCTTCCCATCCGGGACGGTGCTCTTTCCCTTTCCGCCTCTGCTGCCACCCGCCTCGGGTGCCGCGGGCCACAGTGCAGATGTTTTGGCTTGGGGCTGCTCTCGCGCCTCGCCCCCCGAGTCCCGCGCTCCGCCGCCCCCAGCTCGGGGTCGCCTGGCGCCTTTCACCTTGATGTGCCCCAGCTTGGGCACGCTGGTCTCGATTGCTGAGTGGGCTGCTCTTCTGAGCCCTCCGCCCGGCTCCTCGCTGTGGGCTCTCCGCCCACCTGAAGTGCACCAGTTTGGTGCCCCCCCTCGGTTCTTGCCTCCTGCCGCGCCCCGCCTGCCTTGGGGCTGGGCTGGCCTCGCCGCCCGTGCCCCACTTCGCCTCCCCCCGCCTTGCCTGATTTTTAGACCGAAGCCTCTGCTGGAGGTGGTCCCGCACTGGCCGCCGCCCCCAGGTCGCCTTCGCAGGTCACGTGTGACTTAGGCACCCTCGGCTCACTGGCACTCTTGCGCGCCTTCGTCACCAGCCTCCGCTGGGCACTGTTCCCCTCAGGGCGTCCTGCCGCCAGCAGCCTGCCTTGCTGGCTCCCTCCCTTCCAGCCGCCGCGTCGCTGGCGCTGGGCCCCCTCCCCTGGCGCCCCCCCCGTCGCCGCCTGGCTCCGCTCTGAGTGGGCCTGGCTTCCTCCTCCCTCCCGCCGTCGCCGGGCGCCTCCTCCCTCCCCCCTTCTGCATGGTGGCCGAATTCGCGCTCGTTCATCTTCCAACGCTTCACTGCCAGCGCAGTCACTCTGCCTAGCCGCCGACGCAAGCGTGTGTGTGTGTGTGTGTGTGCTATGTGTATGTGTACATGTAGGTGTCTGTGTATGTGCATATGTATGTGTATGTGTATGTATCTGTGTGTCAATTGACACACATCTACTTAGCGTTCGAGTGATGCCCCCCAGCGCACGTTGACAAATCGGTCCTCCCCCTTGGTAACCGATTTCCCCCTTGGGTCTGGGCCAGTTTTCCGTCCTTTTGGGGGCTCGCAGAGGCCGTTGAGGGCCTCAAGACGGCGCCAAGAGGACCCCGAGACCGCCAAGTCGTGCTCACGACATAACGAACTTTCCCCCCCAAACAGTTCTAGAGGCTTCTCAGACCCTAAGAGGACCCCCGCGAGGGCGCCAAGAGGCCGAATTCGATGGTTTGTGCTTGGTTGGTTGGTTTTTGCGTTCTGTGTTTGTGTCCTTCCGACCGTCCAAGGCGGCCCACGAGGCACCCAAGATCGCCCCAAGGCGGCCCAAGAGGCTCCCCAAGAGGCCCCCCAAGAGAGCCTCAACATGAAGGCTCCAAGACGACCCAGGATGCCCCACATATCGCCCAACACGCACCCAAGAGGGACCCAAGAGTCGGGGCCCAAGATGCCAGGACCACCAGCCAGCTCCAAACAGGATTTCCAGAGGCACCCTGGACGCTCCCAAGATGACCTAAGAGGCTCCCAGAGGCCCCGCGAAGCCACCCGAGAGACCCGACGGAATCCTCGAGGAGGCCTCGCGCCCACATCCCAGACATTGTTCCCAGAGCGGCTTCCAGGTATGCGATATCCTTACGTAAACGTCCCAGCAAGTCAGCAAGTTCGGAAAGGCCCAGAAGACAAGCCTGGACCGCCACAAGGCGGAGGCGTGCCTCGCCCCTTCTCTCTCCCTTTCCAGACGTCCTGTAATCGCAGGGAGCCTACCTGGTCCCTTCTCTTTCCACGGCCATGGTTTGGCCTCCTGAGACAGGCCCACCAGGATGCCCCCAGATAATTGCAAGACGAGTCCAAGAGACTCCAAGAGGCCCGTGATTCCCCCAAATCGCTCCCAAGCGGTCACTGGTGGGCTGCAAGGGGATGAACCCTACTCGGACGAAGTTCGTTAAAAGGCGATGGGGTTCTGCAGCGTCTTATTGTTTCTCCGCTTCCAGATAGCTGGAAGAGGGCTTCGTCCCGTGCTCGCCCAGCACTGGCAGAACCTTGCAAAATTGCCCAAAGGGCTCAAGGGCGCTCCAAGAGTGCCGCCATACGCTGGGCTCTCCTCTGGTCTTCGGGTCAGTCTTGGGAGGCTCATGCCACTGGGAGGCTTCAGTGGGCGCTTTCAAAGGGCTCCAATCGGCCCTGAGAGGGCATGAAGATATTTTCGAGATGGCAGGCGTCCACCCAACAGAAGCACTTGTGGAATGTGACGGGCGACCGGGCCCCCGGGCCCAGGGGCGGCACGTTCCCCCCCCCCCCCCTCCCACCAGTGCCCACTCTCGGCCCGGGGGATCCCAGAGCAGTTTTCGGGGCTTCCTCCTCCTTTGTTCCCATGCCTCTTCCTCTGTATTCCTTTCCCCCCCTCCTCCTCCTCCTCCTCCTCCTCCTCCTCCTCCTCCTCCTCCTCCTCCTCCTCCTCCTCCTCCTCCTCCTCCTCTTGGAACCCTTTTTCCGTCTTCTCCTCCCTTCCGTCCCCATGCCTCTCCCTCCGTATCCATCCCTTTCCTCCGCCTCGTCTTTCCCACGCATGAGCAGTATGCACGCGTGCCAAACGCATGTTGTTTGCCTTCTCTCCACCCACATGCAGACGCCCCCACCTGCTTTACAGGCCACTGGTCTAGTGCCAGGTGCCTGACCACTAAAGGAGAACACTAAGCTGGAGCCCGTACAGGGAAACGACGGACCAAATGCATGGGAGGACAGCCGGTATTTGAAAACACAAGCCGCACGTACGTCGGATCCCCTTCATCGCTTTCATGTTGCACGTCGCAGTAGCGTGTTCGATGCCCGCTCTGGGGCTTGCAGCCCTGAACACGCGCTCCAAACGCACGCGTCCCAGACCTGTTCGGTGCCCCTTTTTGGCAGTACTCTTACCTGTGAGGAATAGATTGTCGCATGTTCGATGCCTCCCCCTGTTGGCGCCTGCGCGCGTGACAGCACGAGCCATATACTTGCGTACCGAACGCATGCCTCCTCCGCGCGCGTCCTGTTTACACTTCTTCTGTCTAAGGCCGAAGGCCCCACGGACAACTTGGACCAGAGCCCCTACTGGGAAACCGCAACTCGGGATGAAGAGCCGTTCTTGGGGCAGGGTTCGCGTCGACATCCCCAATGGGGCTAACTGCGTTGCGGAAAAAATCACGACGGCGAGGGTCTGGGACGGCTCACTCGTGCTCCTTGCCTTTCCCGTTCTCTTCGTTGTCGTCCTTGTCGCCGTCGTCGCTCTCCTCTTCCTCCTCCTCCTCCTCCTCCTCCTCCTCCTCCTCCTCCTCCTCCTCCTCCTCCTCCTCCTCCTCCTCCTCCTCCTCCTCCTCCTCCTCCTCCTCCTCCTCCTCCTCCTCCTCCTCCCCGTCCTCCTCCCCGTCCTCCTCCCCGTCCTCCTCCCCGTCCTCCTCCCCGTCCTCCTCCCCGCCCCCCGCCTTCTCCCCTTCCTCCCCCTTCTCCCCCGCCGTATCTCCCGCGCCTGAACTATCTCCCCCTCCTCCCCTTCCTCGTCCTCGTCGTCGTCGTCGTCGTCGTCGTCGTCGTCCTCCTCCTCCTCCTCCTCCTCCTCCTCCTCCTCCTCCTCCTCCTCCTCCCCCTACAGTTTTCCCTCCTCTTTCTCGTCCTCCTCTCCTTTTGGTCGCCCTCCTTCTCCCTGCCCGCCTCCCGCTCCGTCTCCCCCTTCTCTTCTTCCCTTTCTTCTCCTTCTTGTCCCTTTCCCTCCTCCCTCTCCTTCTCCTCATCCTCCTCCTTCTCCTCCTCCTCCTCCTCCTCCCCCTCCTCCTCTTCCCCCTCTTCCTCCCCTCCTCTCCTTGTGTTCGTCGCAGCAGCGCTCGCCGGTGCATGTACAGTG